>OY282559.1:352621607-353221607 GCA_958295665.1 Tipula vernalis
ACCGAAAAATTTTAAACGACAGGAGGTTTTTTATTATTTGTTGCTAATATTCACTTTCCGCCAATTTATTCAGCTGACTGTATTTAGAATATAAAAGATGCAAACTGTTTTACATGTATCCGTATTTTTAAACTCTTTGCTGCTCGTAGGTAAATTTTCAATTTGAGTCATTATAAAATTATCGACATTTCACTTAGTTAATGAATGTCTGCAATTCTGCATCCTTTAACTTATCAAATTGTTTCACTAATTAGTTTATGTTCCCCTGAACCCAAAAAACCAAAAACAAAAAAATTTTAAATTGTGTTTTTTTTAAAGCTTTGGGCAGGTTGAAGCAGGAATCTTTTAAATGTATCAGAAAATTTGTATATGCATTAGAATATGACTAAAGAGGACTAAGAAATAATTGCATACTTCAATTTTAAAATACAATTCTATATATGGTATACGGTGTAATTACAATCAAGCATGCTTTAATTCTTGTGAATTTAATCAGTTCGATTGGTCGAATTAGTCGAGATTAATATTTTTCTAATGAATTTTTTCCATACATAATAAAAAATGTTTAACTTGTCATTTCAAAATTATCTTGTCAAATACATTCACTGAAGTTGACAATATTAAGGGTGGGTTCGCAATATTTAAATGGTTGATATTATTTAATGGGTTCACAACCGCACTCCCACTGAGACAGTTCAATATAATGTTACCCAAAACAGAGTCATCAGTGTAGTTGTATTATGTAAGTAACTACTGCTCCATATGCCTTATTCCGGCTTAAATCATTTTACCATCACTAAAATTAAACTTCATAAAATATCTGCTATAGCATAACTATATCAAATTTATATAAGTACAATGTGCAATATTAAATCTAAATATAGTTCTGTATACAAAGTACAAACAACAACACAAACATAAACGACTTGACAAACTGTTTAAAAGTAGTTTTTAATCCTATTTCCTTCTCATTCTAAATTATAACCAACAAAAATATTACATCTTCTACAAACCAACAACAATAATTACACCAAGAAACCCCAAAAGAATATGAGAAAATGAAGAATTTAATATTTTTTTTGTTCTTCTTTCCCTTGCTGATATCTTCTTTAATTTTGTTTATATTTTGTAGTGTATTATAAAGTTTTATATTTAGTCTGCAGTTTCCTCTTCCAGTTAGTTTGAGAATTTACTTTTCATTTTCACCCAAATAAAAAAAATTAAAAAAAATTTAAATGAAAATGGAAATACAAAAATGTTGATGATTCTTCAAAATACTACATAAAATCATTATCACATTCTCATATCCATATAACTCATCATCATTCTTTGGTTGTAGAATTTTTCATGTACATGCATTTGAATAAAAGAATTTATAATTTTTTTTATAAACCCTTAAATCCTTTGATTGTAGATGCGAAAGATATACGATGATACACAATGTTGTTGGACACACACAACAATATAATAACACAATATTCGAGCATTATCTAGCACAATCATAAGTTCAAAAATGAGAAACGACAAAAAAAAATTGTTAGACAGACAGAATAAATAAAAATAATAAATTAGATCTAAGTAAAAATGAGTAATCCATTTTCATTCTAACCACCAAGGGTAAAAAGGATAACAATACTCTGAACGAATAACAACAAAAAAAAAAATGTTTTTTTTTTTTTCAATCTGTCACCATCTGCATTACAATAAGAACAAATACGTAACAAATAGAAATCGAGGCAAACAAAAAAAAAAAAACAAAAAAATCAGTTGGAAATTTAGTTTTCTCCAATTTTTCCAATATTTATGTATGTATACACTATGTCGGTGATGATGATGATTGCGGGGAAATCGATGCGATATGAGTATGCGTATTGGAAGTAGAATATTCCCCTAACTCTTTTTTGGTCGTACACAATTCGCTGTGTTTTGCTATGTATTTGTTTGTACCACGAATAAAAAAGTTTACAAGGTAGGATACAAATTTTTGTTATAAAGTGCATTTGTAATTATGAATACATATTCGCATATATACAGACAAAAATACTCACAGGGTGTAAAGAAGGATGTCAGAAGGTATTGGTACAGACAAACCGTATTGCACACAAATATAATCAAATTATAAATTATGTGTATTGTGTAATTTACATGTTATAGACACAGTACAAACAGAAATTAATTGCAATATGCTCAAAAACCCGTAACAAAAGTGTCGGAGATTTATTGTAATGAATTTTCACCCAGTGTTTTTTATAAACCCACAACATTTTCAGGAAGGAAGTTAATTTTTTGAAGATTTATTTACTCGTTTTTTCGGCTAGACTTTGTGTGTAATGTATACATAAAATATAATAAAGGTTTTGTTGGGAAAGGCGCATGTTTTCATGATAACTCATCATTAATTTATTCAACTTTCAACAACATTCAACGTTAATTTTGTTTACCATGAGAATCCAGTGTTTGGTTTTTTAATGACATTTAATTAAATCAAGATATGAACATAGTTGTTGAGATTTATGGTGTTAGAAGCAATTTCACTTTTGCAAATTAAATATTTTGAAATTACCATCACAGAATTCGTTGATATATGATGATGACCTTTTGTTATAGGTTGCCGTAAAAAAAAAAAAATTTAACAAAACAAACTTTAACTGAACAGGAAATTTTTGGTTTTCACTAGTGTAGAAAAATTGGTTGAGTTTAAACGTCTTAAAGTTTAATGTTTTTTTCGTAGAAAGTTGTTAGGATATCCAAAAAATCCTTAAGATATTTTAATGCTTTAAGTTAATACATTTTTTCTAGATTTAGTGTTTATTAAGCTTTGATGCTCTGGTTAAGGTTAGAGAGATTTGGTTCTTAATACAATCGTTAAATAATAATGATCCATAGCTTCTAAATTTTAAATGTAAAATAAATTTAAGGATTATTTAGGGATAACATCATATTCCCAAAATTAAAAATCCTCCAAAAAATACACACCGAAAAATGCAAGATTATGTGCCCCATTAAAAAGAAACAACGTATTAAATTTTTGGTAAACACAATATAAAAATAAAAATAAGCTCCACAATTTCTTGTCTATACCTTTGGGGAGTTTGTAACATTTAAAAAACTTGATTCTTTGGCTTTTTTTGTTTTTTTTTGGGATTTTTTTATGTTCGATAACGATACCAAACCAAGTTTTGTAAATGTGAAACATTCGCCGGAAACGTCATACCGTACTACCTTGTCGACTATCTTCCTTCTGGTTTCGTTTTCTCCTATGCCTATGGGCTGTTTATTGTTTTCGTGGTAGTTTACAGGAAAAACCGAAATCTGTTTCATTTATTTAGGAAAAGTTATGTTTAGCAAGTTGAGGTTTATTTATTAGTGGATAACATCATTCCAGGCGAAGACTAAACCATCTTGCTCTATCTGCAAGCGACTAGTTTTTAATAAGCATTCGGAAACAATTATTATTTAGCTTGGAAAGATTTTTAATTAAACTGAATCAAGAAGTAAAATCAACTTTTCTATAGTCTGTTTAAGGAGTATCGTGTTACTTTTTCTTATCTATAATATAATTTGCTAATGAAGCCGAAAATTGTGAAGACGGTAATGAAACATCTAAAGAAGCGTTATTGATTTTTTTTTTTTTTTTTTATGTAAAGGAGGAAAATGCATTATGCACGGTGTGTGGGACTCTCACCCACTAAAAACCTCCTCTATTATAGACACAAATCCATCTTGGAACTACTTTTCGTATTACATCGGGATGGTGTCTCGTATTTTGCCCTCATAGGCTTCCCATATTTATAATTTTTATAATTTCACTAATTTCACTTCTATCTTCGCTGGTGGTCCATCCATTGCTGTTTTCTTTCGCCGTAGGATCAGTTCCACATACTGGACCACTAGATTCCAATTCGACTTCGTCCTGAGCATTATGTTAACGATATTATCGGGCGTTGCGTTTCCGATTTTCAGTTCAAGTTCTTCTCTCTAACGTTTCTACTACTCGCGTGTAAAGAATGTGTGTTGCGCGTCATCAAGGCATTCCCATAAATGCATGACGGGTTTTCCACCTTCCCCATCGTGAACAAATATTTGCAGAAATACCCATGGCCTGTGAGTAATTGGGTGAGGAAATAATTTGTTTCACCATGTTTCCTCTCTATCCACTCGACCAGGTTTCTTATCAGCCTTGCAGTCCACCTTCCACGGTCCTCTGTTTGCCACCTCTCTTGCCAGCACAGCATGGTTTATTCTCTGGCCACACTTCTTTCTTCTTCATTGTCAAGGTCGTCCTTGATATCGTAGATCTTTTTCCTTTTTTCAGCCATTAGGTCGATAGGGATAACACCCGCAATGACCATAACAGTCGGTTCCGATACCGTTCTGTAGGAACTACAGATTCTGAGTGCCCCACGACGCTGTACAGTGGCCATTACTTTCCTATATTTATCCGTCTTTAGTGTGTCCGCCCATATTTCACACCCGTATAAAAGTATAGAATTTATGACCGACATCAGTAGTTTCCGTTTCGCCGCCGTTGGACCTCCGACATTTGTCATCAGCCCACTCAGAGCAAAAGAGACTTTGTTTGCTTTCTCTACAGAATATCTGATTTGTTCTCCAAAATTTACTTTTGTGTCCAGGTAGACCCCCAGGTACTTAATTGCTGTGTTAGACCGTAACTGCTGGTTTTCCACCTCGAACAGTACATCGGTCGCCATGTGTCGTCTCGAAAGCAGCACAAGCTCTGTTTTTTCCGTTGCTAGGGCTAAACCATGGCTGCTTAACCACGAGTTTGCTCTGCGCATAACCCGGTTAAGCTTACGCTGTACATCCTCTATGTTTCGAGCGATCATTACTGCCGCTATATCATCTGCATACCCGACCATGAATGTACCATCTCGCATTTCCATACGCAATATGCCGTCGTAAGATGCGTTCCACAAATCGGGACCCCTAGAATGGACTCTTGAGCAGCACCTCCCGTGATCTCTTTGCTAAATTCTTCTCCATGGTTTAAAACATAAGCCTTCTATCTTGAAGGTAGCTATGCATTATTCGCAGAAGGTAGTCTGGCATATGAAAGTCGCTTGTTAATGCCGACAACATGTCCGCCCATCTCGCGGAGTTGAACGCTTTCTTCACATCCAACGTGGCAAGCAACACTATTTTCCTCGGACGGTGATTCCCTTGTTGCGCCATATGGAAAGCTCTCACCACTTCCTTTACAGCGCCAATAGTTGACCGACCCTTCCTGAAGCCACACTGTTTATCAGAGAGATCTCCTGCAGCTTGAATTGCTGCTAAGATCCGCGACTTAAGTAAGCGTTCCAATAATTTTCCTGCTGTATCAAGCATGCACAAGGGTCTATATGCTAATGGGGAGTTCGGATTGCCTTTTCTTTTGCTAATGAGCACCAACCGCTGGCTTTTCCATGCCTTAGGGAAAACCCCTTCCTCAAGACAGTGGTTATACATGTTTAAAAGTATCTCAGGTTCTGATCGAACGATTACCTTCCTTACTTCCATGGGGACCCCGTCTGGGCCCGGCGCTTTCTTATTGCGGAGAGAGGCGGTGGCTTGCTGAATCTCTTCCACCGTGAACGCTGGTATTTCCTCTGGTTTATCGGGGCAATGTGGCCGATCGTCGTTTGTGTGGCTCGGGAAAAGGGAGTTTACAATATGCCACATTTGTGGTGTCTCCATTACAAGGCTGGGCGCCTGAGATGCAAGTTTGCGCATCACAACTTTGTCACTCAAGCCCCAGGGGTCCTTGTGAATGTTCCGTTTCATGCTCTCCCATTTCAGGCGCTTTCTTCTATTTATTTCGAATTTAAGCGCTCTTCTCGCCAATCGATAATCCTCATGTTTCTGTTCTGCCGCGAATCGGTCTCTTCTTCTTGCTCTAATGACAAGGCGTTTAAGATGTAGGCAGTGCTTCCTGAGATTCGTTATCTCGTCAGACCACCAATAAACCGCGGTCTTTTTCCCCCTTGTGCCTCGTCTTTTTGGCATAGACGCATCAAACGCTTGATTTATTAGCTTCATGGTGGTCCTCGCAATTTTTTCGGGAGATCCGTTTTTTTTTTGTAATATTGCTACTTTTCCGGCTTCTATGGTTGCCAAAAGATTTTCTTCGCACAGTTTTGACACATTACATCCTATCGCTCGGTCATTGCGACTAGCGGGTTGTCGCAATCCGCAACGTACCTTATAGACGATATATTGGTGGTCGCTACCATTGTAATCCTCTATTACCCTCCATCCCGTGACGTTTTTGCCATCATGTCAGATACCAGAGTGATATCGGGAATCGTTTCAGCATAGCCCGGCCTTCTGAACGTCGATACGCCACCTTCGTTCATCACTGTGAGTCCTACCTTAGCCGCCATATCCAGAATATACCGACCTCTTGGGTTCGTAGTGTTCATGCCCCAATCCAATGCACTTGCGTTGAAGTCTCCGGCTATATCGAGCGCACCATTCAGTTCACGTACTTTATCCTATAATACATCAATTTTAGTTCGGAAATCGTCCATCGGCAGATTGGATTTTAACCCACACGAAACTATCCTCGGCTCCATGATCGCCGACTGTAATTGGGTACGGGGTCCAGATGGCAGCTGTACCAAGGTTATCAGAGTACAATTCGGGTTCCGCACTATTACGATATTGCTCACTAACAATCAGCAGGTCTGCGCCTATGTCTAGCCTCAGTTGATCCAGCAAGGCATTCGTTGTCTTACTTCTATGAAGGTTACCCTGAAGAACCTTCACTTCAAGCTTCTGCTTCTTGCTTTACAAAGGCCTGCCTAAAGATTTTGCAAGCCCCTGACCGAGGTACGTGTTTTAGTTGTTCGGGCCCAATTGGATGCTCGGCGCAGAGAAAACACTTTGGGTCTGACTGACCGTCCTTCTTGATATGGCCATTCTCCCCACATTGGATACATATGCCCTGCTCCTTCCTGTTGGGTCCTTTGCAGGTCACCTGGTGATGACCAAAGCCAAAGCAAGCATAACACCTTATAACTACAGTTTTAAGCACTATCCTGCAGTATAGCCATCCTATTTTTATACGTTCTATCATAAGAAGCTCATGCATTGATCTCCACATGCATGCTCATGCATGCTTCTCGTGCATTGATCTCCACGAAGGCCATCCGTTGTTCCCTCGAGTTTGTCTTTGTAACTGACACTTTCAGTGCCTCAGAGAAATCTTTAAGATCTCTCTGGATGGCGGTCTTCACTTCATCTTTAGTGTACAAACAGTCAAGGTCCCTGATTTCGAGGGTGATTTTGGGTTCCAGGCTACCTATTCCAGGGCACCTCTCAAGGCCTCGCAGAAGGTTCCCTTATTTCCCGTATTTGCGCCAAATTCCAAGAGGACATCGCCCATCCTGGTACCGCGTACAGATTTGATTTCTGTATCCGAAGCCTCCGGATTAACCGTATCCCTTATCGTACCCAGCACTTGTGCATAAGTTTCATCCTTTCCGGTTTTAATCAGTAGGGTCTTCGGTTTTATTTTGGGTTTCCACGGTCTATTTCTTCGTCTTTTCTTTTTGGCTGGTGTTTTCCTTGACCGGAATACAGTCCATGGTTCTGACCCTCCCCTTTCTCTTTTCTTTTTTCGCTGTACGGACCAACCCCTTCTGGGTTTCCTTTATTCTCTTGCTTATTTTTCTTTTCTTCCCGTTTGTTTTTCGGACTAGAGGATGCTCGCCTTTTGTTAATGTTCACGGTAGAAGGGGCTACATCGGTATCCACCGATGTCAAGGACTCCGTCTGGCTGTCCCTTCGATAGTCCCTCTAACGTTTCCTTTTAAGCTGTTGTGAAGTAAATTCACCAAAACCCCAAAATATCATTACAATCAACCTAAACACTAAATTATTACCCAGTTAAAATCCGAAAAGTTAATCATTCACAGAGAAGAATGACCTTAAACGTAAACATAAACAGAAAAATTCCAAACATGAATACACAACACAAGAAATAATTAGCAATGACCTAGAAATACACACATTACAAAATTATACATAAAATACATTTTATCGAAATTAGAAACCTCAAAACAATAAGACAATAACTTTATGAAATAAAATTATGTACATATGAATGACATTTAGTCAATGATAAAGCTTTCTCAATTATATAAATTCAAGCAAATAATTTACATATAATTAGCATGACATTTAGGCGTTAAGAAAACTCCATATGAAAATATTAATGGTATAATTCACATAACTGTAGGAGTTAGAAAACAAATTTATCGAGAAACACAAAATGCTTAGTAATGATAAAAAGTAGTTTAACACAATGTATCAAATAACTTTAAACAACGGAAATTTGCAAATTTATGAAAAGTGCAAACTTCGAAAATTATAATATGCATGCTGAAATAAGAGTAAATGTCTTGAAAAGTGCAAACTTCGGTAATTGTAATCAGCACATTGAAATAAGAATTATAATGACTTTTGTAGTATTACAACAAAAGTTATATGTAGCAATATTGTTGTTAGTGTAAAACATTACACACCTTTTTAGTATATAAGTTAATGGAATTTTAACAAAATCATGAATTGTATTTTCTAAGCTCGTGAAACAACTTATCCAGAAACATTAAAATAATTGTAATTGTAGTCTTCAACTTGTAAACTTAAATAATAAAGAAAAGAATAATAAACTAAAATCAGAAAAAGTAAAACCCAGCGTTTCCACAGTATAAATCCAGGGAATAATCCAGCAACAAGATCCAGTCGAATTGTAAGTATTCCAGCTACTAACCATTACGCCCAGGCCTTGATTCAAAGCCGACAAAAGAACATATAAGTGCTACGCACACGTTTCATTTGTTGGTTATTGTCCAAGGTATCCGATTAGCACTACTAATAACGTGCCTTATAGGCATTCTCCATCGAAACTAAAAGATTCATAATTCCGGTAATAGCCCCCACCAGTGGTAAGCTCGGGATTGTTGAATCGATTAGTGATTATTCAGTTCAATTCTGTAACTTAATGCAGACAATTCTAAGTTTGAATGATATATTAGGGAAATATTAGGTTAAGAGATATAAATTATAACACTCACTTTTGTTTATAAGATATATAACAAAGCATAGAAAGTATGTCTATGGCTTCTTCTAGCTTACATAGACCGCTTTTGACCTCCATGCTAAAATTCCTCTGTTTATGCGTTGCCCGTTTCATTGCTGAAATGGCGTCTATACAAACCTGCAGCTGTTGATCTTCATCTTTCAGCAGCATAAAAATAGGGGCAATGACTGTGGCATTGTCCTCCGTCTGTAGTGCTGCTAAATTTTCTTCTTCCTCTGTTGGTACTTTTAAGTGTCTAGCATCCCTTGGTACAGCACTCTGTTGTGATAGAAAAGGCGGTGGCCTTTGCACGGTACTGCTTCTTTGAAAGATGCTTGGTCCATCAAGCAATGTCCGATTACCTTCAAAACTGGACATGTGTTTGCTTCCTTCTACTGGTACGTTAGTGCCGCTTCTATCCCCTGGGGTTTGGGAGCCACAATGGCTTTTCCGCTATTTTGTGACGCTTGAGGAGCGCCACCATCCTTATTTGTTGGTATATTTTGTTTTGTATCCATTTTTATTTCTACGAGTTGCACGAGAAATAACTGTCACCTATGACAGAGCTCTGCATTATCATAGAAAGGCTACGGGTTTAAAACCAAATGGCGCCTAATTTGGAGTTCGCATATTAGCTTAGTCCCCTTAGCCATGCAGCTTTCGGCATATGCAGGGCCACCTTAGCTTGGGTGAGCTAGTTTTTGGTCCGTCCCAGGTATTTGATTTCCCCGGCACCTGCAATATCTGGCGGGCTTCCCCTATCCGCCACCCGGTGGGGGGTGCCCGATGGGGGAACTAGCATAACTCTACACGGGAAGCGTTATTGATTAGTGTGTTGTTATTTTATATAATTGAATATTATCTTTTTCGTTTTATTTAGGAGTTTATTCGCTGGTAAGTTAGCACCTGTAATTTTTTATAAATAGGTGAAGTTCTCTGTGGTAGTTTCCAAGGTAGTTTGTTAATTTTTTTCAGCTGTTGCTTCAGGCTAACTAATTTCATAAAATTTAGAATTAAAATACTAAAATATATCATGTTATATACGCTGGTAAGTCAGCACCTGTAATTTTTATGAATAGATGGATTGCTCTGAAATAATCTCACCTATCCATTATCTTTTTCGTTTTTCGTTGCGTACTTTGTTCAGTTGCTCTTGGAATAATTTTTCATTTTTTTAAATAATTGAATATTTTTAAAATGTCTTGACGAAGAATGACAGAAGAAGAGAATGCTGTTTCAAAGCAAAGAAAAATAGAGCAGCAAAGAATACGACGACAAAATACTAGGATATTCGTTAATAATACTATATGTTTAGAATACCTGGACATACACATACACAACATATTGCTTAAAAACGAAGAAAAATATAATACGTCGACAAAATATTAGGTTAAATGGTAGAACACAACGAACAAACAATATACTCGAGCCTTCGGATGGATTTCATGAATCGACCGTTATTATATTTAAATGTGGGGAAATGAATATATGTTGTGGTTCATGCAACGCGAAACTCTTTTCACGTGAGATACCGCAAGACAAGCTTTTTACTCATTGTTATCAAAAAAAAAAGGTTGTTTTAGATCCAATTCCAATACCACCTATATGAAAACAACTGATGACTAACATGAATATTCAAAAAATTTCTTTGACAATATTCGATCTATTAATAGTAATAGAAGTATATTAGTAGCAATCTTCGCAACGTATTAAAATCATAAAAATTAAAAAATAAAATAAATAGAATTCGGTCTATTAGTCAATTTCGTTGAATGATTGTTCGTAAATACTAATATACTTCTCTTGTTAATAAACACATTTAAAATAGTCTAATCACCGGAAGCATAATTACATTAATTAACATTCAACAAAAAATTAATAAAGTGAAATTAGCGTATACAGAAATAGAGCTGTGTGAATGTCGTAAAGAAGAAAAAATTGTAAGAGAATTTATCTGTTTTAGTATGATTCGCTAGTACATAACACACAGCACATTCTGTATATATAAAATGTAAATTGTGGTGTAATCAGTCCAGTCGCCGCGGCCTGATGAGAACATTGATTTTTTCATAATCATAAGCTCATCAGTTCGAAACTGGATTGAATTCTCTTACAATCTTCGGAACGTATTAAAATCATATTGGATTTTAAATTAGATGCTGAGACACTTAACATTGAGGAGGTAATATATGAATTGCGAGTGAGAAACATTGAAGAAAGTGGCACGTCACGCCAGAAAGTATTGGAGCTAAGGAAAATTTTAGAATCAGAGGATGCGCCACCATTGAAATCAGCGGTAAATGAAGATGATTTTAATTTAGCAATTGAGAAGATAGGGGAATTGCAAAAGGAGTTGAGAGATGTCATTAGAGAAGAGGACATAATAAATGAAAAAATAGTAAAAACTAAAATTAGGCATTACCAAGATCGTGCGTTTAGAGCAGCGAGTGACAGTGAAGAGACTGATGCGATATTGTACAGAGTTGTGCGGGACATTAAACGAATATTGAGAATGTCATCAGAAGAACGTGAAATATCGGTGCAGCAAAATCTACTATCACCTAACCACACTTTGACGAAAGCAAGTCAGAAAGATGACGTTCGAACTTCCTTGATTGGTAGAGCCAGAAGAAAGAAACCGATCGCCGATTCCCAGAGAGCAGAAATATTAAGGCCCGCTACAACTAGTCGAGAGGAGACTATAAAAGGACATGAACAGGGCGGCTCTTCTTCATCACACCGTGACCACCACAACATATCCATACATACTCGAAGTGATGAAATTAATTTTGATAAGTTGTTTCAAAATTTGCGATTCCGTGTCCTACAGTGAGATTTTTTGGTGATGGGTCTCTTCCGTTAACCGACTTTTTATGGAAAATCGAGCTATATGCGGAAGCCGATGATGTCGCGATGAGAGACGTATTTAGGGGCATTTTTAAAATGTTGGAAGGAATTGCCTTGGAGTGGTATGAAGTGAATGCAGGCAAAATTCGTAGTTGGGAGAACTTATTAACAGGACTCAAGGCGCGATTTTTTTCTACGAACTACGACTTTATGATAAGAGAAGAGATTTTGGCAAGGATGCAGTTACCGGGTGAGTCTATAGCCAACTATTTGATCAAGATGACAAAGCTGTTCCTCAGGTATTACCGCCTTTAGACGAAGGGTATAAGGTGTACGTGCTTCAATGCAATATGTTGTCTCATTATAGATTACAACTGACGGTTGCAGATGTATCAACGGTGGCACAATTGGAGAAATTATGTAAAAACATGGATGAGGCAAAGCTTATGGACGCAAGACAACATCAGTTCAACCAGCAACAAAAAAACTCACCTCCTACTGCCTCAGTACGTAGACCAACATATAGACGAGACGATATGAGGAATGTGGCAGCTGTTGAAGTCGTGCAAAATAACCCCACCTGTACAAGTAAATTTGCCAGAAGACAGCAATAAAATAGAAATAATTCAAATATAAAGTGCTGCAACTGCTTACAGACGGGACATCGACATTTCGATTGTGATAAACCCAGACAGAGGACTTGTTATTGGTATGGCGGAATAGATGGCTTTTGAGCAGACCAGTGCCATAGAAATCACCAAGGTGGCGGTTTATTTGCATATATGGATGGACCGACACAAAAACCAGCAAATCCGTCGGAAAACTCCAATCTGGGAGATTAGGGGATCTCGTCATCCCAGACAATTCTAAAAAGATCCCAACATATCAAACAAAAGAAGTTCAAACCGAAATGTTTCACAATGCAATTAGCAACAATTTCCATTACATCCGATATAATGGTGATGAGCAGAATAACAATCAAGACGCGCGGAGTTTGAGAATAGGGATATTTCAAAGTAGATCGCAATATGCGAAACAGTCAAAAGGGGAAAAGCGACATGAAAGTGGTAAGAAAGACGAATGGTGTAGATTAGGATGCGAAGAAGAGATAATCCTTGAAGCTGATCGAGACGAACTTGGTGAAAACAGTAACGAATTACTTGGTATTCCACAGATGATTGAATGTGTGATAAATTTTGGGGTACACTGTAACTGGGTTGCTGGATTCAGGAGCCAGTTGCACGGTGCTGGGTAACGACGACATCTATGTGCGGTTGGAGCTACTTGGTTTTCATCTGATTTCGGCTGATTTCCGCATTAAAACCGTGGATATACCGTTTTTGGTCGATAATAAATGTAAAGTGATTAAGTCTTTGGTGGTCCCATCCATTCCCAAAGATTTGATCTGTGAAAAATATCGGACCACATAGCGTGAATGTTTGGCAGTGGTGTTAGCCATCGAGAAGTTTAAACCTTATATCGATGGTGTAAAATTCAAAGTGGTAACCGACTGTGCTTCTCTGATATGGCTGAGGAACCTGAAGGACCCTGCATCGAGGTTGGCTCGCTGGTCAATGCGTCTCCAGGGGTATGATTTTGAACTCCAGCACAGAAAAGGGAAATTAAATGTGGTGCCTGATGCATTGTCTCGTACTGTTGAGTGTATTCAAGTCAATGCTGAAATGCAGGATGACCCAGCATATCAGACGGTCAGGCAAGATGTATTAGATTATCCCGATAAGGATCCCGACTTTCGTATTTAAGATGGGAACTTGTACAAATATTGTTAGACTGTAGGTGGTGATGGTGCTTATAGCTGGTAGTGGAAGCTATACGTTCCAAAGTCAAGCAGAACAAAAATATTGTATGATAACCACGATAGCACTTTAGCTGCACACCTTGGCTTTTTGAAAACGCTCCGAAGACTTCAAGAGAGGTATTATTGGCCGAATATGGCTGGCTAAATATGGTATGCTTTCCTCCATTGTAAAAAAAAAGAATTAAAAAAGTTTAATTAACATTGGTGCAGTGCAAAAAATTTGTGAAAGGAGGCAGAAGCAGATTACCTATTGACGTTACCAGATTTGTGAACGCGGATTGACAAAGAGATAACGGGTCCAACATTAAAACGGTGAGTCATCCTTTCTTTCATTTTAAGTACTTTTTTTTTAAGCTTACTGCTTGCCTTGAGTGGTCCCATTGTTTAAGTTTAAAGTTTATTTCCCCTCTCTCCTCAAACATTTTGAAGGTGTTCAAATGAAGTGCTAGCTTCTTTTCACTGCTAGTATCCTCCCGAGTCAAATTGCTCATTGAGTTTTAGCCGGAAAATATTACGTGCCGGCAGATTGGCGCCCAATTAGTGTTTTTTTATATAGTTGTCTGCCGTAGCTACCGCTATAGTGTGTATGGCACGTTACAAGGTATGTTAGTGCTCCTGAAGCAGCCGGTTGCCTATTGAGTTTCAACATGCACCAGCAATCACACAGTATTGTAAAACTTCCAATCCATCTACCAGATGAACAAACTGTTATATTTACAGAAAAGAAAATATGCATGAAAGAATCAATCAAGCTACTAATAAAGGCACAATGCTAACAGTTTCTTTTAAATTAAATCGAATGGATGTAAATGCGAATGCTTTTCTGTATCACGATATACTAAACCATTATGTGTTCGATAAAAGCATAGGTACATGGAAAACTCGACAAACAGATGATAACACTACAATCGGACGCATTTTTCCTGTAAACTTTACTGATATAGAAAAATGTTGTTTACGATTATTACTACTTCATGTGTCAGGAGTTTCTTCCTTCGAAGAATTGAAAACAGTCAGAGGTCATACAAGCACAACGTTTAAAGAAGCGGTTTAGGTTTATTTAATGATGACGCAACTTAGGATAATTCACTCGCAGAGGCTGTAATTGTAGGTATGCCACGCCAATTAGGAGATCTGTTTGCATATATTTTTGTTTTTGCATCTCCTTCTAATGCTGCTGATCTTTTTGCCAAATTTAAAAAAGAAATATGTGAAGATTACATTCATCGTCATGTAGGACATAATGATCACTGTTTTCAATGTGAGATGGTTGCTCTAAAAGATATTAAAGATACACTTAAGCTTCACGGTAAAAGTTGTTCTGATTCCGAATTTCTGATTTTGAAGGTCTAGATATGCAATCTTCGTTTAATCGAGAACAACAGACAGCTTTTGAAACTATAATGAACGCTGCTAACAATGAGTTCTATCCCACACGTGTTTTTTTTATTGATGGACTGGGAGGTGCAGGAAAAACATACTTATATAAAGCATTGTTATGTACAATTCGCGGAGAGTCAAATACACCTATACCCCGCTTTACACGCTATTCGTTGAACACGTTTTCGATCTTACACGGTTTTTAAAATCAAAAATTTTTTTACTAAAAACATTGACAGTAACATTTTAAATGTTGTACTGATACTAATACACTACTACTAATTATTTATAGTGATTTTCATTTTACACGGTTTTTCTATATAAAAGTTAATTTTTCGAGTTACACGGTTTTGTGAGGAACCTATCTTCCGTGTAAAGCGGGGGATAGGTGTATTGTGTTACCTATTGCTTTAACAGGAATGGCATTTAACCTTTTTGATGGAGGTACAACTTATCACTACCGGTGTGAAGTATTTCACACAAATATACTACACAAATTAACGAAACGTGTAAATATTCTGAAAAAGTGTAGCCCTACATAAAAAGTGTAAATAAGAAGTAGAACTAGGTATAAGGCGATATAACCATAAAGTGGGCAGGTCAAGCTATCCGAAACAATTTTTCTTATTAAAATAAAAAGGGTTGGGTATGTTCGACGTTATTTTGAAAACTGTGAAAATCATAAGACGATAGTTGATACCTCTATCAATAGGTTTCGGGACCAATAATTGTTGTGACAATTTTCATTTTGATTGCTCGATTATTTCTAAACATTTCTTAGGGAATTCAATTTTATTGAAGATTAACTGTGATATAGCCCACAAGTTTTTGGGCGGAAAAAATCTAAAATGGTCCGATTACGATGGTTGATATCTCTATAAATAGGTTTCGGGACCAGTAATTGCTGCGACAATTTTCATTTTGATTGCTCGATTATTTCTAAACCTTTCTTAGAGAATTCAGTTTTATTGAAGATTAACTGTGCTATTATAGCCCACAAGTTTTTGGGCGGCAAAAATCTAAATAGCCCGATTACGATGGTTGATACCTCTATCAATAGGTTTCGGAACCTGTAATTGCTGTGACAATTTTTATTTTTATTGCTCGATTATTTCTAAACATTTCTTAGAAAATTCAATTTTATTGAAGATTAACTGTGCTATAGCCCACACGTTTTTGGGCGGCAAAAATCTAAAATGGTCCGATTACGATGGTTGATACCTCTATCAATAGGTTTCGGGACCTTTAATTGCTGTGACAATTTTTATTTTGATTGCTCGATTATTTCTAAACATTTCTTAGAGAATTCAATTTTATTGAAAATCAACTGTGCTATAGCCCACAAGTTTTTGGGCGGAAAAAATCTAAAATGGTCCAATTACAATGGTTGATACCTCTATCAATAGGTTTCGGGACCAGTAATTGCTGTGACAATTTTCATTTTGATTGCTCGATTATTTCTAAACATTTCTTAGAGAAATTAATTTTATTGAAAATCAACTGTGCTATAGCCCACAAGTTGTTGGGCGGCAAAAATCTAAAATGGTCCGATTACGATGGTTGATACCTCTATCAATAGGTTTCGGGACCTGTAATTGCTGTGACAATTTTTATTTTTATTGCTCGATTATTTCTAAACATTTCTTAGAAAATTCAATTTTATTGAAGATTAACTGTGCTATAGCCCACACGTTTTTGGGCGGCAAAAATCTAAAATGGTCCGATTACGATGGTTGATACCTCTATCAATAGGTTTCGGGACCTTTAATTGCTGTGACAATTTTTATTTTGATTGCTCGATTATTTCTAAACATTTCTTAGAGAATTCAATTTTATTGAAAATCAACTGTGCTATAGCCCACAAGTTTTTGGGCGGAAAAAATCTAAAATGGTCCAATTACAATGGTTGATACCTCTATCAATAGGTTTCGGGACCAGTAATTGCTGTGACAATTTTCATTTTGATTGCTCGATTATTTCTAAACATTTCTTAGAGAATTTAATTTTATTGAAAATCAACTGTGCTATAGCCCACAAGTTGTTGGGCGGCAAAAATCTAAAATGGTCCGATTACGATGGTTGATACCTCTATCAATAGGTTTCGGGACCTGTAATTGCTGTGACAATTTTCATTTTGATTGCTCGATTATTTCTAAACATTTCTTAGAAAATTCAATTTTATTGAAAATCAACTGTGCTATAGCCCACAAGTTTTTGGGCGGCAAAAATCTAAAATGGTCCGATTACGAAGGTTGATACCTCTACCAATGGTTTCGTGACCAGTAATTGCTGTGACAATTTTCATTTTGATTGCTCGATTATTTCTAAAAATTTTTTAGAGAATTCAATTTTATTGAAGATTAAATGTGCTATAGCCCACAAGTTTTTGGGCGGCAAAAATCTAAAATGGTCCTATTACGATGGTTGATACCTCTATCAATAGGTTTCGGGACCAGTAATTGCTGTGTCAATTTTCATTTTGATTGCTCGATTATTTCTAAACATTTCTTGGAGAATTCAATTTTATTGAAGATTAACTGTGCTCTTGCCGACAAGTTTTTGGCGGCAAAAATCTAAAATGGTCCGATTACGATGGTTGATACTTCTATCAATAGGTTTCGGGACCAGTAATTGCTGTGACAATTTTCATTTTGATTGCTCGATTATTTCTTAACATTTCTTAGAAAATTCAATTTTATTGAAAATCAACTGTGCCATAGCCCACAAGTTTTTGGGCGGAAAAAATCTAAAATGGTCCGATTACGATGGTTGATACCTCTATCAATAATTTCGGGACCAGTAATTGCTGTGACAATTTTAATTTTGATTGCTCGATTATTTCTAAAAATTTCTTAGAGAATTCAATTTTCTTGAAGATTAACTGTGCTATAGCCCACAAGTTTTTGGGCGGCAAAAATCTAAAATGGTCCGATTACGATGGTTGATACCTCTATCAATAGGTTTCGGGACCAGTAATTGCTTTGACAATTTTCATTTTGATTGCTCGATTATTTCTAAACATTTCTTAGAGAATTCAATTTCATTGAAGATTAACTGTGCTATAGCCCACACGTTTTTGGGCGGCAAAAATCTAAAATGGTCCGATTACGATGGTTGATACCTCTATCAATAGGTTTCGGGACCTTTAATTGCTGTGACAATTTTTATTTTGATTGCTCGATTATTTCTAAACATTTCTTAGAGAATTCAATTTTATTGAAAATCAACTGTGCCCACAAGTTTTTGGGCGGAAAAAATCTAAAATGGTCCAATTACAATGGTTGATACCTCTATCAATAGGTTTCGGGACATGTAATTGCTGTGACAATTTTCATTTTGATTGCTCGATTATTTCTAAACATTTTTTAGAGAATTCAGTTTTATTGAAGATTAACTGTGCTAGAGCCCACAAGTTTTTGGGCCGCAAAAATCTAAAATGGTTCGATTACGATGGTTGATACCTCTATCAGTAGGTTTCGGGACCTGTAATTGCTGTGACAATTTTCATTTTGATTGCTCGATTATTTCTAAACATTTCTTAGAAAATTCAATTTTATTGAAAATTAACTGTTCTGTAGCCCACAAGATTTTGGGCGGAAAAATCTAAAATGGTCCGATTACGATGGTTGATACCTCTATCAATAGGTTTCGGGACCTGTAATTGCTGTGACAATTTTCATTTTGATTGCTCGATTATTTCTAAACATTTCTTAGAAAATTCAATTTTATTGAAAATCAACTGTGCTATAGCCCACAAGTTTTTGGGCGGCAAAAATCTAAAATGGTCCGATTACGATGGTTGATACCTCTCATCAATAGGTTTCGAGACCAGTAATTGCTGTGACAATTTTCATTTTGATTGCTCGATTATTTCTAAACATTTCTTAGACAATTCAATTTTATTGAAGATTAACTGTGCTACAGCCCCCAAGTTTTTGGGCGGAAAAAATCTAAAATGGTCCGATTACGATGGTTGATACCTCTATCAATAGGTTTCGGGACCATTAATTGCTGTGACAATTTTCATTTTGATTGCTCGATTATTTCTAAACATTTCTTAGAGAATTCAATTTTATTGAAAATCAACTGTGCTCTAGCCCACAAGTTTTTGGGCGGCAAAAATCTAAAATGGTCCGATTACGATGGTTGATACCTCTATCAATAGGTTTCGGGACCTGTATTTGCTGTGACAATTTTCATTTTGTTTGCTCGATTATTTCTAAAATTTCTTAGAGATGTAGCGACTCACGGATATTCACATTAATAGATATGGACACTCATATTTATTCTCGTAAAAGTTTACATTCGTTTCGCTACAATACATATCAGTCACACACATATCAGCGCTCTCATACGTACGACATACTACTAACAACCGCAACCGTTCCACCAACAAACCGAAACATACAATCGCATCGCGGCGTACTTCATACTGGTAAAATTTCCCACAAAAAGTTTGACATTTCGTTTTTCCAGGCAGTCGATTTTTTGCGCCTTATGTTAAACAGATTTTTCAATTATTTTGGTCGCGAAAAATATATAAATGGTGTGGTGAGAATTAATACAAAATAAATTAATATCCGTGTAGTTAAATTGTGTAACTAAATATATAATTAAAAAACATAATAATTGGTACAAGGTGCGTTGTTAATTTCGAACGGCGTTTCTTACGCACAGCAAAGGCAAGCACCCACGCCTAACACTTACAGAGAATTCAATTTTATTGAAGATTAACTGTGCTATAGCCCACAAGTTTTTGGGCGGAAAAATTCTAAAATGGTCCGATTACGATGGATGATACCTCTATCAATAGGTTTCGGGACCTGTAATTGCTGTGACAATTTTCATTTTGATTGCTCGATTATTTCTAAACATTTCTTAGAAAATTAAATTTTATTGAAAATCAACTGTGCTATAGCCCACAAGTTTTTGGGCGGCAAAAATCTGAAATGGTCCGATTACGATGGTTGATACCTCTATCAATAGGTTTCGGGACCAGTAATTGCTGTGACAATTTTCATTTTGATTGCTCGATTATTTCTAAACATTTCTTCGAAAATTCAATTTTATTGAAAATGAACTGTGCTATAGCCCACAAGTTTTTGGGCGGCAAAAATCTAAAATGGTCCGATTACGATGGTTGATACCTCTATCAATAGGTTTCGGGACCTGTAATTGCTGTGACAATTTTCATTTTGATTGCTCGATTATTTCTAAACATTTCTTCGAAAATTCAATTTTATTGAAAATGACCTGTGCTATAGCCCACAAGTTTTTGGGCGGCAAAAATCTAAAATGGTCCGACTACGATGGATGATACCTCTATCAATAGGTTTCGGGACCTGTAATTGCTGTGACAATTTTTATTTTGATTGCTCGATTATTTCTAAACATTTCTTAGAGAATTCAATTTTATTGATAATCAACTGTGCTATAGCCCACAAGATTTTGGGCGGAAAAAATGTAAAATGGTCTGATACACAAGTTTTTGGGCGGAAAAAATCTAAAATGGTCCGATTACGATGGTTGATACCTCTATCAATAGGTTTCGGGAGCAGTAATTGCTGTGACAATTTTCATTTTCTTTGCTCGATTATTTCTAAACATTTCTTAGAAAATTCAATTTTATTGAAAATTAACTGTGCTATAGCTCACAAGTTTTTGGAGGGAGAAAATCTAAAATGATCCGATTACGATGGTTGATACCTCTATCAATAGGTTTCGGGACCTGTAATTGCTGTGACAATTTTCATTTTGATTGCTCGATTATTTCTAAACATTTCTTAGAAAATTCAATTTTATTGAAAATCAACTGTGCTATAGCCCACAAGTTTTTGGGCGGCAAAAATCTAAAATGGTCCGATTACGATGGTTGATACCTCTATCAATAGGTTTCGGGACCAGTAATTGCTGTGACAATTTTAATTTTGATTGCTCGATTATTTCTAAACATTTCTTAGAGAATTAAATTTTATTGAAGATTAACTGGGCTATAGCCCACAAGTTTTTATTATTTATTTATTTATTTATTTATTTACTAACCAACAGCATGTATATGCAAAAATGGCTTACATAATTAAAAAACATTATAAAAAGTTAAAAAAATGTATACAATAAAAGAATAAAAGATATAACGACATCAATAGATCAAACAATTAACAACAAAACAAAAAGACATTTAAAACAAAATCTTAGCGATTCGTTTTTTAAATTCATCCCTGGAAATATTGAAATCGAAACAATCTGCTACGGCGTTGAGATCTCGTTGAATGCGCACTATAGGACCATGGAAGCTGTAGTTGCTACTTGCAGTCGGAATATGAAGAAGTTCCCGGGGGCGTAAGTTGCGTTGAGGAGCATAAATATTAAAACATGAAAGAATGTCAGAACAGTCTATTTTACCACAAATGATGTCACGCGCAAATGTGGCACTTGCGCATGTACGTCTAGCACTTAGAGATTGGAGATCCAGAAAACGGCATCGGTCTTCATATGGTGATAGTCTGAAATTATTGTTCCGCTCAAAAGACGGTAATTTTCTGAGAACAAATACCAAAAACTGTTTCTGAATACTTTCAATTCTGATTGAATGAGACTCATAGAACGGAGACCATATGACAGTCGCGTACTCAAGCTGTGAACGAACAAATGAAGTGTACAGTGACTTGAAAGTTAATGTGTCGTGAAAATCCTTCGAATTTCTTTTAATAAACCGCAACATCGAAAAGGCTTTATTAACAACCGCATCGATGTGAGAGTTAAACGTTAAATCCGAGCTAAAGATAACGCCCAAATCTGTAACCATATTAACTCTCTTCAAACTAACGTCATTTAGATAATAGTTAAAAACTACAGGAGACTTAGATCTGGAATAGGTGATCACGTGACACTTATCAACATTCAGAAACATAAGGTTAGTAACACACCAACCGCAAAATGTGTTGAGGTCCCGCTGAAAGTGATCGCGATCCAATTCACATGAAATATTTGCATATATTTTCATGTCGTCAGCAAATAGAATACAGTCTGCGAATTTGAAGCAATCAACAACATTGTTAATGAACAATAAAAATAATAATGGACCCAAGTGACTACCTTGAGGCACCCCAGATGTCGCAATAAAACATTCTGAGAACGTATCGTTGATCTTGACAAACATTTTGCGATCCGATAAATAAGACATAAGCCAATTTAAGGGAATAATGTCGCAATTAAGTTCACTGAGCTTATTCACTAATAACCTGTGATTAAGTTTATCGAAAGCTTTAGCGAAATCGGTATAGACCACATCGACTTGAACTTTCGAGGCAACAGAATTAATTAGATTATTTTGAAAGACCGCTAAATTTGTGACCGTTGAGCGGCCAGGAAAAATCCATGCTGACGTGTGCTAATAAGTTGCTTGGAGTGGAAGTAGATCACTTTGTTAACCATTGACTCGAATACTTTAGGAATGCAAGACAGTATTGCAATTCCACGATAATTTGTTACATCACTGCGGGAACCGCTTTTGTGGATCGGTATGATACTTGATGTTTTCCACAGATCAGGAAATTTACCTTGGCTGAGGCTCAAATTAAATAAATGGCATAAAGGAGCGGCAAAACCAAATGCACACTGCTTCAATAGAGACACTGGTAAACCATCTGGTCCAGGACCTTTAGAAACGTCCATGTTCATCAAAGCCGTCATTACGTCAAGTTCTGAAAAAACAATTTTTGAATTATTGGTGTTAACTACTTTAGGAGATAATGAGCTATCCTTAACAAAAACACTGCTAAAATATTCAGCGAAAAAACCACAGATTGCCTCTGGATTATCTGATTTTCGACCATGGAATTCTAAAAATGGCGGCAAGCCGTTATTATGGATCTTATTTTTGACAAATCTCCAGAAATTCTTCGGATTACATCGCAAATCGTCTTCAATATCAATTATGTAATTGTTATAGAGGAATCGGTTGAGATAGCAAAACTGCTTGCGCAAAGACTTAAACTGGATAAAGTCATGGGCCAACCCTGTACGCCTATACTTCCTATGACATTTATTACGTAGGACTTCAAGTTGTTTCAGTTCTTTGGTAAACCATGGGACGTTGCGGGTATGAGACTTTCTAATTAATTTTTTAGGAACAAATTTTTCAAAAGCAACCTTCAACAATTCATTGAAGGTATCTAATGAACTGTTGATATCAATGTTTGACAGTGTACCAGCCCAATCAACTTCAGCTAAAAAATCATTTAATGAGCTGTGATCGGCGTGCGAAAAATCAAATACTGTACAATTTTTAGTAAAGTTTAAATTATTAGAAGTTTTGTAGAACAACTGAAATGAAACCGGGGTATGATAAACACTCGAAGATCCGGCAAAGTCGTCGCATGATTCTAGTTTAAAAGAACTATTATTAGTGTAGAAAACCAAATCCAGATAAGTGCCGTGGCTGTTTGGTACACTGTTTATTTGTGAAGTACCCATGTTTGCCATAAAATCACAAATTAAGGCGGAAGAATCATTCGTATTAGCAGGAATGAACATATTGTCAACCATCATCCAAATTAGATCTGGAAAGTTGAAATCGCCGAAAATAACAAAGTCGCTGTTATCAGAAATAAAAGGTAATAAATTACATGAGAACTTGTCAACAAAATCTTGACAAAATATCGAGGATGGCTCTAGAGGAAAGTAGACTGTGCTAATTATCAAGTAAAATGCACCTAGTTTGAGTTTAACAGCAATGAACTCAATGATTGGGTCGGAAAATAAAAATTCACAAGAATAAATATTCCGAACTGCAATAAGCACACCACCACCTTTACGTTTTGTACTAAGGTTATATCGATCGCGACGGAAAACGCAAAAATCCGAAGGGAAAAACTCCGCATCATTGAAATCCATTGTAAGCCATGTTTCGGTCAGAATTATTACGTCGTAATCAGATTCCAATATTCCAAGATAGAAATTTTTTGATTTTGATCGCATGCCACTACAATTAAAATAAAAAATTGATAAGCTATTGATGCAATTGTTAGATCCATTGACGACATTGTTAGAATTAGATAAACATGAATTTAGAATGTTAGGATGAACTGTGAACAGATTATTGTTAAAATTTGGTAGATTAGAATTTAAAATATTGGAATTTAATGCATTTAATGAAATTAAATTGACACTTTGCCGCGAGCTCCTTCCTCGTTTTTTGAATCGCGCCTTTCTTGAAAATCGCGAACTAGAACCCCAGGTGGCCAAAAATCAGGATTTTTCAAGGTACCATGCAAGTTATTGTTGACTCCAATCTTGAAAGACACAAACGTCAGTTCTGCTGGATCCCGGTCTCTAGGGAACAGTGAGAAGCAGGACACGTTTGATGGATTAAAAACGCTGTTTTTGAACGTAATGTACCGGGATATCGATTCGGAAGTAGTTGTTGGATGAAGACCGGAAATGTACAAATACTTCCTTCGAACCACAGGCACTGTACGCAATTCCATGACTGGACAATCCGAACCTGGAACATCAGACCTCTCAGCTCGAACGGCATCCTGACATGACAGTAATGGCGAAGAGTTCGATACGACAGATGAAGAAATTACCGTTGGAATGTTCGTAATAACACAATCGGACGACAACGCCGGGAAGTGTGGAGGCTGTAAGCCATCAGTGACCTGGACGTGGCGCTGGGAACTGCCATCAGTTATTTCAGATGTAGCCGTTGTAATGGTATTATTACCATTTCTCTTAGATCTGGTTTCCATATTAGTTTGCACAATACTTTGCGTAGCTTTTTTTTTAAATTTTGAAGACGACGGCTGCTGCGATGGTGGTAATGGTTTTAATAAACTCTCCACGCTACCATTAATAGCGGCAGATGTTTTGTTCATCAAGCACAAGGACACTGATAAAGCGTCAATAGACTTACACATGTGATCATTCTGTGCCCTGATAACTTTAAAAACATCAACGCACATGCCACAACGCCAAGAAAAACTCGGAATCACCGAAATGGCATCGAACACAGGCCTTCCGATCCCTGTACATTCAAAGTGAACGAGTTGATTACACTCACCGGCACACGTAAAAAAGTTTCCAAACACTTTCATATTACACACACAGCACAGAGACATTGTTGAGAAATAACTTTAATAGTTTATAACACAACTCACTTTTATAAAAATATATTTCGATTGAACCACAAATTAAATTTCAAAATTTTATCAAAATTATTTTTATTCAAAATTATTTTGACTTTTCAACACGAAAAAAAAACACAACCGTTCACTAAGGCAACTTTAATAATTGGGCGGCAAAAATCTAAAATGGTCCGATTACGATGGTTGAAACCTCTATCAATAGGTTTCGGGACCAGTAATTGCTGTGACAATTTTCATTTTGATTGCTCGATTATTTCTAAACATTTCTTAGAAAATTCAATTTTATTGAAAATCAACTGTGCTATAGCCCACAAGTTTTTGGGCAGAAAAAATCTAAAATGGTCCGATCCACAAGTTTTTGGGCGGCAAAAATCTAAAATGGTCCGATTACGATGGTTGATACCTCTATTAATCGGTTTCGGGACCAGTAATTGCTGTGACAATTTTCATTTTGATTGCTCGATTATTTCTAAACATTTCTTCGAAAATTCAATTTTATTGAAAATCAACAGTGCTATAGCCCACAAGTTTTTGGGCGGAAAAAATCTAAAATGGTCCGATTACGATGGTTGATACCTCTATCAATAGGTTTCGGGACATGTAATTGCTGTGACTATTTTCATTTTGATTGCTCGATTATTTTCAACCATTTCTTCAAAAATTAAATTTTATTGAAAATCAACAGTGCTATAGCCCACAAGTTTTTGGGCGGAAAAAATCTAAAATGGTCCGATTACGATGGATGATACCTCTATCAATAGGTTTCGGGACCTGTAATTGCTGTGACAATTTTCATTTTCATTGCTCGATTATTTCTAAACATTTCTTAGAAAATTCAATTTTATTGAAAACCAACTGTGCTATAGCCCACAAGTTTTTGGGCGGAAAAAATCTAAAATGGTCCGATTACGATGGTTGATACCTCTATCAATAGGTTTCGGGACCAGTAATTTCTGTGACAATTTTCATTTTGATTGCTCGATTATTTCTAAACATTTCTTAGAAAATTCAATTTTATTGAAAATCAACTGTGCTAAAGCCCACAAGTTTTTGGGCGGCAAAAATCTAATATGGTCCGATTACGATGGTTGATACCTCTATCAATAGGTTTCGGGAGCAGTAATTGCTGTGAAAATTTTCATTTTGATTGCTCGATTATTTCTAAACATTTCTTAGAAAATTCAATTTTATTGAAAATCAACTGTGCTATAGCCCACAAGTTTTTGGGCAGAAAAAATCTAAAATGGTCCGATCCACATGTTTTTGGGCGGCAAAAATCTAAAATGGTCCGATTACGATGGTTGATACCTCTATTAATCGGTTTCGGGACCAGTAATTGCTGTGACAATTTTCATTTTGATTGCTCGATTATTTCTAAACATTTCTTCGAAAATTCAATTTTATTGAAAATCAACTGTACTATAGCCCACAAGTTTTCGGGCGGAAAAAATCTAAAATGGTCCGATTACGATGGTTGATACCTCTATCAATAGGTTTCGGGACCAGTAGTTGCTGTGACAATTTTCATTTTGATTGTTCGATTATTTCTAAACATTTCTTAGAAAATTCAATTTTATTGAAAATCAACTGTGCTATAGCCCACAAGTTTTTGGGCGGTCAAAATCTAAAATGGTCCGATTACGATGGTTGATACCTCTATCAATAGGTTTCGGGACCTTTAATTGCTGTGACAATTTTCATTTTGATTGCTCGATTATTTCTAAACATTTCTTAGAAAATTCAATTTTATTGAAAATCAACTGTGCTATAACCGAGCAAACGGCGCAGTGGTTAAAGCTGCGGCGTTTGGATCGGGAGGTACCGGGTTCGAATCCCGATAGGGGCGGGATGCAAAAGGGATTTTTCATCATCTGATTACGATCGGTGATGACGATGAACACAACTATGACCCCCTGTTGAGAGTGCAGAATCCATGGGCCGACCCACCTTTCATGTCAGCACTATAGGTTGGCATGAAGCAATGCAATGTGCAGGTGGTTTTAAAGCGGGTCTATAGCCGTACGTCCTCGATTTGGCTAATAGTGCGTAAAGTAGGACGGTAAAATTAACTGCGAAAGAGTTGGGAGTGCCTTGAGCCCCAGAAAAGATTGCATAGTTTAAAAAAAAAAAAAAAAAACTGTGCTATAGCCCACAAGTTTTTGGGCGGAAAAAATCTAAAATGATCCGATTACGATGGATGATACCTCTATCAATAGGTTTCGGGACCTGTAATTGCTGTGACAATTTTCATTTTGATTGCTCGATTATTTCTAAACATTTCTTAGAAAATTCAATTTTATTGAAAATCAACTGTGCTATAGCCCACAAGTTTTTGGGAGGAGAAAATCTAAAATGATCCGATTACGATGGTTGATACCTCTATCAATAGGTTTGGGGACCTGTAATTGCTGTGACAATTTTCGATGGTTGATACCTCTATCAATAGGTTTCTGTGAACTGTGGATCAATAGGTTTCTGTGAACAAATTAACTGTGCTATAGCCCACAAGTTTTTGGGCCGAAAAAATCTAAAATGGTCCGATTACGATGGATGATACCTCTATCAATAGTTTTCGAGACCTGTAATTGCTGTGACAATTTTCATTTTGATTGCTTGATTATTTCTAAACATTTCTAAGACAATTCAATTTTATTGAAAATCAACTGTGCTGTAGCCCACAAGTTTTTGGGCGGCAAAAGTCTAAAATGGTCCGATTATGATGGTTGATACCTCTATCAATAGGTTTCGGGACCAGTAATTGCTGTGAAAATTTTCATTTTGATTGCTCGATTATTTCTAAACATTTCTTAGAAAATTCAATTTTATTGAAAATCAACTGTGCTATAGCCCAAAAATTTTTGGGCGGAAAAAATCTTAAATGGTTCGATTGCGATGGTTGATACCACTATCAATAGGTTTCGGGACCTGTAATTGCTGTGACAATTTTCATTTTGATTGCTCGATTATTTCTAAACATTTCTTAGAAAATTCAATTTTATTGAAAATCAACTGTGCTATAGCCCACAAGTGTTTGGGCGGAAAAAATCTAAAATGATCCGATTACGATGGTTGATACCTCTAAAATTACCTGTGCTATAGCCCACAAGTTTTTGGGCAGCAAAAATCTAAAATGGTCCGATTACGATGGTTGATACCTTTATCAATAGGTTTTAGGACCTGTAATTGCTGTGACAATTTTCATTTTGATTGCTCGATTATTTCTAAACATTTCTTAGAAAATTCAATTTTATTGAAAATCAACTGTGCTGTAACCCACAATTTTTTGGGCGCCAAAAATCAAAAATGGTCCGATTATGATGGTTGATACCTCTATGAATATGTTTCGGGACCAGTAATTGCTGTGACAATTTTCATTTTGATTGCTCGATTATTTCAAAATATTTCTTAGAAAATTCAATTTTATTGAAAATCAACTGTGCTATAGCCCACAAATTTTTGGGCGGCAAAAATCTACAATGGTCCGATTACGATGGTTGATACTTCTATCAATAGGTTTTGGGACCTGTAATTGCTGTGACAATTTTCATTTTAATTGCTAGATTATTTCTAAACATTTCTTAGAAAATTCAATTTTATTGAAAATCAACGGGACCAGTAATTGCTGTGACAATTTTCATTTTGATTGCTTGATTATTTCTAAACATTTCTTAGAAAATTTAATTTTATTGAAAATCAACTGTGCTATAGCCCACAAGTTTTTGGGCGGCAAAAATCTAAAATGGTCCGATTACGATGGTTGATACCTCTATCAATAGGATTCGGGACCAGTAATTGCTGTAACAATTTTCATTTCGATTGCTCGATTATTTCTTAGCTTTTCTTAGATAATTCAATTTTATTGAAAATCAACTGTTTTTGGGCGGAAAAAATCTAAAATGGTCCGATTACGATGGTTGATACCTCTATCAATAGGTTTCGGGACCTGTAATTGTTGTGACAATTTCCATTTTGATTGCTCGATTATTTCTAAACATTTCTTAGAGATTTCAATTTTATTGAAAATCAACAGTTCTATAGCCCACAAGTTTTTGGGCGGAAAAAATCTAAAATGGTGCGATTACGATGGTGATGCCTCTATCAATAGGTTTCAGGACCAGTAATTTCTGTGACAATTTTCATTTTGATTGCTCGATTATTTCTAAACATTTCTTAGAAAATTCAATTTTATTGAAAATCAACTGTGCTATAGCCCACAAGTGTTTGGGCGGAAAAAATCTAAAATGATCCGATTACGATGGTTGATACCTCTAAAATTACCTGTGCTATAGCCCACAAGTTTTTGGGCGGCAAAAATCTAAAATGGTCCGATTACGATGGTTGATACCTTTATCAATAGGTTTTAGGACCTGTAATTGCTGTGACAATTTTCATTTTGATTGCTCGATTATTTCTAAACATTTCTTAGAAAATTCAATTTTATTGAAAATTAACTGTGCTATAGCCCACAAGTTTTTGGGCGGCAAAAATCTAAAATGGTCCGATTACGATGGTTGATACCTCTATCAATAGGTTTCGGGACCTGTAATTGCTGTGACAATTTTCATTTTGATTGCTCGATTATTTCTAAACATTTCTTAGAAAATTCAATTTTATTGAAAATCAACTGCGCTATAGCCCACAAGTTTTTAGGCGGCAAAAATCTAAAATGGTCCGATTACGATGGTTGATACCTCTATCAATAGATTTCGGGACCTGTAATTGCTGTGACAATTTTCATTTTGATTGCTCGATTATTTCTAAACATTTCTTAGAAAATTCAATTTTATTTAAAATTAACTGTGCTATAGCCCACAAGTTTTTGGGCGGCAAAAATCTAAAATGGTCCGATCACGATGGTTGATACCTCTATCTATAGGTTTTGAGACCAGTAGTTGCTGTGACAATTTTCATTTTGATTGCTCGATTATTTCTAAACATTTCTTAGAAAATTCAATTTTATTGAAAATCAACTGTGGTATAGCCCACAAGTTTTTGGGCGGAAAAAATCTAAAATGGTCCGATTACGATGGTTGATACCTTTATTAATAGGTTTCGGGACCTGTAATTGTTGTGACAATTTTAATTTTGATTGCTCGATTATTTCTAAACATTTCTTAGAGAATTCAATTTTATTTAAAATTAACTGTGCTATAGCCCACCAGTTTTTGGGCGGCAAAAATCTAAAATGGTCCGATTACGATGGTTGATACCTCTATCAATAGATTTCGGTACCTGTAATTGCTGTGACAATTTTCATTTTGATTGCTCGATTATTTCTAAACATTTCTTAGAAAATTCAATTTTATTGAAAATCAACTGTGCTATAGCCCACAAGTTTTTGGGCGGCAAAAATCTAAAATGGTCCGATAACGATGGTTGATACCTCTATCTATAGGTTTTGAGACCAGTAATTGCTGTGACAATTTTCATTTTGATTGCTCGATTATTTCTAAACATTTCTTAGAAAATTCAATTTTATTGAAAATCAACTGTGCTATAGCCCAAAAGTGTTTGGGCGGAAAAAATCTAAAATGATCCGATTACGATGGTTGATACCTCTAAAATTACCTGTGCTATAGCCCACAAGTTTTTGGGCGGCAAAAATCTAAAATGGTCCTATTACGATGGTTGATACCTTTATCAATAGGTTTTAGGACCTGTAATTGCTGTGACAATTTTCATTTTGATTGCTCGATTATTTCTAAACATTTCTTAGAAAATTCAATTTTATTGAAAATTAACTGTGCTATAGCCCACAAGTTTTTGGGCGGCAAAAATCTAAAATGGTCCGATTACGATGGTTGATACCTCTATCAATAGGTTTCGGGACCTGTAATTGCTGTGACAATTTTCATTTTGATTGCTCGATTATTTCTAAACATTTCTTAGAAAATTCAATTTTATTGAAAATCAACTGCGTTATAGCCCACAAGTTTTTGGGCGGCAAAAATCTAAAATGGTCCGATTACGATGGTTGATACCTCTATCAATAGATTTCGGGACCTGTAATTGCTGTGACAATTTTCATTTTGATTGCTCGATTATTTCTAAACATTTCTTAGAAAATTCAATTTTATTTAAAATTAACTGTGCTATAGCCCACAAGTTTTTGGGCGGCAAAAATCTAAAATGGTCCGATCACGATGGTTGATACCTCTATCTATAGGTTTTTAAACCAGTAGTTGCTGTGACAATTTTCATTTTGATTGCTCGATTATTTCTAAACATTTCTTAGAAAATTCAATTTTATTGAAAATCAAATGTGGTATAGCCCACAAGTTTTTGGGCGGAAAAAATCTAAAATGGTCCGATTACGATGGTTGATACCTTTATCAATAGGTTTCGGGACCTGTTATTGTTGTGACAATTTTAATTTTGATTGCTCGATTATTTCTAAACATTTCTTAGAGAATTCAATTTTATTTAAAATTAACTGTGCTATAGCCCACCAGTTTTTGGGCGGCAAAAATCTAAAATGGTCCGATTACGATGGTTGATACCTCTATCAATAGATTTCGGGACCTGTAATTGCTGTGACAATTTTCATTTTGATTGCTCGATTATTTCTAAACATTTCTTAGAAAATTCAATTTTATTGAAAATCAACTGTGCTATAGCCCACAAGTTTTTGGGCGGCAAAAATCTAAAATGGTCCGATTACGATGGTTGATACCTCTATCTATAGGTTTTGAGACCAGTAATTGCTGTGACAATTTTCATTTTGATTGCTCGATTATTTCTAAACATTTCTTAGAAAATTCAATTTTATTGAAAATCAACTGTGCTATAGCCCACAAGTTTTTGGGCGGAAAAAATCTAAAATGGTCCGATTACGATGGTTGTTACCTCTATCAATAGACTTCGGGACCTGTAATTGCTGTGACAATTTTCATTTTGATTGCTCGATTATTTCTAAACATTTCTTAGAGAATTCAATTTTATTGAAGATTAACTGTGCTATAGCCCACAAGTTTTTGGGCGGCAATCATCAAAAATGGTCCGATTACGATGGTTGATACCTCTATCAATAGGTTTCGGGACCTGTAATTGCTGTGACAATTTTCATTTTGATTGCTCGATTATTTCTAAACATTTCTTAGAAAATTCAATTTTATTGAAAATTAACTGTGCTATAGCCCACAAGTTTTTGGGCGGAAAAAATCTAAAATGGTCCGATTACGATGGTTGATACCTCTATCAATAGGTTTCGGGACTAGTAATTGCTGTGACAATTTTCATTTTGATTATTCTATTATTTCTAAACATTTCTTAGAAAGTTCAATTTTATTGATAATCAACTGTGCTATAGCCCACAAGTTTTTGGGCGGCAAAAATCTAAAATGGTCCGATTACGATGGTTGATACCTCTATCAATAGGTTTCTGCACCAGTAATTGCTGTGACAATTTTCATTTTGATTGCTCGATTATTTCTAAACATTTCTTAGAGAATTCAATTTTATTGAAGATTAACTGTGCTATAGCCCACAAGTTTTTGGGCGGCAAAAATCTAAAATGGTCCGATTACGATGGTTGATACCTCTATCAATAGGTTTCGGGACCAGTAATTGCTGTGACAATTTTCATTTTGATTGCTCGATTACTTCTAAACATTTCTTAGAAAATTCAATTTTATTGAAAATCAACTGTGCTATAGCCCACAAGTTTTTGGGCGGAAAAAATCTAAAATGGTCCGATTACGATGGTTGATACCTCTATCTATAGGTTTTGAGACCAGTAATTGCTGTGACAATTTTCATTTTGATTGCTCGATTATTTCTAAACATTTCTTAGAAAATTCAATTTTATTGAAAATCAACTGTGCTATAGCCCACAAGTTTTTGGGCGGAAAAAACCTAAAATGCTCCGATTACGATGGTTGATACCTCTATCAATAGATTTCGGGACCTGTAATTGCTGTGACAATTTTCATTTTGATTGCTCGATTATTTCTAAACATTTCTTAGAAAATTCAATTTTATTGAAAATTAACTGTGCTATAGCCCACAAGTTTTTGGGCGGCAAAAATCTAAAATGATCCGATTACGATAGTTGATACCTCTATCAATAGGTTTTGGGACCAGTAATTGCTGTGACAATTTTCATTTTGATTGCTCGATTATTTCTAAACATTTCTTAGAAAATTCAATTTTATTGAAAATCAACTGTGCTATAGCCCACAAGTTTTTGGGCGGCAAAAATCTAAAATGGTCCGATTACGATGGTTGATACCTCTATTAAAAGGTTTCGGGGCCTGTAATTGCTGTGACAATTTTCATTTTGATTGCTCGATTATTTCTAAACATTTCTTAGAAAATTCAATTTTATTGAAAATCAACTGTGCCCACAAGTTTTTGGGCGGCAAAAATCTAAAATGGTCCGATTACGATGGTTGATACTTCTATCAATAGGTTTCGGGACCTGTAATTGCTGTGACAATTTTCATTTTGATTGCTCGATTATTTCTAAACATTTCTTAGAAAATTCAATTTTATTGAAAATCAACTGTGCTATAGCCCACAAGTTTTTGGGCGGAAAAAATCTAAAATGGTCCGATTACGATGGTTGATACCTCTATCAATAGATTTCGGTACCTGTAATTGCTGTGACAATTTTCATTTTGATTGCTCGATTATTTCTAAACATTTCTTAGAAAATTCAATTTTATTGAAAATTAACTGTGCTATAGCCCACAAGTTTTTGGGCGGCAAAAATCTAAAATGGTCCGATTACGATGGTTGATACCTCTATCAATAGGTTTCGGGGCCTGTAATTGCTGTGACAATTTTCATTTTGATTACTCGATTATTTCTAAACATTTCTTAGAATATTCAATTTTATTGAAAATCAACTGTGCTATAGCCCACAAGTTTTTAGGCGGCAAAAATCTAAAATGGTCCGATTACGATGGTTGATACCTCTATCAATAGATTTCGGGACCTGTAATTGCTGTGACAATTTTAATTTTGATTGCTCGATTATTTCTAAACATTTCTTAGAAAATTCAATTTTATTAAAAATTAACTGTGCTATAGCCCACAAGTTTTTGGGCGGCAAAAATCTAAAATGGTCCGATTACGATGGTTGAACCTCTATCAATAGGTTTTGGGACCAGTAATTGCTGTGACAATTTTCATTTTGATTGCTCGATTATTTCTAAACATTTCTTAGAAAATTCAATTTTATTGAAAATTAACTGTGCTAAAGCCCACAAGTTTTTGGGCGGCAAAAATTTAAAATGGTCCGATTACGATGGTTGATACCTCTATCAATAGGTTTTGGGACCTGTAATTGCTGTGACAATTTTTATTTTGATTGCTCGATTATTTCTAAACATTTCTTAGAAAATTCAATTTTATTGAAAATTAACTGTGCTATAGCCCACAAGTTTTTGGGCGGCAAAAATCTAAAATGGTCCGATTACGATGGTTGATACCTCTATCAATAGGTTTCGGGATCTGTAATTGCGGTGACAATTTTCATTTTGATTGCTCGATTATTTCTAAACATTTCTTAGAAAATTCAATTTTATTGAAAATTAACTGTGCTATAGCCCACAAGTTTTTGGGCGGCAAAAATCTTACAACGGTTGATACCTTTATGAATAGGTTTCGATACCTTCATGAATAGGTTGATTCACAAGTTTTTGGGCGGCAAAAATCTAAAATGGTCCGATTACGATGGTTGATACCTCTATCAATAGGTTTTGGGACCTGTAATTGCTGTGACAATTTTCATTTTGATTGCTCGATTATTTCTAAACATTTCTTAGAAAATTCAGTTTTATTGAAAATTTCCTGTGCTATAGCCCACAAGTTTTTGGGCGGCAAAAATCTAAAATGGTCCGATTACGATGGTTGATACCTCTATCAATAGATTTTGGGACCTGTAATTGCTGTGACAATTTTTATTTTGATTGCTCGATTATTTCTAAACATTTCTTAGAAAATTCAATTTTATTTAAAATTAACTGTGCTATAGCCCACAAGTTTTTGGGCGGCAAAAATCTAAAATGGTCCGATTACGATGGTTGATACCTCTATCAATAGATTTTGGGACCAGTAATTGCTGTGACAATTTTCATTTTGATTGCTCGATTATTTCTAAACATTTCTTAGAAAATTCAATTTTATTGAAAATCAACTGTGCTATAGCCCACAAGTTTTTGGGCGGCAAAAATCTAAAATGGTCCGATTACGATGGTTGATACCTCTATCAATAGATTTCGGGACCTGTAATTGCTGTGACAATTTTCATTTTGATTTCTCGATTATTTCTAAACATTTCTTAGAAAATTCAATTTTATTTAAAATTAACTGTGCTATAGCCCACAAGTTTTTGGGCGGCAAAAATCTAAAATGGTCCGATTACGATGGTTGATACCTCTATCAATAGATTTCGGGACCTGTAATTGCTGTGACAATTTTCATTTTGATTGCTCGATTATTTCTAAACATTTCTTAGAAAATTCAATTTTATTGAAAATCAACTGTGCTATAGCCCACAAGTTTTTGGGCAGCAAAAATCTAAAATGGTCCGATTACGATGGTTGATACCTCTATCAATAAATTTCGGGACCTGTAATTGCTGTGACAATTTTCATTTTTTTTGCTCGATTATTTCTAAACATTTCATAGAACATTCAATTTTATTGAAAATCAACTGTGCTATAGCCCACAAGTTTTTGGGCTTCAAAAATCTAAAATGGTCCGATTACGATGGTTGATACCTCTATCAATAGGTTTCGGGACCACTAATTGCTGTGACAATTTCATTTTGATTGCTCGATTATTTCTAAACATTTCTTAGAAAATTCAATTTTATTGAAAATTAACTGTGCTATAGCCCACAAGTTTTTGGACGGCAAAAATCTAAAATGGTCCAATTACGATGGTTGATACCTTTATCAATAGGTTTCGGGACCTGTAATTGCTGTGGCAATTTTCATTTTGATTGCTCGATTATTTCTAAACATTTCTTAGAAAATTCAATTTTATTGAAAATCAACTGTGCTATAGCCCACAAGTTTTTGGGCGGCAAAAATCTAAAATGGTCCGATTACGATGGTTGATACCTCTATCAATAGGTTTCGGGACCAGTAATTGCTGTGACAATTTTCATTTTGATTGTTCCATTATTTCTAAACATTTCTTAGAAAATTCAATTTTATTGTAAATCAACTGTGCTATAGCCCACAAGTTTTTGGGCGGCAAAAATCTAAAATGGTCCGATTACGATGGTTGATACCTCTATCTATAGGTTTCGGGACCAGTAATTGCTGTGACAATTTTCATTTTGATTGCTCGATTATTTCTAAACATTTCTTAGAGAATTCAATTTTATTGAAGATTAACTGTGCTATAGCCCACAAGTTTTTGGGCGGCAAAAATCTAAAATGGTCCGATTACGATGGTTGATACCTCTATCAATAGGTTTCGGGACCAGTAATTGCTGTGACAATTTTCATTTTGATTGCTCGATTATTTCTAAACATTTCTTAGAAAATTCAATTTTATTGAAAATTAACTGTGCTATAGCCCACAAGTTTTTGGGCGGCAAAAATCTAAAATGGTCCGATTACGATGGTTGATACCTCTATCAATAGGTTTTGGGACCAGTAATTGCTGTGACAATTTTCATTTTGATTGCTCGATTATTTCTAAACATTTCTTAGAAAATTCAATTTTATTGAAAATTAACTGTGCTAAAGCCCACAAGTTTTTGGGCGGCAAAAATTTAAAATGGTCCGATTACGATGGTTGATACCTCTATCAATAGGTTTTGGGACCTGTAATTGCTGTGACAATTTTTATTTTGATTGCTCGATTATTTCTAAACATTTCTTAGAAAATTCAATTTTATTGAAAATTAACTGTGCTATAGCCCACAAGTTTTTGGGCGGCAAAAATCTAAAATGGTCCGATTACGATGGTTGATACCTCTATCAATAGGTTTCGGGATCTGTAATTGCGGTGACAATTTTCATTTTGATTGCTCGATTATTTCTAAACATTTCTTAGAAAATTCAATTTTTTTGAAAATTAACTGTGCTATAGCCCACAAGTTTTTGGGCGGCAAAAATCTAAAATGGTCCGATTACGATGGTTGATACCTTTATGAATAGGTTTCGGGACCAGTAATTGCTGTGACAATTTTCATTTTGATTGCTCGATTATTTCTAAACATTTCTTAGAAAATTCAATTTGATTTAAAATCAACTGTGCTATAGCCCACAAGTTTTTGGGCGGCAAAAATCTAAAATGGTCCGATTACGATGGTTGATACCTCTATCAATAGGTTTCGGGACCAGTAATTGCTGTGACAATTTTCATTTTGATTGCTCGATTATTTCTAAACATTTCTTAGAGAATTCAATTTTATTGAAGATTAACTGTGCTATAGCCCACAAGTTTTTGGGCGGCAAAAATCTAAAATGGTCCGATTACGATGGTTGATACCTCTATCAATAGGTTTCGGGACCAGTAATTGCTGTGACAATTTTCATTTTGATTGCTCGATTATTTCTAAACATTTCTTAGAAAATTCAATTTTATTGAAAATTAACTGTGCTATAGCCCACAAGTTTTTGGGCGGCAAAAATCTAAAATGGTCCGATTACGATGGTTGATACCTCTATCAATAGGTTTTGGGACCAGTAATTGCTGTGACAATTTTCATTTTGATTGCTCGATTATTTCTAAACATTTCTTAGAAAATTCAATTTTATTGAAAATTAACTGTGCTATAGCCCACAAGTTTTTGGGCGGCAAAAATCTAAAATGGTCCGATTACGATGGTTGATACCTCTATCAATAGGTTTTGGGACCAGTAATTGCTGTGACAATTTTCATTTTGATTGCTCGATTATTTCTAAACATTTCTTAGAAAATTCAATTTTTTTGAAAATTAACTGTGCTATAGCCCACAAGTTTTTGGGCGGCAAAAATCTAAAATGGTCCGATTACGATGGTTGATACCTTTATGAATAGGTTTCGGGACCAGTAATTGCTGTGACAATTTTCATTTTGATTGCTCGATTATTTCTAAACATTTCTTAGAAAATTCAATTTTATTGAAAATTAACTGTGCTATAGCCCACAAGTTTTTGGGCGGCAAAAATCTAAAATGGTCCGATTACGATGGTTGATACCTCTATCAATAGGTTTTGGGACCAGTAATTGCTGTGACAATTTTCATTTTGATTGCTCGATTATTTCTAAACATTTCTTAGAAAATTCAATTTTATTGAAAATTAACTGTGCTAAAGCCCACAAGTTTTTGGGCGGCAAAAATTTAAAATGGTCCGATTACGATGGTTGATACCTCTATCAATAGGTTTTGGGACCTGTAATTGCTGTGACAATTTTTATTTTGATTGCTCGATTATTTCTAAACATTTCTTAGAAAATTCAATTTTATTGAAAATTAACTGTGCTATAGCCCACAAGTTTTTGGGCGGCAAAAATCTAAAATGGTCCGATTACGATGGTTGATACCTCTATCAATAGGTTTCGGGATCTGTAATTGCGGTGACAATTTTCATTTTGATTGCTCGATTATTTCTAAACATTTCTTAGAAAATTCAATTTTTTTGAAAATTAACTGTGCTATAGCCCACAAGTTTTTGGGCGGCAAAAATCTAAAATGGTCCGATTACGATGGTTGATACCTTTATGAATAGGTTTCGGGACCAGTAATTGCTGTGACAATTTTCATTTTGATTGCTCGATTATTTCTAAACATTTCTTAGAAAATTCAATTTGATTTAAAATCAACTGTGCTATAGCCCACAAGTTTTTGGGCGGCAAAAATCTAAAATGGTCCGATTACGATGGTTGATACCTCTATCAATAGGTTTCGGGACCAGTAATTGCTGTGACAATTTTCATTTTGATTGCTCGATTATTTCTAAACATTTCTTAGAGAATTCAATTTTATTGAAGATTAACTGTGCTATAGCCCACAAGTTTTTGGGCGGCAAAAATCTAAAATGGTCCGATTACGATGGTTGATACCTCTATCAATAGGTTTCGGGACCAGTAATTGCTGTGACAATTTTCATTTTGATTGCTCGATTATTTCTAAACATTTCTTAGAAAATTCAATTTTATTGAAAATTAACTGTGCTATAGCCCACAAGTTTTTGGGCGGCAAAAATCTAAAATGGTCCGATTACGATGGTTGATACCTCTATCAATAGGTTTTGGGACCAGTAATTGCTGTGACAATTTTCATTTTGATTGCTCGATTATTTCTAAACATTTCTTAGAAAATTCAATTTTATTGAAAATTAACTGTGCTAAAGCCCACAAGTTTTTGGGCGGCAAAAATTTAAAATGGTCCGATTACGATGGTTGATACCTCTATCAATAGGTTTTGGGACCTGTAATTGCTGTGACAATTTTTATTTTGATTGCTCGATTATTTCTAAACATTTCTTAGAAAATTCAATTTTATTGAAAATTAACTGTGCTATAGCCCACAAGTTTTTGGGCGGCAAAAATCTAAAATGGTCCGATTACGATGGTTGATACCTCTATCAATAGGTTTCGGGATCTGTAATTGCGGTGACAATTTTCATTTTGATTGCTCGATTATTTCTAAACATTTCTTAGAAAATTCAATTTTTTTGAAAATTAACTGTGCTATAGCCCACAAGTTTTTGGGCGGCAAAAATCTAAAATGGTCCGATTACGATGGTTGATACCTTTATGAATAGGTTTCGGGACCAGTAATTGCTGTGACAATTTTCATTTTGATTGCTCGATTATTTCTAAACATTTCTTAGAAAATTCAATTTGATTTAAAATCAACTGTGCTATAGCCCACAAGTTTTTGGGCGGCAAAAATCTAAAATGGTCCGATTACGATGGTTGATACCTCTATCAATAGATTTCGGGACCTGTAATTGCTGTGACAATTTTCATTTTGATTGCTCGATTATTTCTAAACATTTCTTAGAAAATTCAATTTTATTGAAAATCAACTGTGCTATAGCCCACAAGTTTTTGGGCAGCAAAAATCTAAAATGGTCCGATTACGATGGTTGATACCTCTATCAATAAATTTCGGGACCTGTAATTGCTGTGACAATTTTCATTTTTTCTGCTCGATTATTTCTAAACATTTCATAGAACATTCAATTTTATTGAAAATCAACTGTGCTATAGCCCACAAGTTTTTGGGCTTCAAAAATCTAAAATGGTCCGATTACGATGGTTGATACCTCTATCAATAGGTTTCGGGACCACTAATTGCTGTGACAATTTCATTTTGATTGCTCGATTATTTCTAAACATTTCTTAGAAAATTCAATTTTATTGAAAATTAACTGTGCTATAGCCCACAAGTTTTTGGACGGCAAAAATCTAAAATGGTCCGATTACGATGGTTGATACCTTTATCAATAGGTTTCGGGACCTGTAATTGCTGTGGCAATTTTCATTTTGATTGCTCGATTATTTCTAAACATTTCTTAGAAAATTCAATTTTATTGAAAATCAACTGTGCTATAGCCCACAAGTTTTTGGGCGGCAAAAATCTAAAATGGTCCGATTACGATGGTTGATACCTCTATCAATAGGTTTCGGGACCAGTAATTGCTGTGACAATTTTCATTTTGATTGTTCCATTATTTCTAAACATTTCTTAGAAAATTCAATTTTATTGTAAATCAACTGTGCTATAGCCCACAAGTTTTTGGGCGGCAAAAATCTAAAATGGTCCGATTACGATGGTTGATACCTCTATCAATAGGTTTCGGGACCAGTAATTGCTGTGACAATTTTCATTTTGATTGCTCGATTATTTCTAAACATTTCTTAGAGAATTCAATTTTATTGAAGATTAACTGTGCTATAGCCCACAAGTTTTTGGGCGGCAAAAATCTAAAATGGTCCGATTACGATGGTTGATACCTCTATCAATAGGTTTCGGGACCAGTAATTGCTGTGACAATTTTCATTTTGATTGCTCGATTATTTCTAAACATTTCTTAGAAAATTCAATTTTATTGAAAATTAACTGTGCTATAGCCCACAAGTTTTTGGGCGGCAAAAATCTAAAATGGTCCGATTACGATGGTTGATACCTCTATCAATAGGTTTTGGGACCAGTAATTGCTGTGACAATTTTCATTTTGATTGCTCGATTATTTCTAAACATTTCTTAGAAAATTCAATTTTATTGAAAATTAACTGTGCTAAAGCCCACAAGTTTTTGGGCGGCAAAAATTTAAAATGGTCCGATTACGATGGTTGATACCTCTATCAATAGGTTTTGGGACCTGTAATTGCTGTGACAATTTTTATTTTGATTGCTCGATTATTTCTAAACATTTCTTAGAAAATTCAATTTTATTGAAAATTAACTGTGCTATAGCCCACAAGTTTTTGGGCGGCAAAAATCTAAAATGGTCCGATTACGATGGTTGATACCTCTATCAATAGGTTTCGGGATCTGTAATTGCGGTGACAATTTTCATTTTGATTGCTCGATTATTTCTAAACATTTCTTAGAAAATTCAATTTTTTTGAAAATTAACTGTGCTATAGCCCACAAGTTTTTGGGCGGCAAAAATCTAAAATGGTCCGATTACGATGGTTGATACCTTTATGAATAGGTTTTGGGACCAGTAATTGCTGTGACAATTTTCATTTTGATTGCTCGATTATTTCTAAACATTTCTTAGAAAATTCAATTTTATTGAAAATTAACTGTGCTATAGCCCACAAGTTTTTGGGCGGCAAAAATCTAAAATGGTCCGATTACGATGGTTGATACCTCTATCAATAGGTTTTGGGACCTGTAATTGCTGTGACAATTTTCATTTTGATTGCTCGATTATTTCTAAACATTTCTTAGAGAATTCAATTTTATTGAAAATTAACTGTGCTACAGCCCACAAGTTTTTGGGAAGCAAAAATCTAAAATGGTCCGATTACGATGGTTGATACCTCTATCAATAGGTTTTGGGACCAGTAATTGCTGTGACAATTTTCATTTTGATTGCTCGATTATTTCTAAACATTTCTTAGAAAATTCAATTTTATTGAAAATTAACTGTGCTAAAGCCCACAAGTTTTTGGGCGGCAAAAATTTAAAATGGTCCGATTACGATGGTTGATACCTCTATCAATAGGTTTTGGGACCTGTAATTGCTGTGACAATTTTTATTTTGATTGCTCGATTATTTCTAAACATTTCTTAAAAAATTCAATTTTATTGAAAATTAACTGTGCTATAGCCCACAAGTTTTTGGGCGGCAAAAATCTAAAATGGTCCGATTACGATGGTTGATACCTCTATCAATAGGTTTCGGGATCTGTAATTGCGGTGACAATTTTCATTTTGATTGCTCGATTATTTCTAAACATTTCTTAGAAAATTCAATTTTATTGAAAATTAACTGTGCTATAGCCCACAAGTTTTTGGGCGGCAAAAATCTAAAATGGTCCGATTACGATGGTTGATTCCTTTATGAATAGGTTTCGGGACCAGTAATTGCTGTGACAATTTTCATTTTGATTGCTCGATTATTTCTAAACATTTCTTAGAAAATTCAATTTGATTTAAAATCAACTGTGCTATAGCCCACAAGTTTTTGGGCGGCAAAAATCTAAAATGGTCCGATTACGATGGTTGATACCTCTATCAATAGGTTTCGGGACCAGTAATTGCTGTGACAATTTTCATTTTGATTGTTCGATTATTTCTAAACATTTCTTAGAAAATTCAATTTTATTAAAAATCAACTGTGCTATAGCCCACAAGTTTTTGGGCGGCAAAAATCTAAAATGGTCCGATTACGATGGTTGATACCTCTATCAATAGGTTTTGGGACCTGTAATTGCTGTGACAATTTTCATTTTGATTGCTCGATTATTTCTAAACATTTCTTAGAAAATTCAATTTTATTGAAAATTACCTGTGCTATAGCCCACAAGTTTTTGGGCGGCAAAAATCTAAAATGGTCCGATTACGATGGTTGATACCTCTATCAATAGATTTTGGGACCTGTAATTGCTGTGACAATTTACATTTTGATTGCTCGATTATTTCTAAACATTTCTTAGAAAATTCAATTTTATTGAAAATTTACTGAATTATAGCCCACAAGTTTTTGGGCGGCAAAAATCTAAAATGGTCCGATTACGATGGTTGATACCTCTATCAATAGGTTTCGGGACCAGTAATTGCTGTGACAATTTTCATTTTGATTGCTCGATTATTTCTAAACATTTCTTAGAAAATTCAATTTTATTTAAAATTAACTGTGCTATAGCCCACAAGTTTTTGGGCGGCAAAAATCTAAAATGGTCCGATTACGATGGTTGATACCTCTATCAATAGATTTTGGGACCTGTAATTGCTGTGACAATTTTCATTCTGATTGCTCGATTATTTCTAAACATTTCTTAGAAAATTCAATTTTATTGAAAATCAACTGTGCTATAGCCCACAAGTTTTTGGGCGGCAAAAATCTAAAATGGTCCGATTACGATGGTTGATACCTCTATCAATAGATTTCGGGACCTGTAATTGCTGTGACGATTTCCATTTTGATTGCTCGATTATTTCTAAACATTTCTTAGAAAATTCAATTTTATTTAAAATTAACTGTGCTATAGCCCACAAGTTTTTGGGCGGCAAAAATCTAAAATGGTCCGATCACGATGGTTGATACCTCTATCTATAGGTTTTGAGACCAGTAGTTGCTGTGACAATTTTCATTTTGATTGCTCGATTATTTCTAAACATTTCTTAGAAAATTCAATTTTATTGAAAATCAACTGTGGTATAGCCCACAAGTTTTTGGGCGGAAAAAATCTAAAATGGTCCGATTACGATGGTTGATACCTTTATTAATAGGTTTCGGGACCTGTAATTGTTGTGACAATTTTAATTTTGATTGCTCGATTATTTCTAAACATTTCTTAGAGAATTCAATTTTATTTAAAATTAACTGTGCTATAGCCCACCAGTTTTTGGGCGGCAAAAATCTAAAATGGTCCGATTACGATGGTTGATACCTCTATCAATAGATTTCGGGACCTGTAATTGCTGTGACGATTTCCATTTTGATTGCTCGATTATTTCTAAACATTTCTTAGAAAATTCAATTTTATTTAAAATTAACTGTGCTATAGCCCACAAGTTTTTGGGCGGCAAAAATCTAAAATGGTGCGATTACGATGGTGATGCCTCTATCAATAGGTTTCAGGACCAGTAATTTCTGTGACAATTTTCATTTTGATTGCTCGATTATTTCTAAACATTTCTTAGAAAATTCAATTTTATTGAAAATCAACTGTGCTATAGCCCACAAGTGTTTGGGCGGAAAAAATCTAAAATGATCCGATTACGATGGTTGATACCTCTAAAATTACCTGTGCTATAGCCCACAAGTTTTTGGGCGGCAAAAATCTAAAATGGTCCGATTACGATGGTTGATACCTTTATCAATAGGTTTTAGGACCTGTAATTGCTGTGACAATTTTCATTTTGATTGCTCGATTATTTCTAAACATTTCTTAGAAAATTCAATTTTATTGAAAATTAACTGTGCTATAGCCCACAAGTTTTTGGGCGGCAAAAATCTAAAATGGTCCGATTACGATGGTTGATACCTCTATCAATAGGTTTCGGGACCTGTAATTGCTGTGACAATTTTCATTTTGATTGCTCGATTATTTCTAAACATTTCTTAGAAAATTCAATTTTATTGAAAATCAACTGCGCTATAGCCCACAAGTTTTTAGGCGGCAAAAATCTAAAATGGTCCGATTACGATGGTTGATACCTCTATCAATAGATTTCGGGACCTGTAATTGCTGTGACAATTTTCATTTTGATTGCTCGATTATTTCTAAACATTTCTTAGAAAATTCAATTTTATTTAAAATTAACTGTGCTATAGCCCACAAGTTTTTGGGCGGCAAAAATCTAAAATGGTCCGATCACGATGGTTGATACCTCTATCTATAGGTTTTGAGACCAGTAGTTGCTGTGACAATTTTCATTTTGATTGCTCGATTATTTCTAAACATTTCTTAGAAAATTCAATTTTATTGAAAATCAACTGTGGTATAGCCCACAAGTTTTTGGGCGGAAAAAATCTAAAATGGTCCGATTACGATGGTTGATACCTTTATTAATAGGTTTCGGGACCTGTAATTGTTGTGACAATTTTAATTTTGATTGCTCGATTATTTCTAAACATTTCTTAGAGAATTCAATTTTATTTAAAATTAACTGTGCTATAGCCCACCAGTTTTTGGGCGGCAAAAATCTAAAATGGTCCGATTACGATGGTTGATACCTCTATCAATAGATTTCGGTACCTGTAATTGCTGTGACAATTTTCATTTTGATTGCTCGATTATTTCTAAACATTTCTTAGAAAATTCAATTTTATTGAAAATCAACTGTGCTATAGCCCACAAGTTTTTGGGCGGCAAAAATCTAAAATGGTCCGATAACGATGGTTGATACCTCTATCTATAGGTTTTGAGACCAGTAATTGCTGTGACAATTTTCATTTTGATTGCTCGATTATTTCTAAACATTTCTTAGAAAATTCAATTTTATTGAAAATCAACTGTGCTATAGCCCAAAAGTGTTTGGGCGGAAAAAATCTAAAATGATCCGATTACGATGGTTGATACCTCTAAAATTACCTGTGCTATAGCCCACAAGTTTTTGGGCGGCAAAAATCTAAAATGGTCCGATTACGATGGTTGATACCTTTATCAATAGGTTTTAGGACCTGTAATTGCTGTGACAATTTTCATTTTGATTGCTCGATTATTTCTAAACATTTCTTAGAAAATTCAATTTTATTGAAAATTAACTGTGCTATAGCCCACAAGTTTTTGGGCGGCAAAAATCTAAAATGGTCCGATTACGATGGTTGATACCTCTATCAATAGGTTTCGGGACCTGTAATTGCTGTGACAATTTTCATTTTGATTGCTCGATTATTTCTAAACATTTCTTAGAAAATTCAATTTTATTGAAAATCAACTGCGTTATAGCCCACAAGTTTTTGGGCGGCAAAAATCTAAAATGGTCCGATTACGATGGTTGATACCTCTATCAATAGATTTCGGGACCTGTAATTGCTGTGACAATTTTCATTTTGATTGCTCGATTATTTCTAAACATTTCTTAGAAAATTCAATTTTATTTAAAATTAACTGTGCTATAGCCCACAAGTTTTTGGGCGGCAAAAATCTAAAATGGTCCGATCACGATGGTTGATACCTCTATCTATAGGTTTTTAAACCAGTAGTTGCTGTGACAATTTTCATTTTGATTGCTCGATTATTTCTAAACATTTCTTAGAAAATTCAATTTTATTGAAAATCAAATGTGGTATAGCCCACCAGTTTTTGGGCGGCAAAAATCTAAAATGGTCCGATTACGATGGTTGATACCTCTATCAATAGATTTCGGGACCTGTAATTGCTGTGACAATTTTCATTTTGATTGCTCGATTATTTCTAAACATTTCTTAGAAAATTCAATTTTATTGAAAATCAACTGTGCTATAGCCCACAAGTTTTTGGGCGGCAAAAATCTAAAATGGTCCGATTACGATGGTTGATACCTCTATCTATAGGTTTTGAGACCAGTAATTGCTGTGACAATTTTCATTTTGATTGCTCGATTATTTCTAAACATTTCTTAGAAAATTCAATTTTATTGAAAATCAACTGTGCTATAGCCCACAAGTTTTTGGGCGGAAAAAATCTAAAATGGTCCGATTACGATGGTTGTTACCTCTATCAATAGACTTCGGGACCTGTAATTGCTGTGACAATTTTCATTTTGATTGCTCGATTATTTCTAAACATTTCTTAGAGAATTCAATTTTATTGAAGATTAACTGTGCTATAGCCCACAAGTTTTTGGGCGGCAATCATCAAAAATGGTCCGATTACGATGGTTGATACCTCTATCAATAGGTTTTGGGACCTGTAATTGCTGTGACAATTTTCATTTTGATTGCTCGATTATTTCTAAACATTTCTTAGAAAATTCAATTTTATTGAAAATTAACTGTGCTATAGCCCACAAGTTTTTGGGCGGCAAAAATCTAAAATGATCCGATTACGATGGTTGATACCTCTATCAATAGGTTTCGGGACCTGTAATTGCTGTGACAATTTTCATTTTGATTGCTCGATTATTTCTAAACATTTCTTAGAAAATTCAATTTTATTGAAAATTAACTGTGCTATAGCCCACAAGTTTTTGGGCGGAAAAAATCTAAAATGGTCCGATTACGATGGTTGATACCTCTATCAATAGGTTTCGGGACTAGTAATTGCTGTGACAATTTTCATTTTGATTATTCTATTATTTCTAAACATTTCTTAGAAAGTTCAATTTTATTGATAATCAACTGTGCTATAGCCCACAAGTTTTTGGGCGGCAAAAATCTAAAATGGTCCGATTACGATGGTTGATACCTCTATCAATAGGTTTCTGCACCAGTAATTGCTGTGACAATTTTCATTTTGATTGCTCGATTATTTCTAAACATTTCTTAGAGAATTCAATTTTATTGAAGATTAACTGTGCTATAGCCCACAAGTTTTTGGGCGGCAAAAATCTAAAATGGTCCGATTACGATGGTTGATACCTCTATCAATAGGTTTCGGGACCAGTAATTGCTGTGACAATTTTCATTTTGATTGCTCGATTACTTCTAAACATTTCTTAGAAAATTCAATTTTATTGAAAATCAACTGTGCTATAGCCCACAAGTTTTTGGGCGGCAAAAATCTAAAATGGTCCGATTACGATGGTTGATACCTCTATCTATAGGTTTTGAGACCAGTAATTGCTGTGACAATTTTCATTTTGATTGCTCGATTATTTCTAAACATTTCTTAGAAAATTCAATTTTATTGAAAATCAACTGTGCTATAGCCCACAAGTTTTTGGGCGGAAAAAACCTAAAATGCTCCGATTACGATGGTTGATACCTCTATCAATAGATTTCGGGACCTGTAATTGCTGTGACAATTTTCATTTTGATTGCTCGATTATTTCTAAACATTTCTTAGAAAATTCAATTTTATTGAAAATTAACTGTGCTATAGCCCACAAGTTTTTGGGCGGCAAAAATCTAAAATGATCCGATTACGATAGTTGATACCTCTATCAATAGGTTTTGGGACCAGTAATTGCTGTGACAATTTTCATTTTGATTGCTCGATTATTTCTAAACATTTCTTAGAAAATTCAATTTTATTGAAAATCAACTGTGCTATAGCCCACAAGTTTTTGGGCGGCAAAAATCTAAAATGGTCCGATTACGATGGTTGATACCTCTATTAAAAGGTTTCGGGGCCTGTAATTGCTGTGACAATTTTCATTTTGATTGCTCGATTATTTCTAAACATTTCTTAGAAAATTCAATTTTATTGAAAATCAACTGTGCCCACAAGTTTTTGGGCGGCAAAAATCTAAAATGGTCCGATTACGATGGTTGATACTTCTATCAATAGGTTTCGGGACCTGTAATTGCTGTGACAATTTTCATTTTGATTGCTCGATTATTTCTAAACATTTCTTAGAAAATTCAATTTTATTGAAAATCAACTGTGCTATAGCCCACAAGTTTTTGGGCGGAAAAAATCTAAAATGGTCCGATTACGATGGTTGATACCTCTATCAATAGATTTCGGTACCTGTAATTGCTGTGACAATTTTCATTTTGATTGCTCGATTATTTCTAAACATTTCTTAGAAAATTCAATTTTATTGAAAATTAACTGTGCTATAGCCCACAAGTTTTTGGGCGGCAAAAATCTAAAATGGTCCGATTACGATGGTTGATACCTCTATCAATAGGTTTCGGGGCCTGTAATTGCTGTGACAATTTTCATTTTGATTACTCGATTATTTCTAAACATTTCTTAGAATATTCAATTTTATTGAAAATCAACTGTGCTATAGCCCACAAGTTTTTAGGCGGCAAAAATCTAAAATGGTCCGATTACGATGGTTGATACCTCTATCAATAGATTTCGGGACCTGTAATTGCTGTGACAATTTTAATTTTGATTGCTCGATTATTTCTAAACATTTCTTAGAAAATTCAATTTTATTAAAAATTAACTGTGCTATAGCCCACAAGTTTTTGGGCGGCAAAAATCTAAAATGGTCCGATTACGATGGTTGAACCTCTATCAATAGGTTTTGGGACCAGTAATTGCTGTGACAATTTTCATTTTGATTGCTCGATTATTTCTAAACATTTCTTAGAAAATTCAATTTTATTGAAAATTAACTGTGCTAAAGCCCACAAGTTTTTGGGCGGCAAAAATTTAAAATGGTCCGATTACGATGGTTGATACCTCTATCAATAGGTTTTGGGACCTGTAATTGCTGTGACAATTTTTATTTTGATTGCTCGATTATTTCTAAACATTTCTTAGAAAATTCAATTTTATTGAAAATTAACTGTGCTATAGCCCACAAGTTTTTGGGCGGCAAAAATCTAAAATGGTCCGATTACGATGGTTGATACCTCTATCAATAGGTTTCGGGATCTGTAATTGCGGTGACAATTTTCATTTTGATTGCTCGATTATTTCTAAACATTTCTTAGAAAATTCAATTTTATTGAAAATTAACTGTGCTATAGCCCACAAGTTTTTGGGCGGCAAAAATCTTACAACGGTTGATACCTTTATGAATAGGTTTCGATACCTTCATGAATAGGTTGATTCACAAGTTTTTGGGCGGCAAAAATCTAAAATGGTCCGATTACGATGGTTGATACCTCTATCAATAGGTTTTGGGACCTGTAATTGCTGTGACAATTTTCATTTTGATTGCTCGATTATTTCTAAACATTTCTTAAAAAATTCAGTTTTATTGAAAATTTCCTGTGCTATAGCCCACAAGTTTTTGGGCGGCAAAAATCTAAAATGGTCCGATTACGATGGTTGATACCTCTATCAATAGATTTTGGGACCTGTAATTGCTGTGACAATTTTTATTTTGATTGCTCGATTATTTCTAAACATTTCTTAGAAAATTCAATTTTATTGAAAATTTACTGAATTATAGCCCACAAGTTTTTGGGCGGCAAAAATCTAAAATGGTCCGATTACGATGGTTGACACCTCTATCAATAGGTTTCGGGACCAGTAATAACTGTGACAATTTTCATTTTGATTGCTCGATTATTTCTAAACATTTCTTAGAAAATTCAATTTTATTTAAAATTAACTGTGCTATAGCCCACAAGTTTTTGGGCGGCAAAAATCTAAAATGGTCCGATTACGATGGTTGATACCTCTATCAATAGATTTTGGGACCAGTAATTGCTGTGACAATTTTCATTTTGATTGCTCGATTATTTCTAAACATTTCTTAAAAAATTCAATTTTATTGAAAATCAACTGTGCTATAGCCCACAAGTTTTTGGGCGGCAAAAATCTAAAATGGTCCGATTACGATGGTTGATACCTCTATCAATAGATTTCGGGACCTGTAATTGCTGTGACAATTTTCATTTTGATTTCTCGATTATTTCTAAACATTTCTTAGAAAATTCAATTTTATTTAAAATTAACTGTGCTATAGCCCACAAGTTTTTGGGCGGCAAAAATCTAAAATGGTCCGATTACGATGGTTGATACCTCTATCAATAGATTTCGGGACCTGTAATTGCTGTGACAATTTTCATTTTGATTGCTCGATTATTTCTAAACATTTCTTAGAAAATTCAATTTTATTGAAAATCAACTGTGCTATAGCCCACAAGTTTTTGGGCAGCAAAAATCTAAAATGGTCCGATTACGATGGTTGATACCTCTATCAATAAATTTCGGGACCTGTAATTGCTGTGACAATTTTCATTTTTTTTGCTCGATTATTTCTAAACATTTCATAGAACATTCAATTTTATTGAAAATCAACTGTGCTATAGCCCACAAGTTTTTGGGCTTCAAAAATCTAAAATGGTCCGATTACGATGGTTGATACCTCTATCAATAGGTTTCGGGACCACTAATTGCTGTGACAATTTCATTTTGATTGCTCGATTATTTCTAAACATTTCTTAGAAAATTCAATTTTATTGAAAATTAACTGTGCTATAGCCCACAAGTTTTTGGACGGCAAAAATCTAAAATGGTCCGATTACGATGGTTGATACCTTTATCAATAGGTTTCGGGACCTGTAATTGCTGTGGCAATTTTCATTTTGATTGCTCGATTATTTCTAAACATTTCTTAGAAAATTCAATTTTATTGAAAATCAACTGTGCTATAGCCCACAAGTTTTTGGGCGGCAAAAATCTAAAATGGTCCGATTACGATGGTTGATACCTCTATCAATAGGTTTCGGGACCAGTAATTGCTGTGACAATTTTCATTTTGATTGTTCCATTATTTCTAAACATTTCTTAGAAAATTCAATTTTATTGTAAATCAACTGTGCTATAGCCCACAAGTTTTTGGGCGGCAAAAATCTAAAATGGTCCGATTACGATGGTTGATACCTCTATCAATAGGTTTCGGGACCAGTAATTGCTGTGACAATTTTCATTTTGATTGCTCAATTATTTCTAAACATTTCTTAGAGAATTCAATTTTATTGAAGATTAACTGTGCTATAGCCCACAAGTTTTTGGGCGGCAAAAATCTAAAATGGTCCGATTACGATGGTTGATACCTCTATCAATAGGTTTCGGGACCAGTAATTGCTGTGACAATTTTCATTTTGATTGCTCGATTATTTCTAAACATTTCTTAGAAAATTCAATTTTATTGAAAATTAACTGTGCTATAGCCCACAAGTTTTTGGGCGGCAAAAATCTAAAATGGTCCGATTACGATGGTTGATACCTCTATCAATAGGTTTTGGGACCAGTAATTGCTGTGACAATTTTCATTTTGATTGCTCGATTATTTCTAAACATTTCTTAGAAAATTCAATTTTATTGAAAATTAACTGTGCTAAAGCCCACAAGTTTTTGGGCGGCAAAAATTTAAAATGGTCCGATTACGATGGTTGATACCTCTATCAATAGGTTTTGGGACCTGTAATTGCTGTGACAATTTTCATTTTGATTGCTCGATTATTTCTAAACATTTCTTAGAAAATTCAATTTTATTGAAAATTAACTGTGCTACAGCCCACAAGTTTTTGGGAAGCAAAAATCTAAAATGGTCCGATTACGATGGTTGATACCTCTATCAATAGGTTTTGGGACCAGTAATTGCTGTGACAATTTTCATTTTGATTGCTCGATTATTTCTAAACATTTCTTAGAAAATTCAATTTTTTTGAAAATTAACTGTGCTATAGCCCACAAGTTTTTGGGCGGCAAAAATCTAAAATGGTCCGATTACGATGGTTGATACCTTTATGAATAGGTTTCGGGACCAGTAATTGCTGTGACAATTTTCATTTTGATTGCTCGATTATTTCTAAACATTTCTTAGAAAATTCAATTTGATTTAAAATCAACTGTGCTATAGCCCACAAGTTTTTGGGCGGCAAAAATCTAAAATGGTCCGATTACGATGGTTGATACCTCTATCAATAGGTTTCGGGACCAGTAATTGCTGTGACAATTTTCATTTTGATTGTTCGATTATTTCTAAACATTTCTTAGAAAATTCAATTTTATTAAAAATCAACTGTGCTATAGCCCACAAGTTTTTGGGCGGCAAAAATCTAAAATGGTCCGATTTCGATGGTTGATACCTCTATCAATAGGTTTTGGGACCTGTAATTGCTGTGACAATTTTCATTTTGATTGCTCGATTATTTCTAAACATTTCTTAGAAAATTCAATTTTATTGAAAATTAACTGTGCTACAGCCCACAAGTTTTTGGGAAGCAAAAATCTAAAATGGTCCGATTACGATGGTTGATACCTCTATCAATAGGTTTTGGGACCAGTAATTGCTGTGACAATTTTCATTTTGATTGCTCGATTATTTCTAAACATTTCTTAGAAAATTCAATTTTATTGAAAATTAACTGTGCTAAAGCCCACAAGTTTTTGGGCGGCAAAAATTTAAAATGGTCCGATTACGATGGTTGATACCTCTATCAATAGGTTTTGGGACCTGTAATTGCTGTGACAATTTTTATTTTGATTGCTCGATTATTTCTAAACATTTCTTAAAAAATTCAATTTTATTGAAAATTAACTGTGCTATAGCCCACAAGTTTTTGGGCGGCAAAAATCTAAAATGGTCCGATTACGATGGTTGATACCTCTATCAATAGGTTTCGGGATCTGTAATTGCGGTGACAATTTTCATTTTGATTGCTCGATTATTTCTAAACATTTCTTAGAAAATTCAATTTTATTGAAAATTAACTGTGCTATAGCCCACAAGTTTTTGGGCGGCAAAAATCTAAAATGGTCCGATTACGATGGTTGATACCTTTATGAATAGGTTTCGGGACCAGTAATTGCTGTGACAATTTTCATTTTGATTGCTCGATTATTTCTAAACATTTCTTAGAAAATTCAATTTGATTTAAAATCAACTGTGGTATAGCCCACAAGTTTTTGGGCGGCAAAAATCTAAAATGGTCCGATTACGATGGTTGATACCTCTATCAATAGGTTTCGGGACCAGTAATTGCTGTGACAATTTTCATTTTGATTGTTCGATTATTTCTAAACATTTCTTAGAAAATTCAATTTTATTAAAAATCAACTGTGCTATAGCCCACAAGTTTTTGGGCGGCAAAAATCTAAAATGGTCCGATTACGATGGTTGATACCTCTATCAATAGGTTTTGGGACCTGTAATTGCTGTGACAATTTTCATTTTGATTGCTCGATTATTTCTAAACATTTCTTAGAAAATTCAATTTTATTGAAAATTACCTGTGCTATAGCCCACAAGTTTTTGGGCGGCAAAAATCTAAAATGGTCCGATTACGATGGTTGATACCTCTATCAATAGATTTTGGGACCTGTAATTGCTGTGACAATTTACATTTTGATTGCTCGATTATTTCTAAACATTTCTTAGAAAATTCAATTTTATTGAAAATTTACTGAATTATAGCCCACAAGTTTTTGGGCGGCAAAAATCTAAAATGGTCCGATTACGATGGTTGATACCTCTATCAATAGGTTTCGGGACCAGTAATTGCTGTGACAATTTTCATTTTGATTGCTCGATTATTTCTAAACATTTCTTAGAAAATTCAATTTTATTTAAAATTAACTGTGCTATAGCCCACAAGTTTTTGGGCGGCAAAAATCTAAAATGGTCCGATTACGATGGTTGATACCTCTATCAATAGATTTTGGGACCTGTAATTGCTGTGACAATTTTCATTCTGATTGCTCGATTATTTCTAAACATTTCTTAGAAAATTCAATTTTATTGAAAATCAACTGTGCTATAGCCCACAAGTTTTTGGGCGGCAAAAATCTAAAATGGTCCGATTACGATGGTTGATACCTCTATCAATAGATTTCGGGACCTGTAATTGCTGTGACGATTTCCATTTTGATTGCTCGATTATTTCTAAACATTTCTTAGAAAATTCAATTTTATTGAAAATTAACTGTGCTATAGCCCACAAGATTTTGGGCTGCAAAAATCTAAACTGGTTCGATTACGATGGTTGATACCTCTATCAATAGGTTTCGGGACCTGTAATTGCTGTGACAATTTTCATTTTGATTGCTCGATTATTTCTAAACATTTCTTAGAAAATTCAATTTTATTTAAAATTAACTGTGCTATAGCCCACAAGTTTTTGGGCGGCAAAAATCTAAAATGGTCCGATTACGATGGTTGATACCTCTATCAATAGGTTTTGGGACCTGTAATTGCTGTGACAATTTTCATTTTGATTGCTCGATTATTTCTAAACATTTCTTAGAAAATTCAATTTTATTGAAAATTTCCTGTGCTATAGCCCACAAGTTTTTGGGCGGCAAAAATCTAAAATGGTCCGATTACGATGGTTGATACCTCTATCAATAGATTTTGGGACCTGTAATTGCTGTGACAATTTTCATTTTAATTGCTCGATTATTTCTAAACATTTCTTAGAAAATTCAATTTTATTGAAAATTTACTGAATTATAGCCCACAAGTTTTTGGGCGGCAAAAATCTAAAATGGTCCGATTACGATGGTTGACACCTCTATCAATAGGTTTCGGGACCAGTAATTGCTGTGACAATTTTCATTTTGATTGCTCGATTATTTCTAAACATTTCTTAGAAAATTCAATTTTATTTAAAATTAACTGTGCTATAGCCCACAAGTTTTTGGGCGGCAAAAATCTAAAATGGTCCGATTACGATGGTTGATACCTCTATCAATAGATTTTGGGACCAGTAATTGCTGTGACAATTTTCATTTTGATTGCTCGATTATTTCTAAACATTTCTTAGAAAATTCAATTTTATTGAAAATCAACTGTGCTATAGCCCACAAGTTTTTGGGCGGCAAAAATCTAAAATGGTCCGATTACGATGGTTGATACCTCTATCAATAGATTTCGGGACCTGTAATTGCTGTGACAATTTTCATTTTGATTTCTCGATTATTTCTAAACATTTCTTAGAAAATTCAATTTTATTTAAAATCAACTGTGCTATAGCCCACAAGTTTTTGGGCAGCAAAAATCTAAAATGGTCCGATTACGATGGTTGATACCTCTATCAATAAATTTCGGGACCTGTAATTGCTGTGACAATTTTCATTTTGATTGCTCGATTATTTCTAAACATTTCATAGAACATTCAATTTTATTGAAAATCAACTGTGCTATAGCCCACAAGTTTTTGGGCTTCAAAAATCTAAAATGGTCCGATTACGATGGTTGATACCTCTATCAATAGGTTTCGGGACCAGTAATTGCTGTGACAATTTCATTTTGATTGCTCGATTATTTCTAAACATTTCTTAGAAAATTCAATTTTATTGAAAATTAACTGTGCTATAGCCCACAAGTTTTTGGACGGCAAAAATCTAAAATGGTCCGATTACGATGGTTGATACCTTTATCAATAGGTTTCGGGACCTGTAATTGCTGTGACAATTTTCATTTTGATTGCTCGATTATTTCTAAACATTTCTTAGAAAATTCAATTTTATTGAAAATCAACTGTGCTATAGCCCACAAGTTTTTGGGCGGCAAAAATCTAAAATGGTCCGATTACGATGGTTGATACCTCTATCAATAGGTTTCGGGACCAGTAATTGCTGTGACAATTTTCATTTTGATTGTTCCATTATTTCTAAACATTTCTTAGAAAATTCAATTTTATTGTAAATCAACTGTGCTATAGCCCACAAGTTTTTGGGCGGCAAAAATCTAAAATGGTTCGATTACGATGGTTGATACCTCTATCAATAGGTTTCGGGACCAGTAATTGCTGTGACAATTTTCATTTTGATTGCTCGATTATTTCTAAACATTTCTTAGAGAATTCAATTTTATTAAAGATTAACTGTGCTATAGCCCACAAGTTTTTGGACGGCAAAAATCTAAAATGGTCCGATTACGATGGTTGATACCTTTATCAATAGGTTTCGGGACCTGTAATTGCTGTGACAATTTTCATTTTGATTGCTCGATTATTTCTAAACATTTCTTAGAAAATTCAATTTTATTGAAAATCAACTGTGCTATAGCCCACAAGTTTTTGGGCGGCAAAAATCTAAAATGGTCCGATTACGATGGTTGATACCTCTATCAATAGGTTTCGGGACCAGTAATTGCTGTGACAATTTTCATTTTGATTGTTCCATTATTTTTAAACATTTCTTAGAAAATTCAATTTTATTGTAAATCAACTGTGCTATAGCCCACAAGTTTTTGGGCGGCAAAAATCTAAAATGGTCCGATTACGATGGTTGATACCTCTATCAATAGGTTTCGGGACCAGTAATTGCTGTGACAATTTCATTTTGATTGCTCGATTATTTCTAAACATTTCTTAGAAAATTCAATTTTATTGAAAATTAACTGTGCTATAGCCCACAAGTTTTTGGACGGCAAAAATCTAAAATGGTCCGATTACGATGGTTGATACCTTTATCAATAGGTTTCGGGACCTGTAATTGCTGTGACAATTTTCATTTTGATTGCTCGATTATTTCTAAACATTTCTTAGAAAATTCAATTTTATTGAAAATCAACTGTGCTATAGCCCACAAGTTTTTGGGCGGCAAAAATCTAAAATGGTCCGATTACGATGGTTGATACCTCTATCAATAGGTTTCGGGACCAGTAATTGCTGTGACAATTTTCATTTTGATTGTTCGATTATTTCTAAACATTTCTTAGAAAATGCAATTTTATTGAAAATTAACTGTGCTATAGCCCACAAGTTTTTGGGCTTCAAAAATCTAAAATGGTCCGATTACGATGGTTGATACCTCTATCAATAGGTTTCGGGACCAGTAATTGCTGTGACAATTTCATTTTGATTGCTCGATTATTTCTAAACATTTCTTAGAAAATTCAATTTTATTGAAAATTAACTGTGCTATAGCCCACAAGTTTTTGGACGGCAAAAATCTAAAATGGTCCGATTACGATGGTTGATACCTCTATCAATAGATTTCGGGACCTGTAATTGCTGTGACAATTTTCATTTTCATTGCTCGATTATTTCTAAACATTTCTTAGAAAATTCAGTTTTATTGAAAATCAACTGTGCTATAGCCCACAAGTTTTTGGGCTTCAATAATCTAAAATGGTCCGATTACGATGGTTGGTACCTCTATCAATAGGTTTCGGGACCAGTAATTGCTGTGACAATTTCATTTTGGTTGCTCGATTATTTCTAAACATTTCTTAGAAAATTCAATTTTATTGAAAATTAACTGTGCTATAGCCCACAAGTTTTTGGACGGCAAAAATCTAAAATGGTCCGATTACGATGGTTGATACCTCTATCAATAAATTTCGGGACCTGTAATTGCTGTGACAATTTTCATTTTGATTGCTCGATTATTTCTAAACATTTCATAGAACATTCAATTTTATTGAAAATCAACTGTGCTATAGCCCACAAGTTTTTGGGCTTCAATAATCTAAAATGGTCCGATTACGATGGTTGGTACCTCTATCAATAGGTTTCGGGACCAGTAATTGCTGTGACAATTTCATTTTGGTTGCTCGATTATTTCTAAACATTTCTTAGAAAATTCAATTTTATTGAAAATTTACTGTGCTATAGCCCACAAGTTTTTGGACGGCAAAAATCTAAAATGGTCCGATTACGATGGTTGATACCTTTATCAATAGGTTTCGGGACCTGTAATTGCTGTGACAATTTTCATTTTGATTGCTCGATTATTTCTAAACATTTCTTAGAAAATTCAATTTTATTGAAAATCAACTGTGCTATAGCCCACAAGTTTTTGGGCGGCAAAAATCTAAAATGGTCCGATTACGATGGTTGATACCTCTATCAATAGGTTTCGGGACCTGTAATTGCTGTGACAATTTTCATTTTGATTGTTCCATTATTTCTAAACATTTCTTAGAAAATTCAATTTTATTGTAAATCAACTGTGCTATAGCCCACAAGTTTTTGGGCGGCAAAAATCTAAAATGGTCCGATTACGATGGTTGATACCTCTATCAATAGGTTTCGGGACCAGTAATTGCTGTGACAATTTCATTTTGATTGCTCGATTATTTCTAAACATTTCTTAGAAAATTCAATTTTATTGAAAATTAACTGTGCTATAGCCCACAAGTTTTTGGACGGCAAAAATCTAAAATGGTCCGATTACGATGGTTGATACCTTTATCAATAGGTTTCGGGACCTGTAATTGCTGTGACAATTTTCATTTTGATTGCTCGATTATTTCTAAACATTTCTTAGAAAATTCAATTTTATTGAAAATCAACTGTGCTATAGCCCACAAGTTTTTGGGCGGCAAAAATCTAAAATGGTCCGATTACGATGGTTGATACCTCTATCAATAGGTTTCGGGACCAGTAATTGCTGTGACAATTTTCATTTTGATTGTTCGATTATTTCTAAACATTTCTTAGAAAATGCAATTTTATTGAAAATTAACTGTGCTATAGCCCACAAGTTTTTGGGCTTCAAAAATCTAAAATGGTCCGATTACGATGGTTGATACCTCTATCAATAGGTTTCGGGACCAGTAATTGCTGTGACAATTTCATTTTGATTGCTCGATTATTTCTAAACATTTCTTAGAAAATTCAATTTTATTGAAAATTAACTGTGCTATAGCTCACAAGTTTTTGGACGGCAAAAATCTAAAATGGTCCGATTACGATGGTTGATACCTTTATCAATAGGTTTCGGGACCTGTAATTGCTGTGACAATTTTCATTTTGATTGCTCGATTATTTCTAAACATTTCTTAGAAAATTCAATTTTATTGAAAATCAACTGTGCTATAGCCCACAAGTTTTTGGGCGGCAAAAATCTAAAATGGTCCGATTACGATGGTTGATACCTTTATCAATAGGTTTCGGGACCAGTAATTGCTGTGACAATTTCATTTTGGTTGCTCGATTATTTCTAAACATTTCTTAGAAAATTCAATTTTATTGAAAATTAACTGTGCTATAGCCCACAAGTTTTTGGACGGAAAAAATCTAAAATGGTCCGATTACGATGGTTGATACCTTTATCAATAGGTTTCGGGACCAGTAATTGCTGTGACAATTTTCATTTTGATTGCTCGATTATTTCTAAACATTTCTTAGAAAATTCAATTTTATTGAAAATCAACTGTGCTATAGCCCACAAGTTTTTGGGCGGCAAAAATCTAAAATGGTCCGATTACGATGGTTGATACCTCTATCAATAGGTTTCGGGACCAGTAATTGCTGTGACAATTTTCATTTTGATTGTTCCATTATTTCTAAACATTTCTTAGAAAATTCAATTTTATTGTAAATCAACTGTGCTATAGCCCACAAGTTTTTGGGCGGCAAAAATCTAAAATGGTCCGATTACGATGGTTGATACCTCTATCTATAGGTTTCGGGACCAGTAATTGCTGTGACAATTTTATTTTGATTGCTCGATTATTTTTAAACATTTCTTAGAAAATTCAATTTTATTGAAAATTAACTGTGCTATAGCCCACAAGTTTTTGGACGGCAAAAATCTAAAATGGTCCGATTACGATGGTTGATACCTTTATCAATAGGTTTCGGGACCTGTAATTGCTGTGACAATTTTCATTTTGATTGCTCGATTATTTCTAAACATTTCTTAGAAAATTCAATTTTATTGAAAATCAACTGTGCTATAGCCCACAAGTTTTTGGGCGGCAAAAATCTAAAATGGTCCGATTACGATGGTTGATACCTCTATCAATAGGTTTCGGGACCAGTAATTGCTGTGACAATTTTCATTTTGATTGTTCGATTATTTCTAAACATTTCTTAGAAAATGCAATTTTATTGAAAATTAACTGTGCTATAGCCCACAAGTTTTTGGGCTTCAAAAATCTAAAATGGTCCGATTACGATGGTTGATACCTCTATCAATAGGTTTCGGGACCAGTAATTGCTGTGACAATTTCATTTTGATTGCTCGATTATTTCTAAACATTTCTTAGAAAATTCAATTTTATTGAAAATCAACTGTGCTATAGCCCACAAGTTTTTGGGCGGCAAAAATCTAAAATGGTCCGATTACGATGGTTGATACCTTTATCAATAGGTTTCGGGACCTGTAATTGCTGTGACAATTTTCATTTTGATTGCTCGATTATTTCTAAACATTTCTTAGAAAATTCAATTTTATTGAAAATCAACTGTGCTATAGCCCACAAGTTTTTGGGCGGCAAAAATCTAAAATGGTCCGATTACGATGGTTGATACCTTTATCAATAGGTTTCGGGACCAGTAATTGCTGTGACAATTTCATTTTGGTTGCTCGATTATTTCTAAACATTTCTTAGAAAATTCAATTTTATTGAAAATTAACTGTGCTATAGCCCACAAGTTTTTGGACAGAAAAAATCTAAAATGGTCCGATTACGATGGTTGATACCTTTATCAATAGGTTTCGGGACCTGTAATTGCTGTGACAATTTTCATTTTGATTGCTCGATTATTTCTAAACATTTCTTAGAAAATTCAATTTTATTGAAAATCAACTGTGCTATAGCCCACAAGTTTTTGGGCGGCAAAAATCTAAAATGGTCCGATTACGATGGTTGATACCTCTATCAATAGGTTTCGGGACCAGTAATTGCTGTGACAATTTTCATTTTGATTGTTCCATTATTTCTAAACATTTCTTAGAAAATTCAATTTTATTGTAAATCAACTGTGCTATAGCCCACAAGTTTTTGGGCGGCAAAAATCTAAAATGGTCCGATTACGATGGTTGATACCTCTATCTATAGGTTTCGGGACCAGTAATTGCTGTGACAATTTTATTTTGATTGCTCGATTATTTTTAAACATTTCTTAGAAAATTCAATTTTATTGAAAATTAACTGTGCTATAGCCCACAAGTTTTTGGACGGCAAAAATCTAAAATGGTCCGATTACGATGGTTGATACCTTTATCAATAGGTTTCGGGACCTGTAATTGCTGTGACAATTTTCATTTTGATTGCTCGATTATTTCTAAACATTTCTTAGAAAATTCAATTTTATTGAAAATCAACTGTGCTATAGCCCACAAGTTTTTGGGCGGCAAAAATCTAAAATGGTCCGATTAAGATGGTTGATACCTCTATCAATAGGTTTCGGGACCAGTAATTGCTGTGACAATTTTCATTTTGATTGTTCGATTATTTCTAAACATTTCTTAGAAAATGCAATTTTATTGAAAATTAACTGTGCTATAGCCCACAAGTTTTTGGGCTTCAAAAATCTAAAATGGTCCGATTACGATGGTTGATACCTTTATCAATAGGTTTCGGGACCTGTAATTGCTGTGACAATTTCATTTTGATTGCTCGATTATTTCTAAACATTTCTTAGAAAATTCAATTTTATTGAAAATCAACTGTGCTATAGCCCACAAGTTTTTGGGCGGCAAAAATCTAAAATGGTCCGATTACGATGGTTGATACCTCTATCAATAGGTTTCGGGACCAGTAATTGCTGTGACAATTTCATTTTGATTGCTCGATTATTTCTAAACATTTCTTAGAAAATTCAATTTTATTGAAAATTAACTGTGCTATAGCCCACAAGTTTTTGGACGGCAAAAATCTAAAATGGTCCGATTACGATGGTTGATACCTTTATCAATAGGTTTCGGGACCTGTAATTGCTGTGACAATTTTCATTTTGATTGCTCGATTATTTCTAAACATTTCTTAGAAAATTCAATTTTATTGAAAATCAACTGTGCTATAGCCCACAAGTTTTTGGGCGGCAAAAATCTAAAATGGTCCGATTACGATGGTTGATACCTCTATCAATAGGTTTCGGGACCAGTAATTGCTGTGACAATTTTCATTTTGATTGTTCGATTAATTCTAAACATTTCTTAGAAAATGCAATTTTATTGAAAATTAACTGTGCTATAGCCCACAAGTTTTTGGGCTTCAAAAATCTAAAATGGTCCGATTACGATGGTTGATACCTCTATCAATAGGTTTCGGGACCAGTAATTGCTGTGACAATTTCATTTTGATTGCTCGATTATTTCTAAACATTTCTTAGAAAATTCAATTTTATTGAAAATTAACTGTGCTATAGCTCACAAGTTTTTGGACGGCAAAAATCTAAAATGGTCCGATTACGATGGTTGATACCTTTATCAATAGGTTTCGGGACCTGTAATTGCTGTGACAATTTTCATTTTGATTGCTCGATTATTTCTAAACATTTCTTAGAAAATTCAATTTTATTGAAAATCAACTGTGCTATAGCCCACAAGTTTTTGGGCGGCAAAAATCTAAAATGGTCCGATTACGATGGTTGATACCTCTATCAATAGGTTTCGGGACCAGTAATTGCTGTGACAATTTTCATTTTGATTGTTCCATTACTTCTAAACATTTCTTAGAAAATTCAATTTTATTGAAGATTAACTGTGCTATAGCCCACAAGTTTTTGGGCGGCAAAAATCTAAAATGGTCCGATTACGATGGTTGATACCTCTATCAATAGGTTTCGGGACCAGTAATTGCTGTGACAATTTTCATTTTGATTGCTCGATTATTTCTAAACATTTCTTAGAAAATGCAATTTTATTGAAAATTAACTGTGCTATAGCCCACAAGTTTTTGGGCGGAAAAAATCTAAAATGGTCCGATTACGATGGTTGATACCTCTATCAATAGATTTCGGGACCTGTAATTGCTGTGACAATTTTCATTTTGGTTGCTCGATTATTTCTAAACATTTCTTAGAAAATTCAATTTTATTGAAAATCAACTGTGCTATAGCCCACAAGTTTTTGGGCGGCAAAAATCTAAAATGGTCCGATTACGATGGTTGATACCTCTATCAATAGGTTTTGGGACCTGTAATTGCTGTGACAATTTTCATTTTGATTGCTCGATTATTTCTAAACATTTCTTAGAAAATTCAATTTTATTGAAAATTTCCTGTGCTATAGCCCACAAGTTTTTGGGCGGCAAAAATCTAAAATGGTCCGATTACGATGGTTGATACCTCTATCAATAGATTTTGGGACCTGTAATTGCTGTGACAATTTTCATTTTGATTGCTCGATTATTTCTAAACATTTCTTAGAAAATTCAATTTTATTGAAAATTTACTGAATTATAGCCCACAAGTTTTTGGGCGGCAAAAATCTAAAATGGTCCGATTACGATGGTTGATACCTCTATCAATAGGTTTCGGGACCTGTAATTGCTGTGACAATTTTCATTTTGATTGCTCGATTATTTCTAAACATTTCTTAGAAAATTCAATTTTATTGAAAATCAACTGTGCTATAGCCCACAAGTTTTTGGGCGGCAAAAATCTAAAATGGTCCGATTACGATGGTTGATACCTCTATCAATAGGTTTTGGGACCTGTAATTGCTGTGACAATTTTCATTTTGATTGCTCGATTATTTCTAAACATTTCTTAGAAAATTCAATTTTATTGAAAATTTCCTGTGCTATAGCCCACAAGTTTTTGGGCGGCAAAAATCTAAAATTGTCCGATTACGATGGTTGATACCTCTATCAATAGATTTTGGGACCTGTAATTGCTGTGACAATTTTCATTTTCATTGCTCGATTATTTCTAAACATTTCTTAGAAAATTCAATTTTATTGAAAATCAACTGTGCTATAGCCCACAAGTTTTTGGGCAGCAAAAATCTAAAATGGTCCGATTACGATGGTTGATACCTCTATCAATAAATTTCGGGACCTGTAATTGCTGTGACAATTTTCATTTTGATTGCTCGATTATTTCTAAACATTTCATAGAACATTCAATTTTATTGAAAATCAACTGTGCTATAGCCCACAAGTTTTTGGGCGGCAAAAATCTAAAATGGTCCGATTACGATGGTTGATACCTCTATCAATAGGTTTTGGGACCTGTAATTGCTGTGACAATTTTCATTTTGATTGCTCGATTATTTCTAAACATTTCTTAGAAAATGCAATTTTATTGAAAATTAACTGTGCTATAGCCCACAAGTTTTTGGGCGGAAAAAATCTAAAATGGTCCGATTACGATGGTTGATACCTCTATCAATAGATTTCGGGACCTGTAATTGCTGTGACAATTTTCATTTTGATTGCTCGATTATTTCTAAACATTTCTTAGAAAATTCAATTTTATTGAAAATCAACTGTGCTATAGCCCACAAGTTTTTGGGCGGCAAAAATCTAAAATGGTCCGATTACGATGGTTGATACCTCTATCAATAGGTTTTGGGACCTGTAATTGCTGTGACAATTTTCATTTTGATTGCTCGATTATTTCTAAACATTTCTTAGAAAATTCAATTTTATTGAAAATTTCCTGTGCTATAGCCCACAAGTTTTTGGGCGGCAAAAATCTAAAATGGTCCGATTACGATGGTTGATACCTCTATCAATAGATTTTGGGACCTGTAATTGCTGTGACAATTTTCATTTTCATTGCTCGATTATTTCTAAACATTTCTTAGAAAATTCAATTTTATTGAAGATTAACTGTGCTATAGCCCACAAGTTTTTGGGCGGCAAAAATCTAAAATGGTCCGATTACGATGGTTGATACCTCTATCAATAGGTTTCGGGACCAGTAATTGCTGTGACAATTTTCATTTTGATTGCTCGATTATTTCTAAACATTTCTTAGAAAATGCAATTTTATTGAAAATTAACTGTGCTATAGCCCACAAGTTTTTGGGCGGAAAAAATCTAAAATGGTCCGATTACGATGGTTGATACCTCTATCAATAGATTTCGGGACCTGTAATTGCTGTGACAATTTTCATTTTGATTGCTCGATTATTTCTAAACATTTCTTAGAAAATTCAATTTTATTGAAAATCAACTGTGCTATATATAGCCCACAAGTTTTTGGGCGGCAAAAATCTAAAATGGTCCGATTACGATGGTTGATACCTCTATCAATAGGTTTTGGGACCTGTAATTGCTGTGACAATTTTCATTTTGATTGCTCGATTATTTCTAAACATTTCTTAGAAAATTCAATTTTATTGAAAATTTCCTGTGCTATAGCCCACAAGTTTTTGGGCGGCAAAAATCTAAAATGGTCCGATTACGATGGTTGATACCTCTATCAATAGATTTCGGGACCTGTAATTGCTGTGACAATTTTCATTTTGATTGCTCGATTATTTCTAAACATTTCTTAGAAAATTCCATTTTATTGAAAATCAACTGTGCTATAGCCCACAAGTTTTTGGGCGGCAAAAATCTAAAATGGTCCGATTACGATGGTTGATACCTCTATCAATAGGTTTTGGGACCTGTAATTGCTGTGACAATTTTCATTTTGATTGCTCGATTATTTCTAAACATTTCTTAGAGAATTCAATTTTATTGAAAATTTCCTGTGCTATAGCCCACAAGTTTTTGGGCGGCAAAAATCTAAAATGGTCCGATTACGATGGTTGATACCTCTATCAATAGGTTTTGGGACCTGTAATTGCTGTGACAATTTTCATTTTGATTGCTCGATTATTTCTAAACATTTCTTAGAAAATTCAATTTTATTGAAAATTTACTGAATTATAGCCCACAAGTTTTTGGGCGGCAAAAATCTAAAATGGTCCGATTACGATGGTTGATACCTCTATCAATAGGTTTCGGGACCTGTAATTGCTGTGACAATTTTCATTTTGATTGCTCGATTATTTCTAAACATTTCTTAGAAAATTCAATTTTATTGAAAATCAACTGTGCTATAGCCCACAAGTTTTTGGGCGGCAAAAATCTAAAATGGTCCGATTACGATGGTTGATACCTCTATCAATAGGTTTTGGGACCTGTAATTGCTGTGACAATTTTCATTTTGATTGCTCGATTATTTCTAAACATTTCTTAGAAAATTCAATTTTATTGAAAATTTACTGAATTATAGCCCACAAGTTTTTGGGCGGCAAAAATCTAAAATGGTCCGATTACGATGGTTGATACCTCTATCAATAGGTTTCGGGACCTGTAATTGCTGTGACAATTTTCATTTTGATTGCTCGATTATTTCTAAACATTTCTTAGAAAATTCAATTTTATTGAAAATCAACTGTGCTATAGCCCACAAGTTTTTGGGCGGCCAAAATCTAAAATGGTCCGATTACGATGGTTGATACCTCTATCAATAGGTTTTGGGACCTGTAATTGCTGTGACAATTTTCATTTTGATTGCTCGATTATTTCTAAACATTTCTTAGAAAATTCAATTTTATTGAAAATTTCCTGTGCTATAGCCCACAAGTTTTTGGGCGGCAAAAATCTAAAATGGTCCGATTACGATGGTTGATACCTCTATCAATAGATTTTGGGACCTGTAATTGCTGTGACAATTTTCATTTTCATTGCTCGATTATTTCTAAACATTTCTTAGAAAATTCAATTTTATTGAAAATCAACTGTGCTATAGCCCACAAGTTTTTGGGCGGCAAAAATCTAAAATGGTCCGATTACGATGGTTGATACCTCTATCAATAGGTTTTGGGACCTGTAATTGCTGTGACAATTTTCATTTTGATTGCTCGATTATTTCTAAACATTTCTTAGAAAATGCAATTTTATTGAAAATTAACTGTGCTATAGCCCACAAGTTTTTGGGCGGAAAAAATCTAAAATGGTCCGATTACGATGGTTGATACCTCTATCAATAGATTTCGGGACCTGTAATTGCTGTGACAATTTTCATTTTGATTGCTCGATTATTTCTAAACATTTCTTAGAAAATTCAATTTTATTGAAAATTTCCTGTGCTATAGCCCACAAGTTTTTGGGCGGCAAAAATCTAAAATGGTCCGATTACGATGGTTGATACCTCTATCAATAGATTTTGGGACCTGTAATTGCTGTGACAATTTTCATTTTGATTGCTCGATTATTTCTAAACATTTCTTAGAAAATTCAATTTTATTGAAGATTAACTGTGCTATAGCCCACAAGTTTTTGGGCGGCAAAAATCTAAAATGGTCCGATTACGATGGTTGATACCTCTATCAATAGGTTTCGGGACCAGTAATTGCTGTGACAATTTTCATTTTGATTGCTCGATTATTTCTAAACATTTATTAGAAAATTCAATTTTATTGAAAATCAACTGTGCTATAGCCCACAAGTTTTTGGACGGCAAAAATCTAAAATGATTGGATTACGATGGTTGATACCTCTATTAATAGATTTCGGGACCTGTAATTGCTGTGACAATTTTCATTTTGATTGCTCGATTATTTCTAAACATTTCTTAGAAAATTCAATTTTATTAAAGATTAACTGTGCTATAGCCCACAAGTTTTTGGGCGGCAAAAATCTAAAATGGTCCGATTGGTTGATACCTCTATCAATAGATTTTGGGACCTGTAATTGCTGTGACAATTTTCATTTTCATTGCTCGATTATTTCTAAACATTTCTTAGAAAATTCAATTTTATTGAAAATCAACTGTGCTATAGCCCACAAGTTTTTGGGCAGCAAAAATCTAAAATGGTCCGATTACGATGGTTGATACCTCTATCAATATATTTCGGGACCTATAATTGCTGTGACAATTTTCATTTTGATTGCTCGATTATTTCTAAACATTTCATAGAACATTCAATTTTATTGAAAATCAACTGTGCTATAGCCCACAAGTTTTTGGGCTTCAAAAATCTAAAATGGTCCGATTACGATGGTTGATACCTCTATCAATAGGTTTCGGGACCAGTAATTGCTGTGACAATTTCATTTTGGTTGCTCGATTATTTCTAAACATTTCTTAGAAAATTCAATTTTATTGAAAATTAACTGTGCTATAGCCCACAAGTTTTTGGACGGCAAAAATCTAAAATGGTCCGATTACGATGGTTGATACCTTTATCAATAGGTTTCGGGACCTGTAATTGCTGTGACAATTTTCATTTTGATTGCTCGATTATTTCTAAACATTTCTTAGAAAATTCAATTTTATTGAAAATCAACTGTGCTATAGCCCACAAGTTTTTGGGCGGCAAAAATCTAAAATGGTCCGATTACGATGGTTGATACCTCTATCAATAGGTTTCGGGACCAGTAATTGCTGTGACAATTTTCATTTTGATTGTTCCATTATTTCTAAACATTTCTTAGAAAATTCAATTTTATTGTAAATCAACTGTGCTATAGCCCACAAGTTTTTGGGCGGCAAAAATCTAAAATGGTCCGATTACGATGGTTGATACCTCTATCAATAGGTTTCGGGACCAGTAATTGCTGTGACAATTTTCATTTTGATTGCTCGATTATTTCTAAACATTTCTTAGAGAATTCAATTTTATTGAAGATTAACTGTGCTATAGCCCACAAGTTTTTGGGCGGCAAAAATCTAAAATGGTACGATTACGATGGTTGATACCTCTATCAATAGGTTTCGGGACCAGTAATTGCTGTGACAATTTTCATTTTGATTGCTCGATTATTTCTAAACATTTCTTAGAAAATTCAATTTTATTGAAAATCAACTGTGCTATAGCCCACAAGTTTTTGGGCGGAAAAAATCTAAAATGGTCCGATTACGATGGTTGATACCTCTATCAATAAATTTCGGGACCTGTAATTGCTGTGACAATTTTTATTTTAATTGCTTGATTATTTTTAAACATTTCTTATATAATTCAATTTTATTGAAAATCAACTGTGCTATAGCCCACAAGTTTTTGGGCGGCAAAAATCTAAAATGGTCCGAATACGATGGTTGATACCTCTATCAATAGGTTTCGGGACCTGTAATTGCTGTGACAATTTTAATTTTGATTGCTCGATTATTTCTAAACATTTCTTAGAGAATTCAATTTTATTGAAGATTAACTGTGCTATAGCCCACAAGTTTTTGGGCGGCAAAAATCTAAAATGGTTCGATTACGATGGTTGATACCTCTCTCAATAGGTTTCGGGAACTGTAATTGCGGTGACAATTTTAATTTTGATTGCTCGATTATTTCTTAACATTTCTTAGAAAATTCAATTTTATTGAAGATTAACTGTGCTATAGCCCACAAGTTTTTGGGCGGCAAAAATCTAAAATGGTCCGATTACGATGGTTGATACCTCTATCAATAGGTTTCGGGACCAGTAATTGCTGTGACAATTTTCATTTTGATTGCTCGATTATTTCTAAACATTTCTTAGAGAATTTAATTTTATTGAAGATTAACTGTGCTATAGCCCACAAGTTTTTGGGCCGCAAAAATCTAAAATGGTCCGATTACGATGGTTGATACCTCTATCAATAGGTTTCGGGACCTGTAATTACTGTGACAATTTTCATTTTGATTGCTCGATTATTTCTAAACATTTCTTAGAAAATGCAATTTTATTGAAAATTAACTGTGCTATAGCCCACAAGTTTTTGGGCGGAAAAAATCTAAAATGGTCCGATTACGATGGTTGATACCTCTATCAATAGATTTCGGGACCTGTAATTGCTGTGACAATTTTCATTTTGATTGCTCGATTATTTCTAAACATTTCTTAGAAAATTCAATTTTATTGAAAATCAACTGTGCTTATCCTGTGCCCACAAGTTTTTGGGCGGCAAAAATGTAAAATTGTCCGATTACGATGGTTGATACCTCTATCAATAGATTTCGGGACCTGTAATTGCTGTGACAATTTTCATTTTGATTGCTCGATTATTTCTTAACATTTCTTAGAAAATTCAATTTTATTGAAAATCAATTGTGCTATAGCCCACAAGTTTTTGGGCGGAAAAAATCTAAAATGGTCCGATTACGATGGTTGATACCTCTATCTATAGGTATTGAGACCAGTAATTGCTGTGACAATTTTCATTTTGATTGCTCGATTATTTCTAAACATTTCTTAGAAAATTCAATTTTATTGAAAATCAACTGTGCTATAGCCCACAAGTTTTTGGGCGGCAAAAATCTAAAATGGTCCGAATACGATGGTTGATACCTCTATCAATAGATTTCGGGACCAGTAATTGCTGTGACAATTTTCATTTTGATTGCTCGATTATTTCTAAACATTTCTTAGAAAATTCAATTTTATTGAAAATCAACTGTGCTATAGCCCACAAGTTTTTGGGCGGAAAAAATCTAAAATGGTCCGATTACGATGGTTGATACCTCTATCAATAAATTTCGGGACCTGTAATTGCTGTGACAATTTTTATTTTAATTGCTTGATTATTTTTAAACATTTCTTATATAATTCAATTTTATTGAAAATCAACTGTGCTATAGCCCACAAGTTTTTGGGCGGCAAAAATCTAAAATGGTCCGATTACGATGGTTGATACCTCTATCAATAGGTTTCGGGACCTGTAATTGCTGTGACAATTTTCATTTTGATTGCTCGATTATTTCTAAACATTTCTTAGAGAATTCAATTTTATTGAAGATTAACTGTGATATAGCCCACAAGTTTTTGGGCGGCAAAAATCTAAAATGGTTCGATTACGATGGTTGATACCTCTCTCAATAGGTTTCGGGACCTGTAATTGCGGTGACAATTTTAATTTTGATTGCTCGATTATTTCTAAACATTTCTTAGAAAATTCAATTTTATTGAAGATTAACTGTGCTATAGCCCAAAAGTTTTTGGGCGGCAAAAATCTAAAATGGTCCGATTACGATGGTTGATACCTCTATCAATAGGTTTCGGGACCAGTAATTGCTGTGACAATTTTCATTTTGATTGCTCGATTATTTCTAAACATTTCTTAGAGAATTCAATTTTATTGAAGATTAACTGTGCTATAGCCCATAAGTTTTTGGGCCGCAAAAATCTAAAATGGTCCGATTACGATGGTTGATACCTCTATCAATAGGTTTCGGGACCTGTAATTGCTGTGACAATTTTCATTTTGATTGCTCGATTATTTCTAAACATTTCTTAGAAAATTCAATTTTATTGAAAATTAACTGTGCTATAGCCCACAAGTTTTTGGGCGGAAAAAATCTAAAATGGTCCGATTACGATGGTTGATACCTCTATCAATAGATTTCGGGACCTGTAATTGCTGTGAAAATTTTCAGTTTGATTGCTCGATTATTTCTAAACATTTCTTAGAAAATTCAATTTTATTGAAAATCAACTGTGCTTATCCTGTGCCCACAAGTTTTTGGGCGGCAAAAATGTAAAATTGTCCGATTACGATGGTTGATACCTCTATCAATAGGTTTCGGGACCAGTAATTGCTGTGACAATTTTCATTTTGATTGCTCGATTATTTCTAAAAATTTCTTAGAAAATTCAATTTTATTGAAAATCAACTGTGCTATAGCCCACAAGTTTTTGGGCGGAAAAAATCTAAAATGGTCCGATTACGATGGTTGATACCTCTATCAATAGATTTCGGGACCTGTAATTGCTGTGACAATTTTCATTTTGATTGCTCGATTATTTCTAAACATTTCTTAGAAAATTCAATTTTATTGAAAATTAACTGTGCTATAGCCCACAAGTTTTTGGGCGGCAAAAATCTAAAATCGTCCGATTACGATGGTTGATACATCTATCAATAGGTTTCGGGACCTGTAATTGCTGTGACAATTTTCATTTTGATTGCTCGATTATTTCTAAACATATCTTAGAAAATTCAATTTTATTGAAAATCAACTGTGCTATAGCCCACAAGTTTTTGGGCGGCAAAAATCTAAAATGGTCCGATTACGATGGTTGATACCTCTATCAATAAATTTCGGGACCTGTAATTGCTGTGACAATTTTCAATTTGATTGCTCGATTTTTTCTAAACATTTCTTAGAAAATTCAATTTTATTGAAAATTAACTGTGCTATAGCCCACAAGTTTTTGGGCGGCAAAAATCTAAAATCGTCCGATTACGATGGTTGATACATCTATCAATAGGTTTCGGGACCTGTAATTGCTGTGACAATTTTCATTTTGATTGCTCGATTATTTCTAAACATTTCTTAGAAAATTCAATTTTATTGAAAATCAACTGTGCTATAGCCCACAAGTTTTTGGGCGGCAAAAATCTAAAATGGTCCGATTACGATGGTTGATACCTCTATCAATAGGTTTCGGGACCAGTAATTGCTGTGACAATTTTCATTTTGATTGCTCGATTATTTCTAAACATTTCTTAGAGAATTCAATTTTATTGAAGATTAACTGTACTATAGCCCACAAGTTTTTGGGCGGCAAAAATCTAAAATGGTCCGATTACGATGGTTGATACCTCTATCAATAGGTTTCGGGACCAGTAATTGCTGTGACAATTTTCATTTTCATTGCTCGATTATTTCTAAACATTTCTTAGAAAATTCAATTTTATTGAAAATCAACTGTGCTATAGCCCACAAGTTTTTGGGCGGAAAAAATCTAAAATGGTCCGATTACGATGGTTGATACCTCTATCTATATGTATTGAGACCAGTAATTGCTGTGACAATTTTCATTTTGATTGCTCGATTATTTCTAAACATTTCTTAGAAAATTCAATTTTATTTAAAATTAACTGTGCTATAGCCCACAAGTTTTTGGGCGGCAAAAATCTAAAATGGTCCGATTACGATGGTTGATAATTCTATCAATAAATTTCGGGACCTGTAATTGCTGTGACAACTTTTATTTTAATTGTTTGATTATTTTTAAACATTTCTTATAAAATTCAATTTTATTGAAAATCAACTGTGCTATAGCCCACAAGTTTTTGGGCGGCAAAAATCTAAAATGGTCCGATTACGATGGTTGATACCTCTATCAATAGGTTTCGGGACCTGTAATTGCGGTGACAATTTTAATTTTGATTGCTCGATTATTTCTAAACATTTCTTCGAAAATTCAATTTTATTGAAGATTAACTGTGCTATAGCCCACAAGTTTTTGGGCGGCAAAAATCTAAAATGGTCCGATTACGATGGTTGATAACTCTATCAATAGGTTTCGGGACCAGTAATTGCTGTGACAATTTTCATTTTGATTGCTCGATTATTTCTAAACATTTCTTAGAGAATTCAATTTTATTGAAGATTAACTGTGCTATAGCCCACAAGTTTTTGGGCCGCAAAAATCTAAAATGGTCCGATTAAGATGGTTGATACCTCTATCAATAGGTTTCGGGACCTGTAATTGCTGTGACAATTTTCATTTTGATTGCTCGATTATTTCTAAACATTTCCTAGAAAATTCAATTTTATTGAAAATCAACTGTGCTATAGCCCACAAGTTTTTGGGCGGCAAAAATCTAAAATGGTTCGATTATTATGGTTGATACCTCTATCAATAGGTTTCGGGACCTGTAATTGCTGTGACAATTTTCATTTTGATTGCTCGATTATTTCTAAACATTTCATACAATATCCAATTTTATTGAAAATTAACTGTGCTATAGCCCACAAGTTTTTGAGCGGCAAAAATCTAAAATGGTCCGATTACGATGGTTGATACCTCTATCAATAGGTTTCGGGATAAGTAATTGCTGTGACAATTTTAATTTTGATTGCTCGATTATTTCTAAACATTTCTTAGAAAATTCAATTTTATTGAAGATTAACTGTGCTATAGCCCACAAGTTTTTGGGCGGCAAAAATCTAAAATGGTTCGATGACGATGGTTGATACCTCTATCAATAGGTTTCGGGACCTGTAATTGCTGTGAGAATTTTTATTTAGATTGCTCGATTATTTCTAAACATTTCTTAGAAAATTCAATTTTATTGAAAATCAACTGTGCTATAGCCCACAAGTTTTTGGGCGGCAAAAATCTAAAATAGTCCGATTACGATGGTTGATACAACTATCAATAGGTTTCGGGACCAGTAATTGCTGTGACAATTTTCATTTTGATTGCTCGATTATTTCTAAACATTTCTTAGAAAATTCAATTTTATTGAAAATCAACTGTGCTATAGCCCACAAGTTTTTGGGCGGCAAAAATCTAAAATGGTCCGATTACGATGGTTGATACCTATATCAATAGGTTTTGGGACCAGTAATTGCTGTGACAATTTTCATTTAGATTGCTCGATTATTTCTAAGCATTTCTTAGAAAATTCAATTTTATTGAAAATCAACTGTGCTATAGCCCACAAGTTTTTGGGCGGCAAAAATATAAAATGGTCCGATTACGATGGTTGATGCTTCTATCAATAGGTTTCGGGACCAGTAATTGCTGTGACAATTTTCATTTTGATTGCTCGGTTATTTCTAAACATTTCTTAGAAAATTCAATTTTATTGAAGATTATCTGTGCTATAGCCCACAAGTTTTTGGGCGGCAAAAATCTAAAATGGTCCGATTACGATGGTTGATACCTCTATTAATAGGTTTCGGGACCTGTAATTGCTGTGACAATTATCATTTTGATTACTCGATTATTTCTAAACATTTCTTAGAGAATTCAATTTTATTGAAGATTAACTGTGCTATAGCCCACAAGTTTTTGGGCGGCAAAAATCTAAAATGGTCCGTTTACGATGGTTGATACCTCTATCAATAGGTTTCGGGACCTGTAATTGCTGTGACAATTTTCATTTTGATTGCTCGATTATTTCTAAACATTTCATAGTAAATCCAATTTTATTGAAAATTAACTGTGCTATAGCCAACAAGTCTTTGGGCGGCAAAAACCTAAAATGGTCCGATTACGATGGTTGATACCTCTATCAATAGGTTTCGGGACCAGTAATTGCTGTGACAATTTTAATTTTGATTGCTCGGTTATTTCTAAACATTTCTTAGAAAATTCAATTTTATTGAAGATTATCTGTGCTATAGCCCACAAGTTTTTTGGCGGCAAAAATCTAAAATGGTCCGATTACGATGGTTGATACCTCTATTAATAGGTTTCGGGACCTGTAATTGCTGTGACAATTTTCATTTTGGTTGCTCGATTATTTCTAAACATTTCTTAGAGAATTCAATTTTATTGAAGATTAACTGTGCTATAGCCCACAAGTTTTTGGGCGGCAAAAATCTAAAATGGTCCGATTACGATGTTTGATACCTCTATCAATAGGTTTCGGGACCTGTAATTACTGTGACAATTTTCATTTTGATTGCTCGATTATTTCTAAACATTTCATAGAAAATCCAATTTTATTGAAAATTAACTGTGCTATAGCCCACAAGTTTTTTGGCGGCAAAAATCTAAAATGGTTCGATTACGATTGTTGATACCTCTATCAATAGGTTTCGGGACCTGTAATTGCTGTGACAATTTTCATTTTGATTGCTCGATTATTTCTAAGCATTTAAAAAATTCAATTTTATTGAAAATTAACTGTGCTATAGCCCACAAGTTTTTGGGCGGAAAAATCTAAAATGGTCCGATTACGATGGTTGATACCTCTATCAATAGTTTTCGGGACCTGTAATTGCTGTGACAATTTTCAGTTTGATTGCTCGATTATTTCTAAACATTTCTTAGAAAATTCAATTTTATTGAAGATTAACTGTGCTATAGCCCACAAGTTTTTGGGCGGCAAAAATCTAAAATGGTCCGATTACAATGGTTGATACCTCTATCAATAGGTTTCGGGACCTGTAATTACTGTGACAATTTTCATTTTGATTGCTCGATTATTTCTAAACATTTATTAGAAAATTCAATTTTATTGAAAATCAACTGTGCTATAGCCCACAAGTTTTTGGACGGCAAAAATCTAAAATGATTGGATTACGATGGTTGATACCTCTATCAATAGGTTTCGGGACCAGTAATTGCTGTGACAATTTTCATTTTGATTGCTCGATTATTTCTAAACATTTCTTAGAGAATTCAATTTTATTGAAGATTAACTGTGCTATAGCCCACAAGTTTTTGGGCGGAAAAAATCTAAAATGGTCCGATTACGATGTTTGATACCTCTATCAATAGGTTTCGGGACCTGTAATTACTGTGACAATTTTCATTTTGATTGCTCGGTTATTTCTAAACATTTCTTAGAAAATTCAATTTTATTGAAAATCAACTGTGCTGTAGCCCACAAGTTTTTGGGCGGCAAAAATCTAAAATTGTCCGATTACGATGGTTGATACCTCTATCAATAGGTTTCGGGACCTGTAATTGCTGTGACAATTTTCATTTTGATTGCTCGATTATTTCTAAACATTTCTTAGAGAATTCAATTTTATTGAAGATTAACTGTGCTATAGCCCACAAGTTTTTGGGCGGCAAATATCTAAAATGGTCCGATTACGATGGTTGATACCTCTATCAATAGGTTTCGGGACCAGTAATTGCTGTGACAATTTTCATTTTGATTGCTCGGTTATTTCTAAACATTTCTTAGAAAATTCAATTTTATTGAAAATCAACTGTGCTATAGCCCACAAGTTTTTGGGCGGAAAAAATCTAAAATGGTCCGATTACGATGGTTGATACCCCTATCTATAGGTTTTGAGACTAGTAATTGCTGTGACAATTTTCATTTTGATTGCTCAATTATTTCTAAACATTTCTTAGAGAATTCAATTTAATTGAAAATCAACTGTGCTATAGCCCACAAATTTTTGGGCGGCAAAAATCTAAAATTGTCCGATTACGATGGTTGATACCTCTATCAATAAATTTCGGGACCTGTAATTGCTGTGACAATTTTTATTTTAATTGCTTGATTATTTCTAAACATTTCTTAGAGAATTCAATTTTATTGAAAATCAACTGTGCTATAGCCCACAAGTTTTTGGGCGGAAAAAATCTAAAACGGTCCGATTACGATGGTTGATACCTCTATCAATAGGTTTCGGGACCAGTAATTGCTGTGACAATTTTCATTTTTATTACTTGATTATTTCTAAACATTTCTTAGAGAATTCAATTTTATTGAAGATTAACTGTGCTATAGCCCACAAGTTTTTGGGCGGCAAAAATCTAAAATGGTCCGAATACGATGGTTGATACCTCTATCAATAGGTTTCGGGACCTGTAATTGCTGTGACAATTTTCATTTTGATTGCTCGATTATTTCTAAACATTTCTTAGAGAATTCAATTTTATTGAAGATTAACTGTGCTATAGCCCACAAGTTTTTGGGCGGCAAAAATCTAAAATGGTCCGAATACGATGGTTGATACCTCTATCAATAGGTTTCGGGACCTGTAATTGCTGTGACAATTTTCATTTTGATTGCTCGATTATTTCTAAACATTTCTTAGAGAATTCAATTTTATTGAAGATTAACTGTGCTATAGCCCACAAATTTTTGGGCGGCAAAAATCTAAAATGGTCCGATTACGATGGTTGATACTTCTATCAATAGGTTTCGGGACCTGTAATTGCTGTGACAATTTTCATTTTGATTGCTCGATTTTTTCTAAACATTTCTTAGAAAATTCAATTTTATTTAAGATTAACTGTGCTATAGCCCACAAGTTTTTGGGCGGCAAAAATCTAAAATGGTCCGATTACGATGGTTGATACCTCTATCAATAGGTTTCGGGACCAGTAATTGCTGTGACAATTTTCATTTTGATTGCTCGATTATTTCTAAACATTTCTTAGAGAATTCAATTTTATTGAAGATTAACTGTGCTATAGCTCACAAGTTTTTGGGCCGCAAAAATCTAAAATGGTCCGATTAAGATGGTTGATACCTCTATCAATAGGTTTCGGGACCTGTAATTGCTGTGACAATTTTCATTTTGATTGCTCGATTATTTCTAAACATTTCTTAGAAAATTCAATTTTATTGAAAATCAACTGTGCTATAGCCCACAAGTTTTTGGGCGGCAAAAATCTAAAATGGTCCGATTACGATGGTTGATACCTCTATCAATAGGTTTCGGGACCAGTAATTGCTGTGACAATATTTATTTTGATTGCTCGATTATTTCTAAACATTTCTTAGAGAATTCAATTTTATTGAAGATTAACTGTGCTATAGCCCACAAGTTTTTGGGCCGCAAAAATCTAAAATGGTTCGATTACGATGGTTGATACCTCTATCAATAGGTTTCGGGACCTGTAATTTCTGTAACAATTTTTATTTAGATTGCTCGATTATTTCTAAACATTTCTTAGAAAATTCAATTTTATTGAAAATCAACTGTGCTATAGCCCACAAGTTTTTGGGCGGCAAAAATCTAAAATGGTCTGATTAAGATGGTTGATACCTCTATCAATAGGTTTCGGGACCTGTAATTGCTGTGACAATTTTCATTTTGATTGCTCGATTATTTCTAAACATTTCTTAGAAAATTCAATTTTATTGAAAATCAACTGTGCTATAGCCCACAAGTTTTTGGGCGGCAAAAATCTAAAATGGTCCGATTACGATGGTTGATACCTCTATCAATAGTTTTCGGGACCAGTAATTGCTGTGACAATATTCATTTTAATTGCTCGATTATTTCTAAACATTTCTTAGAGAATTCAATTTTATTGAAGATTAACTGTGCTATAGCCCACAAGTTTTTGGGCGGCAAAAATCTAAAATGGTTCGATTACGATGGTTGATACCTCTATCAATAGGTTTCGGGACCTGTAATTGCTGTGACAATTTTCATTTTGATTGCTCGATTATTTCTAAACATTTCATAGAAAATCCAATTTTATTGAAAATCAACTGTGCTATAGCCCACAAGTTTTTGGGCGGCAAAAATCTAAAATGGTCCGATTACGATGGTTGATACCTCTATCAATAGGTTTCGGGACCAGTAATTGCTGTGACAATATTCATTTTGATTGCTCGATTATTTCTAAACATTTCTTAGAGAATTCAATTTTATTGAAGATTAACTGTGCTATAGTCCACAAGTTTTTGGGCGGCAAAAATCTAAAATGGTTCGATTACGATGGTTGATACCTCTATCAATAGGTTTCGGGACCATTGCTGTGACAATTTTCATTTTGATTGCTCGATTATTTCTAAACATTTCATAGAAAATCAAATTTTATTGAAAATTAACTGTGCTATAGCCCACAAGTTTTTGGGCGGCAAAAATCTAAAATGTTTTGATTACGATGGTTGATACCCCTATCAATAGGTTTCGGGACCTGTAATTGCGGTGACAATTTTAATTTTGATTGCTCGATTATTTCTAAACATTTAAAAAATTCAATTTTATTGAAGATTAACTGTGCTATAGCCCACAAGTTTTTGGGCGGCAAAAATCTAAAATGGTCCGATTACGTTGGTTGATACCTCTATCAATAGTTTTCGGGACCTGTAATTGCGGTGACAATTTTAATTTTTATTGCTCGATTATTTCTAAACATTTCTTAGAAAATTCAATTTTATTGAAGATTAGCTGTGCTATAGCCCACAAGTTTTTGGGCGGAAAAATCTAAAATGGTCCGATTACGATGGTTGATACCTCTATCAATAGGTTTCGGGACCAGTAATTGCTGTGACAATTTTAATTTTGATTGCTCGATTATTTCTAAACATTTAAAAAATTCAATTTTATTGAAAATTAACTGTGCTGCCCACAAGTTTTTGAGCGGCAAAAATCTAAAATGGTCCGATTACGATGGTTGATACCTCTATCAATAGTTTTCGGGACCTGTAATTGCTGTGACAATTTTCATTTTGATTGCTCGATTATTTCTAAACATTTCTTAGAAAATTAAATTTTATTGAAGATTATCTGTGCTATAGCCCACAAGTTTTTGGGCGGCAGAAATCTAAAATGGTCCGATTACGATGGTTGATACCTCTATCAATAGGTTTCGGGACCTGTAATTGCTGTGACAATTTTCATTTTGATTGCTCGATTATTTCTAAACATTTCATAGAAAATCCAATTTTATTGAAAATTAACTGTGCTATAGCCCACAAGTTTTTGGGCGGCAAAAATCTAAAATGGTTCGATTACGATGGTTGATACCTCTATCAATAGGTTTCGGGACCTGTAATTGCTGTAACAATTTTCATTTTGATTGCTCGATTATTTCTAAACATTTAAAAAATTCAATTTTATTGAAGAATAACTGTGCTATAACCCACAAGTTTTTGGGCGGCAAAAATCTAAAATGGTCCGATTACGATGGTTGATACCTCTATCAATAGTTTTCGGGACCTGTAATTGCTGTGACAATTTTCATTTTGATTGCTCGATTATTTCTAAACATTTCTTAGAAAATTCAATTTTATTGAAGATTAACTGTGCTATAGCCCACAAGTTTTTGGGCGGTAAAAATCTAAAATGGTCCGATTACAATGGTTGATACCTCTATCAATAGGTTTCGGGACCTGTAATTACTGTGACAATTTTAAATTTGATTGCTCGATTATTTCTAAACATTTCTTAGAGAATTCAATTTTATTGAAGATTAACTGTGCTACAGCCCACAAGTTCTTGGGCGGCAAAAATCTAAAATGGTTCGATTACGATGTTTGATACCTCTATCAATAGGTTTCGGGACCTGTAATTGCTGTGACAATTTTCATTTTGATTGCTCGATTATTTCTAAACATTTCTTAGAGAATTCAATTTTATTGAAAATTAACTGTGCTATAGCCCACAAGTTTTTGGGCGGCAAAAATCTAAAATGGTCCGATTACGATAGCTGATACATCTATCAATAGATTTCGGGACCTGTAATTGCTGTGACAATTTTCATTTTGATTGCTCGATTATTTCTAAACATTTCATAGAAAATCCAATTTTATTGAAAATTAACTGTGCTATAGCCCACAAGTTTTTGGGCGGCAAAAATCAAAAATGGTTCAATTACGATGGTTGATACCTCTATCAATGGGTTTCGGGAACTGTAATTGCTGTGACAATTTTCATTTTGATTGCTCGATTATTTCTAAACATTTCTTAGAAAATTCAATTTTATTGAAAATCAACTGTGCTATAGCCCACAAGTTTTTGGGCGGCAAAAATCTAAAATGGTCCGATTACGATGGTTGATACCTCAATCAATAGGTTTCGGGACCAGTAATTGCTGTGACAATATTCATTTGATTGCTCGATTATTTCTAAACATTTCATAGAAAATTCAATTTTATTGAAGATTAACTGTGCTATAGCCCACAAGTTTTTGGGCGGCAAAAATCTAAAATGGTCCGATTACGATGGTTGATACCTCTATCAATAGGTTTCGGGACCTGTAATTGCTGTGACAATTTTCATTTTGATTGCTCGATTATTTCTAAACATTTCTTAGAGAATTCAATTTTATTGAAGATTAACTGTGCTATAGCCCACAAGTTTTTGGGCGGCAAAAATCTAAAATGGTTCGATTACGATGGTTGATACCTCTATCAATAGGTTTCAGGACCTGTAATTGCTGTGACAATTTCTATTTTGATTGCTCGATTATTTCTAAACATTTCTTAGAAAATTCAATTTTATTGAAAATCAACTGTGCTATAGCCCACAAGTTTTTGGGCGGCAAAAATTTTAAATGGTCCGATTACGATGGTTGATACCTCTATCAATAGGTTTCGGGACCTGTAATTGCTGTGACAATTTTCATTTTGATTGCTCGATTATTTCTAAACATTTCTTAGAAAATTCAATTTTATTGAAAATTAACTGTGCTATAGCCCACAAGTTTTTGGGCGGCAAAAATCTAAAATGGTCCGATTACGATGGTTGATACCTCTATCAATAGGTTTCGGGACCAGTAATTGCTGTGACAATTTTCATTTTGATTGCTCGATTATTTCTTAACATTTCCTAGAGAATTCAATTTTATTGAAGAATAACTGTGCTATAGCCCACAAGTTTTTGGGCGGCAAAAATCTAAAATGGTCCGATTACAATGGTTGATACCTCTATCAATAGGTTTCGGGACCTGTAATTGCTGTGACAATTTTAATTTTGATTGCTTGATTATTTCTAAACATTTCTTAGAAAATTCAATTTTATTGAAAATTAACTGTGCTATAGCCCACAAGTTTTTGGGCGGCAAAAATCTAAAATGGTCCGATTACGATGGTTGATACCTCTATCAATAGGTTTCGGGACCAGTTTTTGCTGTGACAATTTTCATTTTGATTGCTCGATTATTTCTAAACATTTCTTAGAGAATTCAATTTTATTGAAGATTAACTGTGCTATAGCCCACAAGTTTTTGGGCGGCAAAAATCTAAAATGGTCCGATTACGATGGTTGATACCTCTATCAATAAGTTTCAGGACCTGTAATTGCTGTGACAATTTTCATTTTGATTGCTCGATTATTTCTAAACATTTCTTAGAAAATTCAATTTTATTGAAGATTAACTGTGCTATAGCCCACAAGTTTTTGGGCCGCAAAAATCTAAAATGGTCCGATTAAGATGGTTGATACCTCTATCAATAGGTTTCGGGACCAGTAATTGCTGTGACAATTTTCATTTTGATTGCTCGATTATTTCTAAACATTTCTTAGAGAATTCAATTTTATTGAAGATTAACTGTGCTATAGCCTACAAGTTTTTGGGCGGCAAAAATCTAAAATGGTTCGATTACGATGGTTGATACCTCTATCAATAGGTTTCAGGACCTGTAATTGCTGTGACAATTTTCATTTTGATTGCTCGATTATTTCTAAACATTTCTTAGAAAATTCAATTTTATTGAAAATCAACTGTGCTATAGCCCACAAGTTTTTGGGCGGCAAAAATCTAAAATGGTCCGATTACGATGGTTGATACCTCTATCAATAGGTTTCGGGACCTGTAATTGCTGTGACAATTTTCATTTTGATTGCTCGATTATTTCTAAACATTTCTTAGAGAATTCAATTTTATTGAAGATAACCTGTGCTATAGCCCACAAGTTTTTGGGCCTCAAAAATCTAAAATGGTCCGATTAAGATGGTTGATACCTCTATCAATAGGTTTCGAGACCTGTAATTGCTGTGACAATTTTCATTTTGATTGCTCGATTATTTCTAAACATTTCTTAGAAAATTCAATTTTATTGAAAATCAACTGTGCTATAGCCCACAAATTTTTGGGCGGCAAAAATCTAAAATGGTTCGATTACGATGGTTGATACCTCTATCAATAGGTTTCGGGACCTGTAATTGCTGTGACAATTTTCATTTAGATTGCTCGATTATTTCTAAACATTTCTTAGAAAATTCAATTTTATTGAAAATTAACTGTGCTATAGTCCACAAGTTTTTGGGCGGCAAAAATCTAAAATGGTCCGATTACGATGGTTGATACCTCTATCAATAGGTTTCGGGACCAGTAATTGCTGTGACAATTTTCATTTTGATTGCTCGATTATTTCTAAACATTTCTTAAAAAATTCAATTTTATTAAGATTAACTGTGCTATAGCCCACAAGTTTTTGAGCGGCAAAAATCTAAAATGGTTCGATTACGATGGTAGATACCTGTATCAATAGGTTTCGGGACCTGTAATTGCTGTGACAATTTTCATTTTGATTGCTCGATTATTTCTAAACATTTCTTAGAAAATTCAATTTTATTGAAAATCAACTGTGCTATAGCCCACAAGTTTCTGGGCGGCAAAAATCTAAAATGGTCCGATTACGATGGTTGATACCTCTATCAATAGGTTTCGGGACCAGTAATTGCTGTGACAATATTCATTTTGATTGCTCGATTATTTCTAAACATTTCTTAGAGAATTCAATTTTATTGAAGATTAACTGTGCTATAGCCCACAAGTTTTTGGGCCGCAAAAATCTAAAATGGTCCGATTAAGATGGCTGATACCTCTATCAATAGGTTTCGAGACCTGTAATTGCTGTGACAATTTTCATTTTGATTGCTCGATTATTTCTAAACATTTCTTAGAGAATTCAATTTTATTGAAGATTAACTGTGCTATAGCCCACAAGTTTTTGGGCCGCAAAAATCTAAAATGGTCCGATTAAGATGGTTGATACCTCTATCAATAGGTTTCGAGACCTGTAATTGCTGTGACAAATTTAATTTTGATTGCTCGATTATTTCTAAACATTTCTTAGAAAATTCAATTTTATTGAAAATCAACTGTGCTATAGCCCACAAGTTTTTGGGCGGCAAAAATCTAAAATGGTCCGATTACGATGGTTGATACCTCTATCAATAGGTTTCGGGACCAGTAATTGCTGTGACAATTTTCATTTTGATTGCTCGATTATTTCTAAACATTTCTTAAAAAATTCAATTTTATTAAGATTAACTGTGCTATAGCCCACAAGTTTTTAAGCGGCAAAAATCTAAAATGGTTCGATTACTATGGTAGATACCTGTATCAATAGGTTTCGGGACCTGTAATTGCTGTGACAATTTTCATTTTGATTGCTCGATTATTTCTAAACATTTCTTAGAAAATTCAATTTTATTGAAAATCAACTGTGCTATAGCCCACAAGTTTCTGGGCGGCAAAAATCTAAAATGGTCCGATTACGATGGTTGATACCTCTATCAATAGGTTTCGGGACCAGTAATTGCTGTGACAATATTCATTTTGATTGCTCGATTATTTCTAAACATTTCTTAGAGAATTCAATTTTATTGAAAATCAACTGTGCTATAGCCCACAAGTTTTTGGGCGGCAAAAATCTAAAATGGTCCGATTACGATGGTTGATACCTCTATCAATAGGTTTCGGGACCTGTAATTGCTGTGACAATTTTCATTTTGATTGCTCGATTATTTCTAAACATTTCTTAGAGAATTCAATTTTATTGAAGATTATCTGTGCTATAGCCCACAAGTTTTTGGGCCGCAAAAATCTAAAATGGTCCGATTAAGATGGTTGATACCTCTATCAATAGGTTTCAGGACCAGTAATTGCTGTGACAATTTTCATTTTGATTGCTCGATTATTTCTAAACATTTCTTAGAGAATTCAATTTTATTGAAGATTAACTGTGCTATAGCCCACAAGTTTTTGGGCGGCAAAAATCTAAAATGGTTCGATTACGATGGTTGATACCTCTATCAATAGGTTTCGGGACCTGTAATTGCTGTGACAATTTTCATTTTGATTGCTCGATTATTTCTTAACATTTCTTAGAAAATTCAATTTTATTGAAAATCAACTGTGCTATAGCCCACAAGTTTTTGGGCCGCAAAAATCTAAAATGGTCCGATTAAGATGGTTGATACCTCTATCAATAGGTTTCGAGACCTGTAATTGTTGTGACAATTTTCATTTTGATTGCTCGATTATTTCTAAACATTTCTTCGAAAATTCAATTTTGTTGAAAATTAACTGTGTTATAGCCCACAAGTTTTTGGGCGGCAAAAATCTAAAATGGTCCGATTACGATAGTTGATACCTCTATCAATAGGTTTCGGGACCTGTAATTGCTGTGACAATATTCGTTTTGATTGCTCGATTATTTAAAAACATTTCTTAGAGAATTCAATTTTATTGAAGATTAACTGTGCTATAGCCCACAAGTTTTTGGGCCGCAAAAATCTAAAATGGTCCCATTAAGATAGTTGATACCTCTATCAATAGGTTTCGAGACCTGTAATTGCTGTGACAATTTTCATTTTGATTGCTCGATTATTTCTAAACATTTCTTAGAAAATTCAATTTTATTGAAAATTAACTGTGCTATAGCCCACAAGTTTTTGGGCGGCAAAAATCTAAAATGGTCCGATTACGATGGTTGATACCTCTATCAATAGGTTTCAGGACCTGTAATTGCTGTACAATTTCATTTTGATTGCTCGATTATTTCTAACCATTTCTTAGAAAATTCAATTTTATTGAAAATTAACTGTGCTATAGCCCACAAGTTTTTGGGCGGCAAAAATCTAAAATGGTCCGATTACGATGGTTTATACCTCTATCAACAAGTTTCGGGACCAGTAATTGCTGTGACAATATTAATTTTGATTGCTTGATTATTTCTAAACATTTTTTAGAGAATTCAATTTTATTGAAGATTAACTGTGCTATAGCCCACAAGTTTTTGGGCCGCAAAAATCTAAAATGGTCCGATTAAGATGGTTGATACCTCTATCAATAGGTTTCGGGACCTGTAATAGCTGTGACAATTTTCATTTTGATTGCTCGATTATTTCTAAACATTTCATAGAAAATCCAATTTTATTGAAAATTAACTGTGTTATAGCCCACAAGTTTTTGGGCGGCAAAAATCTAAAATGGTCCGATTACGATGGTTGATACGTCTATCAATAGGTTTCGGGACCTGTAATTGCTGTGACAATTTTCATTTTGATTGCTCGATTATTTCTAAACATTTCTTAGATAATTCAATTTTATTGAAAATTAACTGTAATATAGCCCACAAGTTTTTGGGCGGCAAAAATCTAAAATGGTCCGATTACGATGGTTTATACCTCTATCAACAAGTTTCGGGACCAGTAATTGATGTGACAATATTAATTTTGATTGCTTGATTATTTCTAAACATTTCTTAGAGAATTCAATTTTATTGAAGATTAACTGTGCTATAGCCCACAAGTTTTTGGGCCGCAAAAATCTAAAATGGTCCGATTACGATGGTTGATACCTCTATCAATATGTTTCGGGACCTGTAATTGCTGTGACAATTTTCATTTTGATTGCTCGATTATTTCTAAACATTTCTTAGAAAATTCAATTTTATTGAAGATTAACTGTGTAATAGCCCACAAGTTTTTGGGCGGCAAAAATCTAAAATGGTCCGATTAAGATGGTTGATACCTCTATCAATAGGTTTCGGGACCTGTAATTGCTGTGACAATTTTCATTTTGATTGCTCGATTATTTCTAAACATTTCTTAAAAAACTCAATTTTATTGAAAATTAACTGTGCTATAGCCCACAAGTTTTTGGGCGGCAAAAATCTAAAATGGTCCGATTACGATGGTTGATACCTCTATCAATAGGTTTCGGGACCTGTAATTGCTGTGACAATTTTCATTTTGATTGCTCGATTATTTCTAAACATTTCTTAGAGAATTCAATTTAATTGAAGATTAACTGTGCTATAGCCCACAAGTTTTTGGGCCGCAAAAATCTAAAATGGTCCGATTATAATGGTTGATACCTCTATCAATAGGTTTCGGGACCTGTAATTGATGTGACAATGTTTATTTTGATTGCTCGATTATTTCTAAACATTTCTTAGAAAATTCAATTTTATTGAAAATTAACTGTGCTATAGCCCACAAGTTTTTGGACGGCAAAAATCTAAAATGGTCCGATTACGATGGTTGATACCTCTATCAAAAGGTTTCGGGACCTGTAATTGCTGTGACAATTTTCATTTTGTTTGCGTGATAATTTCTAAACATTTCTTAGAGAATTCAATTTTATTGAAGATTAACTGTGCTATAGCCCACAAGTTTTTGGGCGGCAAAAATCTAAAATGGTTCGATTACGATGGTTGATACCTCTATCAATGGGTTTCGGGACCTGTAATTGCTGTGACAATTTTCATTTTGATTGCTCGATTATTTCTAAACATTTCTTAGAGAATTCAATTTTATTGAAGATTAACTGTGCTATAGCCCACAAGTTTTTGGGCCGAAAAAATCTAAAATGGTCCGATTACGATGGTTGATACCTCTATCAATAGGTTTCGGGACCTGTAATTGCTGTGACAATTTTCATTTTGATTGCTCGATTATTTCTAAACATTTCTTAGAGAATTCAATTTTATTGAAGATTAACTGTGCTATATCCCACAAGTTTTGGGCGGCAAAAATCTAAAATTGTTCGATTACGATGGTTGATACCTCTATCTATAGGTTTCGGGACCTGTAATTGCTGTGACAATTTTCATTTTGATTGCTCGATTATTTCTAAACATTTCTTAGAAAATTCAATATTATGGAAAATCAACTGTGCTATAGCCCACAAGTTTTTGGGCGGCAAAAATCTAAAATGGTCCGATTACGATGGTTGATACCTCTATCAATAGGTTTCGGGACCAGTAATTGCTGTGACAATATTCATTTTGATTGCTCGATTATTTCTAAACATTTCTTAGAGAATTCAATTTTATTGAAGATTAACTGTGCTATAGCCCACAAGTTTTTGGGCCGCAAAAATCTAAAATGGTCCGATTACAATGGTTGATACCTCTATCAATAGGTTTCGGGACCTGTAATTACTGTGACAATTTTAATTTTGATTGCTCGATTATTTCTAAACATTTCTTAGAAAATTCAATTTTATTGAAAATTAACTGTGCTATAGCCCACAAGTTTTTGGGCGGCAAAAATCTAAAATGGTCCGATTACGATGGTTGATACCTCTATCAATAGGTTTCGGGACCTGTAATTGCTGTGACAATTTTCATTTTGATTGCTCGATTATTTCTAAACATTTCTTAGAGAATTCAATTTTATTGAAGATTAACTGTGCTATAGCCCACAAGTTTTTGGGCGGCAAAAATCTAAAATGATCCGATTACGATGGTTGATACCTCTATCAATAGGTTTCGGGACCTGTAATTGCTGTGACAGTTTTCATTTTGATTGCTCGATTATTTCTAAACATTTCTTAGAGAATTCAATTTTATTGAAGATTAACTGTGCTATAGCCCACAAGTTTTTGGGCCGCAAAAATCTAAAATGGTCCGATTACAATGGTTGATACCTCTATCAATAGGTTTCGGGACCTGTAATTACTGTGACAATTTTCATTTTGATTGCTCGATTATTTCTAAACATTTCTTAGAAAATTCAATTTTATTGAAAATTAACTGTGCTATAGCCCACAAGTTTTTGGACGGCAAAAATCTAAAATGATTCGATTACGATGGTTGATACCTCTATCAATAGGTTTCGGGACCAGTAATTGCTGTGACAATTTTCATTTTGATTGCTCGATTATTTCTAAACATTTCTTAGCGAATTCAATTTTATTGAAGATTAACTGTGCTACAGCCCACAAGTTCTTGGGCGGCAAAAATCTAAAATGGTTCGATTACGATGGTTGATACCTCTATCAATAGGTTTCGGGACCTGTAATTGCTGTGACAATTTTCATTTTGATTGCTCGATTAACTGTGCTATAGCCCACAAGTTTTTGGGCGGCAAAAATCTAAAATGGTCCGATTACGATAGCTGATACATCTATCAATAGGTTTCGGGACCTGTAATTGCTGTGACAATTTTCATTTTGATTGCTCGATTATTTCTAAACATTTCATAGAAAATCCAATTTTATTGAAAATTAACTGTGCTATAGCCCACAAGTTTTTGGACGGCAAAAATCAAAAATGGTTCGATTACGATGGTTGATACCTCTATCAATAGGTTTCGGGACCTGTAATTGCTGTGACAATTTTCATTTTGATTGCTCGATTATTTCTAAACATTTCTTAGAAAATTCAATTTTATTGAAAATCAACTGTGCTATAGCCCACAAGTTTTTGGGCGGCAAAAATCTAAAATGGTCCGATTACGATGGTTGATACCTCAATCAATAGGTTTCGGGACCAGTAATTGCTGTGACAATATTCATTTGATTGCTCGATTATTTCTAAACATTTCTTAGAAAATTCAATTTTATTGAAAATCAACTGTGCTATAGCCCACAAGTTTTTGGGCGGCAAAAATCTAAAATGGTCCGATTACGATGGTTGATACCTCTATCAATAGGTTTCGGGACCAGTAATTGCTGTGACAATATTCATTTTGATTGCTCGATTATTTCTAAACATTTCTTAGAGAATTCAATTTTATTGAAGATTAACTGTGCTATAGCCCACAAGTTTTTGGGCCGCAAAAATCTAAAATGGTCCGATTACAATGGTTGATACCTCTATCAATAGGTTTCGGGACCTGTAATTACTGTGACAATTTTAATTTTGATTGCTCGATTATTTCTAAACATTTCTTAGAAAATTCAATTTTATTGAAAATTAACTGTGCTATAGCCCACAAGTTTTTGGGCGGCAAAAATCTAAAATGGTCCGATTACGATGGTTGATACCTCTATCAATAGGTTTCGGGACCTGTAATTGCTGTGACAATTTTCATTTTGATTGCTCGATTATTTCTAAACATTTCTTAGAGAATTCAATTTTATTGAAGATTAACTGTGCTATAGCCCACAAGTTTTTGGGCGGCAAAAATCTAAAATGTCCCGATTAAGATGGTTGATACCTCTATCAATAGGTTTCGGGACCTGTAATTGCTGTGACAATTTTCATTTTGATTGCTCGATTATTTCTAAACATTTCTTAGAAAATTAAATTTTATTGAAAATCAACTGTGCTATAGCCCACAAGTTTTTGGGCGGCAAAAATCTAAAATGGTCCGATTACGATGGTTGATACCTCTATCAATAGGTTTGGGGACCTGTAATTGCTGTGACAATTTTCATTTTGATTGCTTGATTATTTCTAAACATTTCTTAGAAAATTCAATATTATTGAAAATTAACTGTGCTATAGCCCACAAGTTTTTGGGCGGAAAAAATCTAAAATGGTCCGATTACGATGGTTGATACCTCTATCAATAGGTTTCGGGACCTGTAATTGCTGTGACAATTTTCATTTTGATTGCTCGATTATTTCTAAACATTTCTTAGAGAATTCAATTTTATTGAAGATTTACTGTGCGCCCACAAGTTTTTGGGCCGCAAAAATCTAAAATGGTCCGATTAAGATGGTTGATACCTCTATCAATAGGTTTCCTGACCTGTAATTGCTGTGACAATTTTCATTTTGATTGCTCGATTATTTCTAAACATTTCTTAGAAAATTCAATTTTACTGAAAATCAACTGTGGTATAGCCCACAAGTTTTTGGGCGGAAAAAATCTAAAATGGTCCGATTACGATGGTTGATACCTCTATCAATAGGTTTCGGGACCTGTAATTGCTGTGACAATTTTCATTTAGATTGCTCGATTATTTCTAAACATTTCTTAGAAAATTCAATTTTATTGAAAATTTACTGTGCTATAGCCCACAAGTTTTAGGGCGGCATAAATATAAAATGGTCCGATTACGATGGTTGATACCTCTATCAATAGGTTTCGGGACCAGTAATTGCTGTGACAATATTCATTTTGATTGCTCGATTATTTCTAAACATTTCTTAGAGAATTCAATTTTATTGAAGATTAACTGTGCTATAGCCCACAAGTTTTTGGGCCGCAAAAATCTAAAATGGTCCGATTAAGATGGTTGATACCTCTATCAATAGGTTTCAGGACCAGTAATTGCTGTGACAATTTTCGTTTTGATTGCTCGATTATTTCTAAACATTTCTTAGAAAATTCAATTTTATGGAAAATTAACTGTTCTGTAGCCCACAAGATTTTGGGCGGCAAAAATCTAAAATGGTCCGATTACGATGGTTGATACCTCTATCAATAGGTTTCGGGACCTGTAATTGCTGTGACAATTTTCATTTTGATTGCTCGATTATTTCTAACCATTTCTTAGAAAATTCAATTTTATTGAAAATTAACTGTGCTATAGCCCACAAGTTTTTGGGCGGCAAAAATCTAAAATGGTCCGATTACGATGGTTTATACCTCTATCAATAGGTTTCGGGACCTGTAATAGCTGTGAAAATTTTCATTTTAATTGCTCGATTATTTCTAAACATTTCATAGAAAATCCAATTTTATTGAAAATCAACTGTGCTAAACCCACAAGTTTCTGGGCGGCAAAAATCTAAAATGGTCCGATTACGATGGTTGATACCTCTATCAATAGGTTTCGGGACCAGTAATTGCTGTGACAATATTCATTTTGATTGCTCGATTATTTCTAAACATTTCTTAGAGAATTCAATTTTATTGAAGATTAACTGTGCTATAGCCCACAAGTTTTTGGGCCGCAAAAATCTAAAATGGTCCGATTAAGATGGTTGATACCTCTATCAATAGGTTTCGAGACCTGTAAATGCTGTGACAATTTTCATTTTGATTGCTCGATTATTTCTAAACATTTCTTAGAAAATTCAATTTTATTGAAAATCAACTGTGCTATAGCCCACAAGTTTTTGGGCGGCAAAAATCTAAAATGGTCCGATTACGATGGTTGATACCTCTATCAATAGGTTTCGGGACCTGTAATTGCTGTGACAATTTTGATTTTGATTGCTCGATTATTTCTAAACATTTCTTAGAAAATTCAATTTTATTGAAAATTAACTGTGCTATAGCCCACAAGTTTTTGGGCCGCAAAAATCTAAAATGGTCCGATTAAGATGGTTGATACCTCTATCAATAGGTTTCAGGACCAGTAATTGCTGTGACAATTTTCATTTTGATTGCTCGATTATTTCTAAACATTTCTTAGAGAATTCAATTTTATTGAAGATTAACTGTGCTATACCCCACAAGTTTTTGGGCGGAAAAAATCTAAAATGGTCCGATTACGATGGTTGATACTTCTATCAATAGGTTTCGGGACCTGTAATTGCTGTGACAATTTTCATTTTGATTGCTCGATTATTTCTAAACATTTCTTAAAGAATTCAATTTTATTGAAGATTAACTGTGCGCCCACAAGTTTTTGGGCCGCAAAAATCTAAAATGGTCCGATTAAGATGGTTGATACCTCTATCAATAGGTTTCGGGACCTGTAATTGCTGTGACAATTTTCATTTTGATTGCTCGATTATTTCTAAACATTTCTTAGAGAATTCAATTTTATTGAAGAATAACTGTGCTATAGCCCACAAGTTTTTGGGCGGCAAAAATCTAAAATGGTTCGATTACGATGGTTGATACCTCTATCAATAGGTTTCGGGACCTGTAATTGCTGTGACAATTTTCATTTTGATTGCTCGATTATTTCTAAACATTTCTTAGAAAATTCAATTTCATTGAAAATCAACTGTGCTATAGCCCACAAGTTTTTGGGCGGCAAAAATCTAAAATGGTCCGATTACGATGGTTGATACCTCTATCAATAGGTTTCGGGGCCTGTAATTGCTGTGACAATTTTCATTTTGATTGCTCGATTATTTCTAAACATTTCTTAGAGAATTCAATTTTATTGAAGATTAACTGTGCTATAGCCCACAAGTTTTTGGGCCGCAAAAATCTAAAATGGTCCGATTAAGATGGTTGATACCTCTATCAATAGGTTTCCTGACCTGTAATTGCTGTGACAATTTTCATTTTGATTGCTCGATTATTTCTAAACATTTCTTAGAAAATTCAATTTTACTGAAAATCAACTGTGCTATAGCCCACAAGTTTTTGGGCGGAAAAAATCTAAAATGGTCCGATTACGATGGTTGATACCTCTATCAATAGGTTTCGGGACCTGTAATTGCTGTGACAATTTTCATTTAGATTGCTCGATTATTTCTAAACATTTCTTAGAAAATTCAATTTTATTGAAAATTTACTGTGCTATAGCCCACAAGTTTTTGGGCGGCATAAATATAAAATGGTCCGATTACGATGGTTGATACCTCTATCAATAGGTTTCGGGACCAGTAATTGCTGTGACAATATTCATTTTGATTGCTCGATTATTTCTAAACATTTCTTAGAGAATTCAATTTTATTGAAGATTAACTGTGCTATAGCCCACAAGTTTTTGGGCCGCAAAAATCTAAAATGGTCCGATTAAGATGGTTGATACCTCTATCAATAGGTTTCAGGACCAGTAATTGCTGTGACAATTTTCGTTTTGATTGCTCGATTATTTCTAAACATTTCTTAGAAAATTCAATTTTATGGAAAATTAACTGTTCTGTAGCCCACAAGATTTTGGGCGGCAAAAATCTAAAATGGTCCGATTACGATGGTTGATACCTCTATCAATAGGTTTCGGGACCTGTAATTGCTGTGACAATTTGAATTTTGATTGCTCGATTATTTCTAACCATTTCTTAGAAAATTGAATTTTATTGAAAATTAACTGTGCTATAGCCCACAAGTTTTTGGGCGGCAAAAATCTAAAATGGTCCGATTAAGATGGTTGATACCTCTATCAATAGGTTTCGAGACCTGTAAATGCTGTGACAATTTTCATTTTGATTGCTCGATTATTTCTAAACATTTCTTAGAAAATTCAATTTTATTGAAAATCAACTGTGCTATAGCCCACAAGTTTTTGGGTGGCAAAAATCTAAAATGGTCCGATTACGATGGTTGATACCTCTATCAATAGGTTTCGGGACCTGTAATTGCTGTGACAATTTTCATTTTGATTGCTCGATCATTTCTAAACATTTCTTAGAAAATTCAATTTTATTGAAGATTAACTGTGCTATAGCCCACAAGTTTTTGGGCCGCAAAAATCTAAAATGGTCCGATTAAGATGGTTGATACCTCTATCAATAGGTTTCAGGACCAGTAATTGCTGTGACAATTTTCATTTTGATTGCTCGATTATTTCTAAACATTTCTTAGAGAATTCAATTTTATTGAAGATTAACTGTGTTATAGCCCACAAGTTTTTGGGCGGCAAAAATCTAAAATGGTCCGATTACGATGGTTGATACCTCTATCAATAGGTTTCGGGACCTGTAATTTCTGTGACAATATTCATTTTGATTGCTCGATTATTTCTAAACATTTCTTAGAGAATTCAATTTTATTGAAGATTAACTGTGCTATAGCCCACAAGTTTTTGGGCCGCAAAAATCTAAAATGGTCCGATTACGATGGTTTATACCTCTATCAATAGGTTTCGGGACCTGTAATAGCTGTGACAATTTTCATTTTGATTGCTCGATTATTTCTAAACATTTCATAGAAAATTCAATTTTATTGAAAATTAACTGTGCTATAGCCCACAAGTTTTTGGGCGGCAAAAATCTAAAATGGTCCGATTACGATGGTTGATACCTCTAACAATAGGTTTCAGGACCTGTAATTGCTGTACAGTTTTCATTTTGATTGCTCGATTATTTCTAACCATTTCTTAGAAAATTCAATTTTATTGAAAATTAACTGTGCTATAGCCCACAAGTTTTTGGGCGGCAAAAATCTAAAATGGTTCGATTACAATGGTTGATACCTCTATCAATAGGTTTCGGGACCTGTAATTGCTGTAACAATTTTCATTTTGGTTGCTCAATTATTTCTAAACATTTCTTAGAGAATTCAATTTTATTGAAGATTTACTGTGCTATAGCCCACAATTTTTTGGGCGGCAAAAATCTAAAATGGTTCGATTACGATGGTTGATACCTCTATCAATAGGTTTCGGGACCTGTAATTGCTGTGACAATTTTCATTTTGATTGCTCGATTATTTCTAAACATTTCTTAGAAAATTCAATTTTATTGAAAATTAACTGTGCTATAGCCCACAAGTTTTTGGGCGGCAAAAATCTAAAATGGTCCGATTACGATGGTTTATACCTCTATCAATAGGTTTCGGGACCTGTAATTGCTGTGACAGTTTGAATTTTGATTGCTCGATTATTTCTAACCATTTCTTAGAAAATTCAATTTTATTGAAAATTAACTGTGTTATAGCCCACAAGTTTTTGGGCGGCAAAAATCTAAAATGGTCCGATTACGATGGTTGATACCTCTATCAATAGGTTTCGGGACCTGTAATTGCTGTGACAATTTTCATTTTGATTGCTCGATTATTTCTAAACATTTCTTAGAGAATTCAATTTTATTGAAGATTAACTGTGCTATAGCCCACAAGTTTTTGGGCCGCAAAAATCTAAAATGGTCCGATTAAGATGGTTGATACCTCTATCAATAGGTTTCGAGACCTGTAATTGCTGTGACAATTTTCATTTTGATTGCTCGATTATTTCTAAACATTTCTTAGAAAATTCAATTTTATTGAAAATCAACTGTGTTATAGCCCACAAGTTTTTGGGCGGCAAAAATCTAAAATGGTCCGATTACGATGGTTGATACCTCTATCAATAGGTTTCGGGACCTGTAATTGCTGTGACAATTTTCATTTTGATTGCTCGATTATTTCTAAACATTTCTTAGAGAATTAAATTTTATTGAAGATTAACTGTGCTATAGCCCACAAGTTTTTGGGCCGCAAAAATCTAAAATGGTCCGATTAAGATGGTTGATACCTCTATCAATAGGTTTCAGGACCAGTAATTGCTGTGACAATTTTCATTTTGATTGCTCGATTATTTCTAAACATTTCTTAGAGAATTCAATTTTATTGAAGATTAACTGTGCTATAGCCCACAAGTTTTTGGGCGGCAAAAATCTAAAATGGTCCGATTACGATGGTTGATACCTCTATCAATAGGTTTCGGGACCTGTAATTTCTGTGACAATATTCATTTTGATTGCTCGATTATTTCTAAACATTTCTTAGAGAATTCAATTTTATTGAAGATTAACTGTGCTATAGCCCACAAGTTTTTGGGCCGCAAAAATCTAAAATGGTCCCATTAAGATAGTTGATACCTCTAACATTAGGTTTCGGGACCTGTAATTGCTGTGACAATTTTCATTTTGATTGCTCGATTATTTCTAAACATTTCTTAGAAAATTCAATTTTATTGAAAATTAACTGTGCTATAGCCCACAAGTTTTTGGGCGGCAAAAATCTAAAATGGTCCGATTACGATGGTTGATACCTCTATCAATAGGTTTCAGGACCTGTAATTGCTGTACAGTTTTCATTTTGATTGCTCGATTATTTCTAACCATTTCTTAGAAAATTCAATTTTATTGAAAATTAACTGTGCTATAGCCCACAAGTTTTTGGGCGGCAAAAATCTAAAATGGTCCGATTACGATGGTTTATACCTCTATCAATAGGTTTCGGGACCTGTAATAGCTGTGACAATTTTCATTTTGATTGCTCGATTATTTCTAAACATTTCATAGAAAATTCAATTATATTGAAAATTAACTGTAATATAGCCCACAAGTTTTTGGGCGGCAAAAATCTAAAATGGTCCGATTACGATGGTTTATACCTCTATCAACAGGTTTCGGGACCAGTAATTGCTGTGACAATATTAATTTTGATTGCTCGATTATTTCTAAACATTTCTTAGAGAATTCAATTTTATTGAAGAATAACTGTGCTATAGCCCACAAGTTTTTGGGCCGCAAAAATCTAAAATGGTCCGATTACGATGGTTGATACCTCTATCAATAGGTTTCGGGACCTGTAATTGATGTGACAATGTTTATTTTGATTGCTCGATTATTTCTAAACATTTCTTAGAAAATTCAATTTTATTGAAGATTAACTGTGTTATAGCCCACAAGTTTTTGGGCGGCAAAAATCTAAAATGGTCCGATTAAGATGGTTGATACCTCTATCAATAGGTTTCGGGACCTGTAATTGCTGTGACAATTTTCATTTTGATTGCTCGATTATTTCTAAACATTTCTTAAAAAACTCAATTTTATTGAAAATTAACTGTGCTATAGCCCACAAGTTTTTGGGCCGCAAAAATCTAAAATGGTCCGATTATAATGGTTGATACCTCTATCAATAGGTTTCGGGACCTGTAATTGATGTGACAATGTTTATTTTGATTGCTCGATTATTTCTAAACATTTCTTAGAAAATTCAATTTTATTGAAAATTAACTGTGCTATAGCCCACAAGTTTTTGGACGGCAAAAATCTAAAATGGTTCGATTACGATGGTTGATACCTCTATCAATAGGTTTCGGGACCTGTAATTGATGTGACAATTTTCATTTTGTTTGCGTGATAATTTCTAAACATTTCTTAGAGAATTCAATTTTATTGAAGATTAACTGTGCTATAGCTTTCAAGTTTTTGGGCGGCAAAAATCTAAAATGGTTCGATTACGATGGTTGATACCTCTATCAATAGGTTTCGGGACCTGTAATTGCTGTGACAATTTTTATTTTGATTGCTCGATTATTTCTAAACATTTCTTAGAAAATTCAATTTTATTGAAGATTAACTGTGCTATAGCCCACAAGTTTTTGGGCCGCAAAAATCTAAAATGGTCCGATCAAGATAGTTAATACCTCTATCAATAGGTTTCGGGACCTGTAATTGCTGTGACAATTTTCATTTTGATTGCTCGATTATTTCTAAACATTTCTTAGAAAATTCAATTTTATTGAAAATTAACTGTGCTATAGCCCACAAGTTTTTGGGCGGCAAAAATCTAAAATGGCCGATTACGATGGTTGATACCTCTATCAATAGGTTTCGGGACCTGTAATTGCTGTGACAATTTTCATTTTGATTGCTCGATTATTTCTAAACATTTCTTAGAGAATTAAATTTTATTGAAAATTAACTGTGCTATAGCCCACAAGTTTTGGGCGGCAAAAATCTAAAATGGTTCGATTACGATGGTTGATACCTCTATCAATAAGTTTCGGGACCAGTAATTGCTGTGACAATTTTCATTTTGATTGCTCGATTATTTCTAAACATTTCTTAGAAAATTCAATTTTATTGAAGATTAACTGTGCTATAGCCCACAAGTTTTTGGGCGGCAAAAATCTAAAATGGTCCGATTACGATGGTTGATACCTCTATCAATAGGTTTCGGGACCTGTAATTGCTGTGACAATTTTCATTTTGATTGCTCGATTATTTCTAAACATTTCTTAGAAAATTCAATTTTATTGAAAATTAACTTTGCTATAGCCCACAAGTTTTTGGGCGGCAAAAATCTAAAATGGTTCGATTACGATGGTTGATACCTCTATCAATAGGTTTCGGGACCTGTAATTGCTATGACAATTTTCATTTTGATTGCTCGATTATTTCTAAACATTTCTTAGAAAATTCAATTTTATTGAAAAACAACTGTGCTATAGCCCACAAGTTTTTGGGCGGCAAAAATCTAAAATGGTCCGATTACGATGGTTGATACCTCTATCAATAGATTTCAGGACCAGTAATTGCTGTGACAATTTTCATTTTGATTGCTCGATTATTTCTAAACATTTCTTAGAGAATTCAATTTTATTGAAGATTAACTGTGCTATAGCCCACAAGTTTTTGGGCGGCAAAAATCTAAAATGGTTCGATTACGATGGTTGATACCTCTATCAACAGGTTTCTGGACCTGTAATTGCTGTGACAATTTTCATTTTGATTGCTCGATTATTTCTAACTATTTCTTAGAAAATTCAATTTTATTGAAGATTAACTGTGCTATAGCCCACAAGTTTTTGGGCGGCAAAAATCTAAAATGGTCCGATTACGATGGTTGATACCTCTATCAATATGTTTCGGGACCAGTAATTGCTGTGACAATTTTCGTTTTGATTGCTCGATTATTTCTAAACATTTCTTAGAAAATTCAATTTTATTGAAGATTAACTGTGCTATAGCCCACAAGTTTTTGGGCGGCAAAAATCTAAAATGGTCCGATTACGATGGTTGATACCTCTATCAATAGGTTTCGGGACCTGTAATTGATGTGACAATTTTCATTTTGATTGCTCGATTATTTCTAAACATTTCTTAGAGAATTAAATTTTATTGAAAATTAACTGTGCTATAGCTTACAAGTTTTGGGCGGCAAAAATCTAAAATGGTTCGATTACGATGGTTGATACCTCTATCAATAGGTTTCTGGACCAGTAATTGCTGTGACAATTTTCATTTTGATTGCTCGATTATTTCTAAACATTTCTTAGAAAATTCAATTTTATTGAAGATTAACTGTGCTATAGCCCACAAGTTTTTGGGCGGCAAAAATCTAAAATGGTCCGATTACGATGGTTGATACCTCTATCAATAGGTTTCGGGACCTGTAATTGCTGTGACAATTTTCATTTTGATTGCTCGATTATTTCTAAACATTTCTTAGAAAATTCAATTTTATTGAAAATTAACTTGGCTATAGCCCACAAGTTTTTGGGCGGCAAAAATCTAAAATGGTTCGATTACGATGGTTGATACCTCTATCAATAGGTTTCGGGATCTGTAATTGCTGTGACAATTTTCATTTTGATTGCTCGATTATTTCTAAACATTTCTTAGAAAATTCAATTTTATGGAAAATCAACTGTGTTATAGCCCACAAGTTTTTGGGCCGCAAAAATCTTAAATGGTCCGATTAAGATGGTTGATACCTCTATCAATAGGTTTCGAGACCTGTAATTGCTGTGACAATTTTTACTTTGATTGCTCGATTATTTTTTAACATTTCTTAGAAAATTCAATTTTATTAAAGATTAACTTTGCTATAGCCCACAAGTTTTTGGGCGGCAAAAATCTAAAATGGTCTGAATACGATGGTTGATACCTCTATCAATAGGTTTCTGGACCTGTAATTGCTGTGACAATTTTCATTTTGATTGCTCGATTATTTCTAACCATTTCATAGAAAATCCAATTTTATTGAAAATTAACTGTGCTATAGCCCACAAGTTTTTGGGCGGCATAAATATAAAATGGTTCGATTACAATAGTTGATACCTCTATCAATAGGTTTCGGGACCTGTAATTGCTGTAACAATTTTCATTTTGATTGCTCGATTATTTCTAAACATTTCTTAGAGAATTCAATTTTATTGAAGATTAACTGTGCTATAGCCCACAAGTTTTTGGGCGGCAAAAATCTAAAATGGTTCGATTACGATGGTTGATACCTCTATCAATAGGTTTCGGGACCTGTAATTGCTGTGACAATTTTCATTTTGATTGCTCGATTATTTCTAAACATTTCTTAGAAAATTCAATTTTATGGAAAATTAACTGTTCTGTAGCCCACAAGATTTTGGGCGGCAAAAATCTAAAATGGTCCGATTACGATGGTTGATACCTCTATCAATAGGTTTCGGGACCTGTAATTGCTGTGACAATTTGAATTTTGATTGCTCGAATATTTCTAAACATTTCTTAGAAAATCCAATTTTATTGAAAATTAACTGTGCTATAGCCCACAAGTTTTTGGGCGGCAAAAATCTAAAATGGTTCGATTACGATGGTTGATACCTCTATCAATAGGTTTCGGGACCTGTAATTGCTGTGACAATTTTCATTTTGATTGCTCGATTATTTCTAAACATTTCTTAGAAAATTCAATTTTATTGAAAATCAACTGTGCTATAGCTCACAAATTTTTGGGCGGCAAAAATCTAAAATGGTCCGATTACGATGGTTGATAGATCTATCAATAGGTTTCGGGACCAGTAATTGCTGTGACAATATTTATTTTGATTGCTCGATTATTTCTAAACATTTCTTAGAGAATTCAATTTTATGGAAATTAACTGTGCTATTATAGTCCACAAGTTTTTGGGCCGCAAAAATCTAAAATGGTCCGATTAAGATGGTTGATACCTCTATCAATAGTTTTCGGGACCTGTAATTGCTGTGACAATTTTCATTTTGATTGCTCGATTATTTCTAAACATTTCTTAGAAAATTCAATTTTATTGAAAATCAACTGTGCTATAGCCCACAAGTTTTTGGGCGGAAAAAATCTAAAATGGTCCGATTACGATGGTTGATACCTCTATCAATAGGTTTCGGGACCTGTAATTGCTGTGACAATTTTCATTTTGATTGCTCGATTATTTCTAAACATTTCTTAGAAAATTCAATTTTATTGAAAATTAACTGTGCTATAGCCCACAAGTTTTTGGGCGGCAAAAATCTAAAATGGTCCGATTACGATGGTTGATACCTCTATCAATAGGTTTCGGGATCTGTAATTGCTGTAACAATTTTCATTTTGATTGCTCGATTATTTCTAAACATTTCTTGGAGAATTCAATTTTATTGAAGATTAACTGTGGCTTTAGCCCACAAGTTTTTGGGCGGCAAAAATCTAAAATGGTCCGATTATAATGGTTGATACCTCTATCAATAGGTTTCGGGACCTGTAATTGCTGTGACAATGTTTATTTTGATTGCTCGATTATTTCTAAACATTTCTTAGAAAATTCAATTTTATTGAAAATTAACTGTGCTATAGCCCACAAGTTTTTGGACGGCAAAAATCTAAAATGGTCCGATTACGATGGTTGATACCTGTATCAATAGGTTTCGGGACCTGTAATTGCTGTGACAATTTTCATTTTGATTGCTCGATTATTTCTAAACATTTCTTGGAGAATTCAATTTTATTGAAGATTAACTGTGCTATAGCCCACAAGTTTTTGGGCGGCAAAAATCTAAAATGGTCCGATTATAATGGTTGATACCTCTATCAATAGGTTTCGGGACCTGTAATTGCTGTGACAATGTTTATTTTGATTGCTCGATTATTTCTAAACATTTCTTAGAAAATTCAATTTGATTGAAAATCAACTGTGCTATAGCCCACAAGTTTTTGGGTGGCAAAAATCTAAAATGGTTCGATTACGATGGTTGATACCTCTATCAATAGGTTTCGGGACCTGTAATTGCTGTGACAATGTTCATTTTGATTGCTCGATTATTTCTAAACATTTCTTAGAAAATTCAATTTTATTGAAGATTAACTGTGCTATAGCCCACAAGTTTTTGGGAGGCAAAAATCTAAAATGGTCCGATTACGATGGTTGATACCTCTATCAATAGGTTTCGGGACCAGTAATTGCTGTGACAATTTTCATTTTGATTGCTCGATTATTTCTAAACATTTCTTAGAAAATTCAATTTTATTGAAAATCAACTGTGCTATAGCCCACAAGTTTTTGGGCGGAAAAAATCTAAAATGGTCCGATTACGATGGTTGATACCTCTATCAATAGGTTTCGGGACCTGTAATTGCTGTGACAATTTTCATTTTGATTGCTCGATTATTTTTAAACATTTCTTAGAAAATTCAATTTTATTGAAAATTAACTGTTCTATAGCCCACAAGTTTTTGGGCGGCAAAAATCTAAAATGGTCCGATTACGATGGTTGATACCTCTATCAATTCGGGATCTGTAATTGCTGTGACAATTTTCATTTTGATTGCTCGATTATTTCTAAACATTTCTTAGAGAATTCAATTTTATTGAAGATTAACTGTGCTATAGCCCACAAGTTTTTGGGCGGCAAAAATCTAAAATGGTCCGATTATAATGGTTGATACCTCTATCAATAGGTTTCGGGACCTGTAATTGCTGTGACAATGTTTATTTTGATTGCTCGATTATTTCTAAACATTTCTTAGAAAATTCAATTTTATTGAAAATTAACTGTGCTATAGCCCACAAGTTTTTGGACGGAAAAAATCTAAAATGGTCCGATTACGATGGTTGATACCTCTATCAATAGGTTTCGGGACCTGTAATTGCTGTGACAACTTTCATTTTGATTGCTCGATTATTTCTAAACATTTCTTGGAGAATTCAATTTTATTGAAGATTAACTGTGCTATAGCCCACAAGTTTTTGGGCGGCAAAAATCTAAAATGGTTCGATTACGATGGTTGATACCTCTATCAATAGGTTTCGGGACCTGTAATTGCTGTGACAATTTTCATTTTGATTGCTCGATTATTTCTAAACATTTCTTAGAAAATTCAATTTTATTGAAGATTAACTGTGCTATAGCCCACAAGTTTTTGGGCGGCAAAAATCTAAAATGGTCCGATTACGATGGTTGATACCTCTATCAATAGGTTTCGGGACCTGTAATTGCTGTGACAATTTTCATTTTGATTGCTCGATTATTTCTAAACATTTCTTAGAAAATTCAATTTTATTGAAAATCAACTGTGTTATAGCCCACAAGTTTTTGGGCGGCAAAAATCTAAAATAGTCCGATTACGATGGTTGATACCTCTATCAATAGGTTTCGGGACCTGTAATTGCTGTGACAATTTTTATTTTGATTGCTCGATTATTTCTAAACATTTCTTAGAGAATTCAATTTTATTGTAGATTAACTGTGCTATAGCCCACAAGTTTTTGGGCGGCAAAAATCTAAAATGGTTCGATTACGATGGTTGATACCTCTATCAATAGGTTTCGGGACCTGTAATTGCTATGACAATTTTCATTTTGATTGCTCGATTATTTCTAAACATTTCTTAGAAAATCCAATTTTATTGAAGATTAACTGTGCTATAGCCCACAAGTTTTTGGGCGGCAAAAATCTAAAATGGTCCGATTATAATAGTTGATACCTCTATCAATAGGTTTCGGGACCTGTAATTGCTGTGAAAATGTTTATTTTGATTGCTCGATTATTTCTAAACATTTCTTAGAAAATTCAATTTTATTGAAAATTAACTGTGCTATAGCACACAAGTTTTTGGACGGAAAAAATCTAAAATGGTCCGATTACGATGGTTGATACCTCTATCAATAGGTTTCGGGACCTGTAATTGCTGTGACAACTTTCATTTTGATTGCTCGATTATTTCTAAACATTTCTTGGAGAATTCAATTTTATTGAAGATTAACTGTGCTATAGCCCACAAGTTTCTGGGCGGCAAAAATCTAAAATGGTTCGATTACGATGGTTGATACCTCTATCAATAGGTGTCGGGACCTGTAATTGCTGTGACAACTTTCATTTTGATTGCTCGATTATTTCTAAACATTTCTTAGAAAATTCAATTTTATTGAAGATTAACTGTGCTATAGCCCACAAGTTTTTGGGAGGCAAAAATCTAAAATGGTCCGATTACGATGGTTGATACCTCTATCAATAGGTTTCGGGACCAGTAATTGCTGTGACAATTTTCATTTTGATTGCTTGATTATTTCTAAACATTTCTTAGAAAATTCAATTTTATTGAAAATCAACTGTGCTATAGCCCACAAGTTTTTGGGCGGAAAAAATCTAAAATAGTCCGATTACGATGGTTGATACCTCTATCAATAGGTTTCGGGACCTGTAATTGCTGTGACAATTTTCATTTTGATTGCTCGATTATTTCTAAACATTTCTTAGAGAATTCAATTTTATTGTAGATCAACTGTGCTATAGCCCACAAGTTTTTGGGCGGAAAAAATCTAAAATAGTCCGATTACGATGGTTGATACCTCTATCAATAGGTTTCGGGACCTGTAATTGCTGTGACAATTTTCATTTTGATTGCTCGATTATTTCTAAACATTTCTTAGAAAATTCAATTTTATTAAAAATTAACTGTGCTATAGCCCACAAGTTTTTGGGCGGCAAAAACCTAAAATGGTCCGATTACGATGGTTGATACCTCTATCAATAGGTTTCGGGACCTGTAATTGCTATGACAATTATCATTTTGATTGCTCGATTATTTCTAAACATTTCATAGAAAATTCAATTTTATTAAAAATTAACTGAGCTATAGCCCACAAGTTTTTGAGCGGCAAAAACCTAAAATGGTCAGATTACGATGGTTGATACCTCTATCAATAGGTCTCGGGACCTGTAATTGCTGTAACAATTATCATTGTGATTGCTTTATTATTTCTAAACATTTCTTAGAGAATTCAATTTTATTGAAGATTAACTGTGCTATAGCCCACAAGTTTTTGGGCCGCAAAAATCTAAAATGGTTCGATTACGATGGTTGATACCTCTATCAATAGGTTTCGGGACCTGTAATTGCTGTGACAATTTTCATTTTGATTGCTCGATTATTTCTAAACATTTCTTAGAGAACTCAATTTTATTGAAGATTAACTGTGCTATAGCCCACAAGTTTGTGGGCGGCAAAAATCTATAATGGTCCGATTACGATGGTTGATACCTCTATCAATAGGTTTCGGGACCTGTCATTGCTGTGACAATTTTCATTTTGATTGCTCGATTATTTCTATACATTTCATAGAAAATCCAATTTTATTGAAAATTAACTGTGCTATAGCCCACAAGTTTTTGGGCGGCAAAAATCTAAAATGGTCCGATTACGATGGTTGATACCTCTATCAATAGGTTTCGGGACCTGTAATTGCTGTGACAATTTTCATTTTGGTTGCTCGATTATTTCTAAACATTTCTTAGAAAATTCAATTTTATTCAAAATCAACTGTGCTATAGCCCACAAGTTTTTAGGCGGCAAAAATCTAAAATGGTCCGATTACGATGGTTGATACCTCTATCAATAGGTTTCGGGACCAGTAATTGCTGTGACAATTTTCATTTTTATTGCTCGATTATTTCTAAACATTTCTTAGAGAATTCAATTTTATTGAAGATTAACTGTGCTATAGCCCACAAGTTTTTGGGCGGCCAAAATCAAAAATGGTTCGATTACGATGGTTGATACCTCTATCAATAGGTTTCGGGACCTGTAATTGCTGTGACAATTTTCATTTTGATTGCTCGATTATTTCTAAACATTTCTTAGAAAATTCAATTTTATGGAAAATTAACTGTTCTGAAGCCCACAAGATTTTGGGCGCCAAAAATCTAAAATGGTCCGATTACGATGGTTGATACCTCTATCAATAGGTTTCGGGACCTGTAATTGCTGTGACAATTTTAATTTTGATTGCTCGATTATTTCTAAATATTTCTTACAAAATTCAATTTTATGGAAAATTAACTGTGCTATAGCCCACAAGTTTTTGGGCCGCAAAAATCTAAAATGGTTCGATTACGATGGTTGATACCTCTATCAATAGGTTTTGGGACCAGTAATTGCTGTGACAATTTATATTTTGGTTGCTCGATTATTTCTAAACATTTCTTAGAGAATTCAATTTTATTGAAGATTAACTGTGCTATAGCCCACAAGTTTTTGGGCCGCAAAAATCTAAAATGGTTCGATTACGATGGTTGATACCTCTATCAATAGGTTTTGGGACCTGTAATAGCTGTGACAATTTTCATTTTGATTGCTCGATTATTTCTAAACATTTCTTAGAGAACTCAATTTTATTGAAGATTAACTGTGCTATAGCCCACAAGTTTGTGGGCGGCAAAAATCTATAATGGTCCGATTACGATGGTTGATACCTCTATCAATAGGTTTCGGGACCTGTAATTGCTGTGACAATTTTCATTTTGATTGCTCGATTATTTCTAAACATTTCATAGAAAATCCAATTTTATTGAAAATTAACTGTGCTATAGCCCACAAGTTTTTGGGCGGCAAAAATCTAAAATGGTCCGATTACGATGGTTGATACCTCTATCAATAGGTTTCGGGACCTGTAATTGCTGTGATAATTTTCATTTTGATTGCTCGATTATTTCTAAACATTTCATAGAAAATCCAATTTTATTGAAAATTAACTGTGCTATAGCCCACAAGTTTTTGAGCGGCAAAAATCTAAAATGGTCCGATTATGATGGTTGATACCTCTATCAATAGGTTTCGGGACCTGTAATTGCTGTGACAATTTTCATTTTGATTGCTCGATTATTTCTAAACATTTCTTAGAAAATTCAATTTTATTGAAAATCAACTGTGCTATAGCCCACAAGTTTTTGGGCGGCAAAAATCTAAACTGGTCCGATTACGATGGTTGATACCCTATTAATAGGTTTCGGGACCAGTTATTGCTGTGACAATTTTCATTTTGATTGCTCGATTATTTCTAAACATTTCTTAGAAAATTCAATTTTATTGAAGATTAACTGTGCTATAGCCCACAAGTTTTTGGGCGGCAAAAATCTATAATGGTCCGATTACGATGGTTGGTACCTCTATCAATAGGTTTCGGGACCTGTAATTGCTGTGACAATTTTCATTTTGATTGCTCGATTATTTCTAAACATTTCATAGAAAAGCCAATTTTATTGAAAATTAACTGTGCTATAGCCCACAAGTTTTTGGGCGGCAAAAATCTAAAATGGTTCGACTACGATGGTTGATACCTCTATCAATAGGTTTTGGGACCAGTAATTGCTGTGACAATTTTCATTTTGATTGCTCGATTATTTCTAAACTTTTCTTAGAAAATTCAATTTTATGGAAAATTAACTGTGCTATAGCCCACAAGTTTTTGGGCGGCAAAAATCTAAAATGGTCCGATTACGATGGTTGATACCTCTATCAATCGTCAGCAACGTAACATTATTTTGTATCAAAGCGAGCCACTTTAAGTTATGTAACACTTGAACCTACAAAATAAAGTCATATTGCGGACAATTTTACCTTCTTGTAATTTCTGTTCGCTGGCACGCTTTGATACAAAATAATGTCACGTTGCTGACAATTATGTTGTTTTTTAAATTCTGTTCGCCTCGTAAAATAACAAAAATTTGTATGCGATTTTTCACCAAGTCCGAATTTATCAGTATTTAAACAAAAAACTGAGTAGAAATAATATAGAGATGAGTGGTTGGGTGGTAAGATAAAGGGATGGTGTGCGTAAGATTTTGAGTTCCATTCTTCAAACTCTTCCGACTTAATTTTTTTTTTAAGCAAAAATTAGATTTTTTTTTATTTCCACGAATTTTACCAACTTTTTTTTTTTGTAGCGATCTCGATTCCGATTAATCTTCTCGGATTATCCCCAATTCAAAATTTTTTATCTAAAAACAAAGTTTTTCGTTGGCTTTGCTTAGATTCGAACTCCAGACCTTCTTCACTTCACTCCATCACCTTAATAACTCGGCTATCTCATCATATACAACTTAATATACATTTGTTTGTTTTATGCAATCAAAATAAATGTGTTTATAATATGTCGATATGGTGACATCTCTGTTAGGGGATATGTACTACAATTACTACACAGTGTTTCTGCTAAGTGCTGAAATATTTTGTTTTTGCTTTAAAGAGGGCGTGTGTTTTAATTTTGTAAAAATCGAGCCTCATTTTTTAATTAATTAATTAATTAATTACGTAACATTATTATTGCATTAAAATTTTGTTTTTAAACATTTGCTGCGTTCCATTTGACGTGGCAAAGTACAAATAAGTACTTGGAAGTAGATGGTAAATGGAACGCAGAAAATTATTTGCGAAAATAAAATTTAATTTAAAATAATTTACGTGCAACATGGAAAGTTGGAAAATTAATTATTAATTTGAAAACTGATCCACCATTTCTTACCGATTAGTTGTACTAAATATTCTGGTAACGAAGTCGCCATAAATTCAAAAAGCAAACTACTCACAAAATTTAGCAAGAGTAGCTGCGTGCAGTCAGAAGTACTTGTGTGTACTTTGCCACGTTAAATGGAACGCAACAATTATTACGTTATTAGAAGCATCTTTTACACCTCATCAAAGACATAAACATTTTAGTACCTCATACATTAATTAGCTAAGACAAAACTTTTTAGAACTTATTTTTACTTTTCAACACAACTCTCCAATACAACGAAATTTTGTTATCACAATGCTGCTTTTTTCTAACACAATGTAACTCTTTTTTAGCAGAATATAACTTGATAATTATCACAGTAATATACCTTTGAAAACTTTTCTCAATGCTGCTTTTTTTTATAGCACAATATAATTTTTTAACACAATATAACTTAAATTAGCAAAGACGTAAACCTTTTAGAAATTTTTACCACAAATCAACTTTAGGAATTCATGAATTTTCAATAATTAGCCAGCAATGCCATTTTTACTCTACTGACGCCGCTGATCTTTTTGGGGTATAAGCTAAATCGATTGAAATGACTTTATTTACTTATTTAAAATAGTGGCAAATAAGTCAATTAATATCAAATAAGTCACGTTTGGAAAACAGCCTCAATGTTATATTTTAGGCGTTTTCGGAAATACATCCTGAATATTTCCATGCCAATTGTCGATCATTAAACTTATCCGTCTATTTAAGAACGAATGAGATATATTCAAGCTAAAGCGTAAAATACACCGAGCAGCGGAGCGAGCAGCAACTTTAAATATATGTTAATTTGCTTATCTATTCATAGATAGTCGTATGTTAAGCAAAAGTATAAACAATTTTGATAAAAACATTTAAATTTTTGATAATTTTAATAGATAAATGTTAATTAAAAGAAAATCTATCACAAGTGGAATATGTGGGACATTTCGCGCTGCTCTTGGTGTGTTAATTTGTTGGCAATAAATTAATTTTGATGATAATTTTTTCTCCCCACTTTATTTTATTTGGTTCTTAAAAGAACATTTTTTGTATATGTGGACATTTGTAATCAGCCAAATATTTTATTTGATATCTATTTATTATTTTTGTTTCTAATGGTTGACTCTCAAAACCTTTAATTCAATGACCAAAAATAATTTTTTGTGTTCCCTTCAAATAATGCCAAAAAATAATAAATGTTGCCAAATTATTATATTTTGTTCCAAAAAATTAATTTTATGATGCCAAGAAATTTTTTTTGTTACTCATAAATATGTGCCACTTTATTAATTTTTTATATCTCAAATACTAATTATTTTTGTGCCGCTTTATTGCCAGCATACTTTAGTCATGCTCGATAATATAACAAAGTTCGTCTATCTTAAAACATTAGCCAGAATTTAATAATTTTCACAATAGACTTCAGTTTGTTGGAAAAGAATTTTCAGAAATGATAAGATTGTAAGGAATATCACACATCCGTAGTGCTTATTATTCTCTACCGAACAACATCATTGAGAACATACTACGAAGTAAAAAAAAAATTCCAGTAATTTTAACAGATACGCTACATTAATTAGCAATTAAAGGCTTTCAAATGTCGATTTTTTTTCTTTATTTAAGCCATTCATAAATAAATCGGTCACAGTATTAGAATCGTTCACCTCTGGGTTAATAAAAATAATTTGCAATATAAAATAACTTAGATAAATAAAAAGCAGAAGTGAAATTATTATAAACATTAAAGTTTCAACAGCAAGAAAAGAGCACCAATTACTATTTATAAATCTAACGTCATTCTTCTTCGAAATACCACAACACAGTTGAAACCAAAATAATTTGTTACGCTTCGTAAATAGAAAATATTTTCTTTGCTTCTGCAATAATTTTCGTTTTTTGCTTAGCCCTTTTGAGCCCATTAAAATAAAAAAGAAACATTAACAATAGCCTAGGTATACGAGTATACGTAAATAAAAGAGTTTCTGGAGTAGCAAAAAACACGAAAAACAAACATAACTTAAGACATTTTGCTTATGTTCCAATTCCAAACGATCTATGTTTTACTGTACTGTGCTTTTCTACCATTTGAATAAATATATGTTATATGTACACACAAGTAGAGATATAGAAAGGAGATTGTTCCTGTGGGCTAAAGAGAAGATGTATATATACCATATACACGCTAATAAAAACTATAAAGCTCAACACAACAAAAAAATAAACTTTGAAGTTTAGGTCGAGTGCGTTTGTTTAATTCCTTTTAGTTTTGGTTTTTTTTGTGTGTGTTTAGTTTAGAAATGTATTCTCCCTTTATTGAGGTTACAGTTTTTTTCTGCTCATAAACTGAGCAACTTGAAGTAGTTTTCTTAGGGAGGCACCCAATTTATTGTTTTTCTATTTGTTTGAATAAAAAAAAAATTGTTTTAATTGCGAACAGAAAACTTTTTTCGATTTGGTTTGATAACGATAATGGAATTGTATTTGTGTTTGTACGTTTTTCAAGATTATTTTTGGAGACATTCGAATATGTTTCAAGATGAGTGGAATTTTAAATAGGAAAATGCAGATTATTATACAAAGTATTTTAAGAGGTAGCTAGCACAGTCCTGTTTTAAAAATATTTTGTGGTTTCTTTTGTGATTTAAGGTTATATTCCATGAGGAAAACTGACTGTGAGTAAAAGCTCCTCATATAATTTTTTGGTCTTGATAATTTTATAATGGGGTGAATTTTTGATTTTATTATTTTTAGTTGTGATAAAAAATTCAAAACATTCGTCCATAAAGGAGTAATTTTTGAATCTTTGTAGGCTATAAAGTAAAAATAAAAAAATAAAATTGATATCTTCAATCCAGTCAAAACGTGTATGAGGAGCAGTTTTTTAAATTTAGGGTTGCGCAAGGATGTGGATCGAATTTTCAGCTAAATAGTCACGTGCAACCAATAAAGTGTGAAACAGCGCATTAACGTGATGCAAAAACCAACAGTTTTCTGCCAAAAATTCTGTCCCAAAGGATCCTTGAGTACGAAATCCTTGACTTCCTTGACCTGGTGTTCATCGGTAACCCTCGAAGGACGGTATAATTCAACGTTTTGGAAGCCGAAATTCCGAAATAATTTTTAGATGGAAGTAAACAAACGTATCTCATTGTCTGTTAGGGTTCTACCAACCTAAGAAAATAAAACGATTCGTTTGGATAAGCCCGCGTGATTTAAATCGAAAAGTTGTACTATTTTTTGACCAATGTAATAAATCTTTAATTAACAACAATTCGAAAGCAACATGTTATAAAACATGACAAGAAAAACCAAAACAAAAAATAAGTTGTACCAACAATTAACGCTCCGTAAGGGTGTCCTACAAATATTAATTATGTTTTGGCTTTAGTAATGCAATTCCCATTGGTGCACTAACGTTCAGAACATTTCTTTGATTAGTATTAGTCATATAGTGCAGGTCTCGTAGTACATACCATATTAGTGCACCGAAGTTAGGTGGATTTTACAAAAAAGTGCTAGTTCAGTTGTTCTATGAACACAGCAAATGTTTACAAGTCACGGTTGGCATCACAAATTAATTTTCCCATAAACCCTCAGATTGTATTGGGTGTGTGAATATGATGCCGCCCTTTCTTGTTAAAATAAAACACATTTGCTTGGTTAGAAAATGAAAGAATTATTTATTGAAGGTATGCTCTATTTGCAGCTACAATTTTCCCCCATTTTTCAGGCAGTTTACGGATTCCCTCTCTGAAAAAAACTTCGTCTTTGGAGGCGATCCAATCATTAAGCCAATTTTCGATCTCTGCGCGAGAACTGAACCGCTGTTCAGAAAGAGATGACTGCATCGACAGGAATAAGTAGTAATCTGAAGGAGCTATATCTGGTGAATACGGCAGGTGGCGTTTTGTATTCGTATTTTACAAGTCGAGAAACTGTTACAGGTGGATCATTTTCTTCAAATGGTAAAGATATGTATATAGCCTAAATAACTTCAAATATTGAAAGCGAACAAATTGTCAGCAAAGTTTTTTACAAGGGAAAGAGATAGTGGCACCGGAGAGTTAAACGCTTTTCGTCTTTTGCTTTAAAACCTCATCTTATTAAATTTATTGTGCCTGATTCCTCAATGATCTCAGCATAACAATGAAGATAATAGTGTTTTTCTTTTATTTTGTCCTTGAAACAGAACCAATTAATTTTTTAAGTATATACATACTAATTCTTCAGTCGTACATTTATCGAAAAGTTAATACTAAACTAGCTGAGGTAATTTAATTATATAAGCCTAAATTATATTATAGTAAGAAACTTTATCTAATTAAAACCGAAAAAATTCTAAAGTAACATTGTTTGTTTCTAAATCATTGAATTTATCTGCATGCTGAGTAAAAAACTTCGTAATCGCGTTGCGCTCTAAATACAAAGCGCAGACTGAAAGTACCACAAATACATTTTTTGTCGATAAATTCAATCTCAGCAGTGAATAGAAATCATAATAAAATGCCCAGGTACATTGAGATCCGGCGTAGCATTCAACACAATTAGGAATTACTATATTAGAGTTATTAAATTTTTTACGTTTAGATTTCACAATCACACTGGACACAATTTTTAATGTTTGTTTCGTATGAACCCGTTAATTGGCTTGTAAATTTATTAGTGTTTTGTAATATAGCAGGAAACGCAAAAATTGTTTTTAATTACAACCCATTGAGCATTTTTATTCCTTCGCAAGTGACATTTTTTCCGTCATAATCCCTTTACGAGGCTATGACCTATTTCAGTGTTTATTGTATATTTGATTCTAACCTGGTAAACTTTATTCATTTTAAGAGTTTAAACAAATTGATGTTCAAAGTTACCCTTTGCAAATGGTTTAAAGCAATAGTTGAAAAGTTCTGAGATTAATTTTCTTAAATTCAGATGGGATACAAGGAATAACCGTTTCTTATATTTTGAATAGCTATAGTGATAAAGACGTAGATATTACAATCTAAACATATTTTCATATGCAGACAGAGAATAAAAATGTGAAAATGGTTAAAACAACCGCTTAGATTCCTATATACATATAACGAAAACAACTAAAGACTATTTTATAAATTTTTAAAATCAAATCACTCTAGTTTGATTGATAAAAAAAACTTTAAAATTAGTTGTTATAGCTTAAAAACGTTTCATACACAGGAAAATAACAAAAATTTGAAATTGACTTGAACAACCCCATATAATCGCTAGTAATAATCCACACAGAATTAAAGGTTATTCTGTATGTTTATAAGCTGATAATAAATCTATAAAACGCAGTATTAGAAACTAAACATCCTTTTACATGCAGGAAGAGAACGTAAATGCGAAATTGACCTAAAACAACTTCATACAAAAGGTAGCTCTAATCATAAAACTATTTTAGGTTGTTTTATACATTTATAAGTTAATAACCAATCCTTAAATAGGGTGATATTATAATGTAACAAGTTTTTTGCTTGCAGTAGGAGAATAAAAATGCGAAATTGGCCTAAAACAAGCTATTTCATTTAAAATATATCCCTAGATAAATTCCAAAAACAGTTAAACAGAGATTTATAAACTTATTGAATCAAATCACACAAGCTACGTTGATGTGAAATCCTTGAAACGTAGTTATTTTATCTTACATCTGTTTTTACATGCAGGAAGGGACCACAAATTTGAAATTGATCTAAAACACCGCAATAAATCGCAAGTTACAATCCAAAAACTATTCAAAGCTGTTTTATACATAGATTTGTTGATAAAAAAACAATAAGATGTAGATACTAAAACGCAACCATGATTTTACAAGCAGGAAGAGAACCAAATTGAGGTATTAGCCTAAATCATCCGCTTAGATTCCTAAATATATTTCAAAAATAACTAAAGAATATTTGTTACATTTCTTGAATCAAATGACACTAGTTTTGTTGATGGGAAATTTCTTTAACGTAGTTATTTGAACCTAAACATCCTTTCACATGCAGGAAGAGTTTACAAATGCGAAATTGACTTAAAACAACCGGATATAATGGCCGGATTTAATCCAAAAACTATTAAAGATGTTTTTAAATATGTATTATTTGATACTAAGTGCTTAAAACGTAGATATATAGGCTTACATCTGTTTTTACATGCAGGAAGAGGTCACAAATTCGAAATTGACATAAAACAGCTGCAATAAATCGCTAGATACAATCCAAGAACTATTCAAAGCTGTTTTATACATTGATTCTTTGATACAAAACCCTCAAGATGTAGATATTAAAACGTAACCATGTTTTTACAGGCAGGAAGAAAACCAAATTAAAGGATTAGCCTAAATCATCCACTTAGATTCCTAGATATATTCCGAAAACAATTAAAGAATATTTGATAAATTTGTTGTATCAAATGATACTAGTTTTGCTGACGGGAAATTCTTTAAATGTAGTTATTTGAACTTACACTTGTTTTTACATACAGGAAGAGTTTACAAATGCGAAATTAACTTAAAACAACCGCATCAAATCGCTAGATAAAATCAAAAACTATTAAAGACGGTTTTATAAATTTATTAGTTGATATTAATTGTTTAAAGCGCAGATATTTAAGCTTACGTATGTTTGTAGATCTAAATCATTAAGATGTAGATATTAAATCCTAGATATGTTTTTACGAGCAGAAAGGGAATATAATTTGAGGAATTAGCCTAGAACATCCGCCTAGATTCCTGGATATATTTCGAAAACTTTTAATGTTTATTCCATTAATTTCTTGAATCAAATGACGCTAGTTTCGGTTATTGGGAATATTTAAAACGGATTTATTTGAATTTACACATGTTTTTACACGCAAGAAAAGTATACAAACGGGAAATTGACCTCAAACGTTGGCATATAATCGCTCGATATAATTCAACAACTATCAAAAACGGTTTATAAATTTATTAGTTGATATTAAATGTAAAAAACGAAGATATTGGAATTTAAAATATTTTTACATGCAGGACGAGAATAAAAAACTAAATTGGTCTAAAATAACTGTCAAGATTCCTAGATATGTTTCAAAAACAATTAAAGAGTATTTTTTAATTTTATTATATCAATTGATACTAGTTTCATTGATGTAATATCCTTAAAACGTAATTATTTTAGCTTAAACACATTTTACATGCAGGAAGAGAACAAAAATTCTTTAGAACGTAAATATTCGAATGTAAACATATGTCTACATGCAGGAAGAGAATAAAAATGCAAAATTGGACTAAAACAACCTTTTAGAATCCTAGATAAATTTCAAAAACAATTAAAGATTAGCGTAATCGATATAGTTATTGACACCCCAAAATTTCAATTTAGTTATTGACACTCCTGCGTTTCTTAAGGTTTTTAAGTAAATTTAATTTATATGTTCTCATTTTCTCTCTCTATTTTCATAGTATACATGATTTCTTATTCCGTGATTGCTACCGTTTTTTTAGCATTCAGTTTACTAGTGACTTTTGTTCGATTAAGTCATCGTGGGACCTGTCGCTTTCTGTTTCCTGTGAATGAACCCAATTTTGTTAAGGAATACATTATGTTAGTGTTTGATATTTTATTTGTTTTCAATTCTAGTTAACAATTAAATGATTTGTTAAGTTAATTACATTTAAATGTATATTTTAAAGATTAAAAATTAATATTTTTTACATAAGTAATAAAGATAATTGTGGTGTCAATAATTGGTCGGATTATATTCTACATCTAGCTATTGACACATAATGTCAATAATTGTGTTCTATTTTAGTACAATAATTGACACTAGGTCAATAGTTGTATTTTTAAGGGTGTCAATAATTAAAAATATTCAAAATAAATTTCTAGCCTAAAATGCCTAAAATAAAGGGAAACTTTTCTAAAGAATTACTTCAAAAATCACTAAACGCCGTTAGAAATAAAGAAATGTCCAAAAAAGCGGCATCTAAATATTTTAATATTCCACGAGCAGCAATAATTTTTCGTTTAGTCCCAAAATTCACCAAGACCAGACCTGGTCCTCAAACAATTTTATCTAAAATTGAGGAAAATGTTATTGAAGATTGGATAATTACATCGCAAAAAATGGGATTTCCTAAGAGAAAAGAAGATGTTTTATATTCAAAGAAGGAATTTCTACATCAGGATGAGAGGGAACATCCGTTTGGTCCCGAAAAATATGCCAGGAAATAGAAGGTTTCGGGCATTCCTAGCTGGACATCCGCATATTTCGTTAAGGATACCAGATCCGGTAAACTCTGCTAGTGCAACCGTAGGTCCTAGCGATATCAAAACTTGGTTAAGCTCAATTCAAAATTATCTGATAGAATCCAATTGTTTTGATATTTTAGAGGACCCAACAAGAATCTTCAATGCAGACGAAACTAATTTTTTACTTTGCCCCAAAACTATAACGAAGCTTGCAACAAAAGGGGCTCGCAATATTTACGAGGTAAGCAAACCTTACTGTAATGTTTACATTTGGCGCTGATGGTACAATGGTGCCTCCGATGATTATATATCCTTACAAAAGGATACCTGATGATATTAGAAAGTCGATGCCAAAGGACTGGGGTTTAGGCATCAGTGATAATGGGTAGATGACGAAGGAGATGTTCTATGAATACGTTTCAAAAGTCCCCCATCCATATTTAATCAAGATTGAGTAAACTGTGTTTGTGAGTAAACTGTGCGTTCAGCTTGGAATCATTTGAATAGCTTTGTACCCCAATGCAACCCGCGTTCACCAGCCAGGTGATATATGCGCATTCAAGCCTTTAAAAAAAAATTTGAACAAAAAAGTTTTTGAGTGGCTGCGACAAAATCCGGGAGAATTTCGGACCAAAGAAAAATTTGCTCTGCTGCATAGATTCCAGTATTGATCCGGCAATAATTAAGCATGGTTTTCAAACATGTAGAATTTTCCCATTCAACAGTAATGCCATTGATTTTCCCAGGTGTTTAGGAAAAACATCCAGTAATCTCCCAGTTTTTGAACCAGTCAGTAAGACGGATAAACAATTTCCTTACCATACATTTTCAGAATTGCTAGATTCTGATAAATTAAAAGAATTTGAAGATGCTAGTAATAGTTTATGCAACACTGCGAAGTGGTCGGATGACTCCTGGAATCTATATAAAATATTTCTCGAATTTCAACCCGACGATTTTATACCAAAAATTAAGGATAAGAGTTCTGTCAGAACAACAACCATTTTATCATGCGATAATTTTGTTGATTTACACGTCTTTACTTCTGATTTAAATTCCACTGACGAATTTTTATTTATAAATGAGGATATTGCCGTCGAAGAAACTTTAGCAAATGTGGAAATAATAGAAACATTTATCTCAGAAGTAACGCTGCTAAAGCTTGCTCCAGCACTAGAGGATTTTCTAGATTGGCCAATAACACCAACGGGACAAGGCATTAAGCCCATTAAAGCCAAAAAACCGTTCATCATAACTGATCCATTGTGGATTAAGGCTGAACAATTAAAAAAAGAAGAGAAACAAAAGGAAATTATTAACAAAGAAGAAAATAATGGAAAATAAAAACAAAAAAATTAAAGAAAAAAGTAAAGAGTTAAAGCCAAAGTTTTTTAGAAAAGGGCGAAAAAAATATTACCTCCAAGTTTAGTTACGACTCTTCAAGATGCTACAAATAAGTTGCAAGAAATCGATAATGAGCCAAAAATTTTAACCGGTTGCTTCAAATGTTAAGTCCCAAAATGATATTGGGAGCAGTCAAGACGAAGGTTAGTATAATTCCAATAATTTTAGAATTCATTAAATTAAATTTCATTGATCAAATTTTGTTTTCAGTTGCAGTTCTACATTCGAATGATAATCTTTGTGATAATATGCAAAGTTCTTCACCAAATCTCAACCATTCTCACGTAAAGAACCTTTTTCAAGAAACTGAGAATTTTGAAAGCATTGGTGAGAATAAGTTTGCTGTTGGTTCTATGTGCTATAAATGCACATTTTCTTTAAAAAAGAAGATTAGGAATAAAATGTGGTAAGTGCACTAGGGAATTCCATATCTCTGGCATAAAACAAATGAAACTTCCATATATTCCCAAATTTCTATGCAGTAGCAGTCAGTGATCGCTGTAGTACCAATGATGTAATGATAATGTTAAGCGCATAAGCTGTTCCTATTAAGTGTAAGTTTAAATTTTTTCGAAAAAGGATTCGATGTATTTTTATTTATATTTTTAAGTTTTGCGTAAACGAATTATCCTTTTTCTATTTTAATACTGAGAATAAAGTTCCTTATTTTAATCAATAAACTATTTTTTTTACCAACTAGTCAGCCAATCAGTAAGCAATCAATAAAATAATAAGTAATATTTGTGCATGTCAATAGTTGTAGTATATTGAGATATCAACGTCAAGACGTGTTAATAATTGTGCTTTTTGAACATGTTTTCAAAATTTTGTAATTTAACAAATTTGGGAACATTGACCAAGCTTTATGAAATTGAAAAATGTAAACAAATATATAAGATACCATATCAGCGTTTAACATTTTTCATTTCATTTAAATTAATCCTAACTACAGCACTTTATAATACAACTTTCCTTAAGGGTATCAATAATTGTATCGATTACGCTATTTTATAAATTTATTGGATCAAATAACACTAGTTTCATTGACGTAAAATTTTAAAAACTTTCTTGTTTAAGTTTACATTTGTTTTTACCACACATTAAAGGCTGCTTTATATATTTAAAGGTTAATATAAAATCTCAAAAGCGGTTATACTCGCATTAGAACGTAAACATGTTTCTCTTCAGGTAAAGAATAATAATGCAAATTGGCTTCAAACAATCGTTAACATTTCAAGTAATTTCCTGGATATATACCAAAACAATTAAAGACTATTTAATAAATTTTTCGAATCAATTGACACTAGTTTCGTTAAGGTGATATCCTTGAAGCATAAAGTTATTTGAACTTACACATTTTTTTACATGCAGGAAGAGAATTGAAATATGAAATTTACGTTAAACTACCGCAAATAATGGCTAAATATAATTTAAAAACGAGAAAGAGAAGTTAAATTAGCAAGATGGCAAATACTGGCCTTCATTTTAGAAGTGCTTTATCTTTAAGTTTTTTCCGATTCTGTTTTAATTACTATCGCATTTTGCCAACTACGATTATCGTTGGTGAAATGTATACAAGGGTTGAGGGAAATATTTATTTGCGAATTTCGAAATCTGCAAAGTTGGAAAATATGTTATGTTCATACACAATTTAAGCTGTATTAATTTATTAGGAAATTCGCAATACTTGTACTGCCACAAAAGCCTTGAAATTATGAAATTTTTCGAATTTCTTTCTCTATACTCAAAGTTTGTTAAATCGCAGTTAAACATATTTTCCTATATTATATTTGATTTTTATTTGTTCACAATACAAATAATGAATGGTTATTCTAAACTTATTGTTTAAAACATCGAATCAAAGCAAAACCAAAATAAAAACCACAAATTAAAAAGTTACTCTGAACGATATTTGCGTTTGGTATTGAAAAGAAAATAAGTTAATAATTGCATTGCTTATTGCTACTGATTATCGTACTTTTAATTAGATGTGCCCATTTCATTCGCAATTCGGTCCTTTAATTAAACTGACATGTTCCTCGATTATCACTTTTCTTGTCGTGTATACATATTTGGCTTTTTATAGTGAGAATTTTTTAATGAATCATAAAAACATTAGTGTCTCATTTTTTCAAAATTAAAATTTGTTGTGAGAGTACTAAACGTTAATATTTTTGTGAGATATTTTATATTCGAACTAGCTTTATAATAGAACATCTATCCTGCTTATGCCCGTTTTGATAATAGATAAAAAATTCCATATACGAGGGCGGATTGAAAATGAAGCTACCTAAGTAGGAAAACAAAATTTGTTTTTGCCAAAAACCATTTATTTCTCAACATAGTCTCCATTTAATTCGACACACTTAGTAAGACGATATTCCAACTTTTTATACCATCTGAATAATACGATTTCAGGAACCCCTCAAAATACGCGTTTGTTTCGATAATCACTTCTTCGTTTGAGATGAATCTTTGTCCTGAGAGCCATTTTTTCAAGTTTGGAAACAGGAAAAAGTCACTAGGAGCTAAATCTGGACTATAAGGTGGATGATCAACCAATTCAAAGTGCATTTCACGTAATTTTAGCATCGTATCTAATGCTGTGTGAACCGATGCCTTGTCTTGAAGAAAGAGCACTTTTTTCTTCTTTAAATTTGGTCGTTTTTCCTTGATTGCATCAACCAATTGATCCAATAATGCACGATAATACTTTCCTGTGATTGTGGATCCTTTTTCAAGATAATCGATGAGCAATATTCCGTGTGCATCCCAAAATATAGTGGCCATAACCTTGCCAGCCGATTTCACTGCCTTTGCCTTCTTCGGAGCACTTCCACCAGCTTCCACCCATTGTTTCGATTGATTTTTGGTTTCAGGTGTGTAGTGGTGGACCCACGTTTCATCAACAGTTCATGTCCAAACACCGCTGTGAAGTGGTCTGTCGAACTCGTTTTTGTTCGACACTGAGCAAACGCGGCACCCATCTTGCCGATAGCTTTTTCATATGCAAATGTTCATGCAAAATGTTGATCACACGTTCATATGATATGTTTACCATTTCAACAATCTCACGCAACTTGACTCGGCGATCATTCATAACGATATCGAGGATTTTCTTTAAAAAAAATCAAAATTTTGTGTTTGTGCTGCCATCTAGCGCTAGGTAGCTTCATTTTCAATCCGCCCTCGCAAGACCGCTCCACCCTTATGTATACTTCCACTTGACACTCTAAATCCAGTTCATCAAATTCGTTTGTTAGAAAACCAGCATTATAACAAATAACATTAAACAAAACGAAGTCCTAATTAAAACTGTAGACCGAGTGTTTCAAAACAAAAATTAAAAGGTTTTCAGGGAGAAGGAGAATAATTTTATTTATTTTATATTTTGTGGTTATCATACAAATTATTTCAAGCTCAAACAGTTTTTAAAAAGAACTAATAACATTTTAAGCAGCAATGAAATCCATTGAACATGTTTTATTTGAAATATTGTTCGACTTCCTTTTAAAAGATATTTAGCAAAGTTACATTAAATTAGAAAGTGGCCATTTTGTAGTAAAAACACCGGTATACTAACAAATCCATATCTCATTTTTTGTTTTCTAATCTAACATTAGGTAACATAAAATCAAGTACGTAATCGTTCCCGCCGTTTCCCTTACAAAAAAGGGCTTCAAATAAAAGATGTTTACGTATGTAATTATTTACGTAAAATATACTCCCAAAACCAAACAACTTTTGTATGGAATGCATTTTCCAGAAGGAGGGTTTTCAAGCTAAGTCGGGTGGAAACTTTTCAAATTGTATCATAATCTAATCCAATCGCTCACAATATTAAATATACTCGTACATGCTGTACTATGAACTATAGTCATTATTAAAATTTTCAATTATTTATTTTAATGTCGTGGGCGATTACATTGGATTATGAATACGCATTCACAAACATTTATTCGTGGTTTATGATTGTTATTCTTATCTAATGAATTTTTTGCAAAAAAAAAACTTATATCCGTTTTTTTTCTCTCTCTCTTTACCAGCAAAGAAAATTCAGAACTTCTCTAGGGTGTTTTTTTTTGGTCTAGACCATTCTTAGAATTTATTGCTGTTACTTATAAGATCTTGGTGCCAGTTCTAGTAAACATGTAAACAAATCAACAAAAAAATTTAACAGTTATTCTTGAAGGTTAACTTATTTTTTAAATACTCTATAATTGTGGATCGCAGGCATCCTGAAATGTGGTTCACTTATAAATTTGGTTTATCTAAACAGAAAGTCAATATTAAAACGACGCAAGAATAACCGTACTTCAATCACTGTCATTCAATTACTATGTATTATATCTCTACCCAAAATTTATTAAAACTTTTGTCATCGTTATTATGTAATTTCTCTATACTAATTTGTATTTGTATTAAAATGTCCGTCCAATTTTCAATAAAACAGCAAAAAGATATAAACAACAAAGATCCAGAGTTTATTAATTTTGCTTAGTCGCCCTGAACATAGACTTTCTCCAATAGTCTTCCTCTTTTCCTTAAATTATTTTTTTTTTTGTTTTTGTTTTGCTAAACATAATTAAAAGATCCTTACAAAGAATAAAATAAAATAACTGCACAGCATAAGAATTTTCATAAGTTTTTCTTCTTCCCTTTTATCACAATTGTGTATTATATAGGTACTCATACAAAACCCAAGTAGTAGACTTTAGCATAAACAAAACGAGTATAAACGGAGGAAAAACACTTTGATATTGTAAGGATGAGGAATTAAATTTCTCATGAAATTAATGAAGAACAACGATGCAAAATACAAACAACATTGTAATCGAAAAAGGCAAAATTAAGACGGAGGTTGTTTAGTAGAAAAAGAAGACTGTTTTTTTTTTGTATATGGATAATCCAACCGGATCTACGTGACCGATAATAGATTATTTTCTTATATTTATACATTTTCATTATAATTTTTCTATTCTTAAATTTTTTGTCTTTTTCCAATCATCTTAATTTTGCTTTGTTATACTCCCTCTCCCTCTGTGTGTTTTTATGAAATCGACAAGCATACTAAAAAAATTTCAAACCAACCCAATAACATTTTATTTTGTTTTACTACTGTCTAGCAAATTTAAGGAAACTGAACGATTAAATTTCTTCTAGCTACATTTTAAAATATATTTGCACTAAGAGCTGTAAATAAATATGAGCAAGAGGAAGAACTAGTTAGTAATATAATCAAAAAAACAATCGCTACATGGAAATACGTTAGATGATCTATATTTTCTCGTTTTCCAATTTTGCATCGAAAGTAGTACGCCAAACAACTTTTATAAGCAATCAAGTATGGCCGAAACGGATTCGGCCCCTTTTTCCATCGTCTGCAATCCCATATTGGCATCAGAAATCCCGAATCCTTATTACTTAAGGGTGTCCATGAGGGTGGATGGACATGAAATTGAAAATTTTTTCCTTAATCTCGATTCCATTAACAAAACAAAAATTTTCTCACGAAATCACGTGTATAATATGGATGAAACCGAAACGCAAAATATTCATAGACCTGCCAAAGTACTCGCCCTGAAAGAAAGAACTTTGTTGTGCTAATACCGCTAGCCAAATGGTTCCACTTATCATTATATATCCTCGTTAAAATATAAAGGCCACGCTTACGGACGATGCTCCTGCTGGAACACTCAATTACGTTAGATTACCGATATCAGCTTTATAGAGTTCCTTAAACATTTTGGAAAAAATGACCATTATTCCGTTGAAAGAAAAGTTCTCCTTAGTTTAAGGGCACACGACACAAACAAAAAATCAAGATGCTACTACATACGCATATGAGAATGGCATATTCTTGTTGTCGCTTTCTTCTTATAATACTCAACAACTACAGCCACTGGATGTAAGTTATTTTCGGCCATTCAAGACAGCTTACGATAAGGCTCGCAATCTATGAATCCTAGGCAAAGGTTACTGATCTAAAACTTACACAGCACTATAGCAAATGGGTTTAGTAGCAAACGAAGATGTAAAAATCCACCAGCCAATAATATCGGAAGAAACTATTGCTCATACAACGGATGTTGCTGGAGTCGCTCTAGATCCAATGCAAGGCAGAAAATTTGATTTCAATTTAGCCAATTTAGTAGTAATATTTGAAGATACACTTACAGCTATTGAGGAGTCGGTTGAACCGATGGGGAATCCGATGCTCATTGGCAAAAATACAACCTTTATTTTCTTGCATATTTGACCAATTGGAACAATTTCTTACAAGAAAGTAAGCTATGTGGTACAAATAATAGTCTAACAAGTAGCCCTTACAAAAACGATTTAGCTTCCAAAGTTTTGGTAAACGTGAAAAACTAAACAATAAGATGATTAAGGAAAAAAGAATTAAAATTGAATTTGACCCGAAGAAAAAAAAGCTACTGAGTTGCAAGAAGATACCAGATTGTTTGCAAGCCTGGTGAAAACTGGGTTGATTCACTACCGGTGTACAAACCAGCAATTTCTCCTCGAGGGTTTAAATGCAACAATTGCAAATAAAAGAAGTGGATTATATTGCCCCACTGAAAGGACTGGGGCAAATTGATAGAGAGGTAATACTTTTTGTTTGAATTAGAATTAAATAGAAAAAAAAATTTAATTATGTGAGTATTGGAGAAAAACTATTTTTATTTGTATCATTTTGCCCCGCTCTACCTTAATTGATTTGAGGATTTGTATAAAAAATAGCAACAGGTTTGAGACACTACTTTTAAGCATAGAACTATGTCTGTGTTTTAAGGTATGAGCCATCTTGCTTAATCAGAAGCAACGTAAGTTTCATTGTATAAAAAAAATATTTCGGTTTTATGACGATACCAGTCTCAGTGATCATAAACATATTGTGTTACATAAAGATGTTGTCACTTCCTTAGGAGAAAACGCAGTAACCTTTACTTCCAGCTTTAAAATGTTATTCTATAAAAGGCCATGGTTCAACGCCCAACGTCAGAAACAAACTAAACACAAAATTTACAATCGTAGACAAACCGTTATTTTGAAGATAAGTTATACGATGCGGCAGGGAATTCACGCAAGTATTACTTGGAGAGGGGAAAGCCAAGACATCTTATATTTTACTAGTTTATTAGATATTAATTGTAGAAATTTGATGCAAATGTAATGATAATTTAACAAAATCTTCAACTTCCGCTAGGCGAAATACCCAAAATAATTAGATTCCGTTAAGAACTGATCATATAATTACAACAGACCAATAATTCATTGCAAACGAGTTTAGTGAGTTATTTGCTACTACCGGAGAATTAATCGCAACTTCATATTCTATAGTAAATTAGGGAAGTGTACCACAACAAACAGTATAGTGGTAGTTGGTAGACAAACTCAAAAAAACACAAATTGGGCTCCAGTTATGTAATTTTTTCCGGACTAAACTTAATGAGCAGGTAAATTGGGAATAGCGAGGAAAGAAAATACCAGCAGAATAAAATATAAAGCAGAAATTACAAGGATGACTCACATTTATAAGGTTGTGGTTGATTATGCAGGCGCCCTTTCCGCTCCGTCACTGATTTGTCGCACTGCAAATTTTCCTGTGCACACCGTCTCTTGTTTTTTTGCTATCAACACTGTAAGGTTGTTATTGGTGTGTTATATCTTCGTTCCCTTATCAATTACTTTAATTTTAATTTTTATGTTTATTTACACTGTTTTATTGAAACTGGGTGAATGATTGAAGAATAAAATCAAATATGTAAATTGATAGTACAGAAAACATAGTCACTGAAAGAAAGCAAACCAAAAATACAAATAATTTTTTGATAGCTTCCATTTTTTTCTCATTTTTTCAAGGATATTTGAGATTATGCGAAATCCTCGAATTAGTTTGTATCGAGATTATTCAAATTTATTGTTGGAAATAATTCGAAATTTTTGAGATTCTCGAGATAAGATATTATTTGACAGTATACATTTTTTGTCGATATGTAAAATATAAAAATTCAAATAGACAGGCAACAAGTCAGAATAATCCTATTTATAAATTAAAAAATTTAGACTTGTAATATTTCGAAATTTTTCAAAAGTAATTCATAAATATCGATTACGAGGTTTCTCCAATTCGAGAATGTCACATTGCGTCAAACAATTCCGAACTTACTCGTATGTTGTTATTAAGGCGAAGGAATAACAATGTTTTCCATTTCGAATCTGTGAAAGAGACATATCAAAATCATTGGGAAATAATGAATTGAAAAGATTCAATTTGTCATTCACGTCACGCATAAATAAAATTTTATGCCATGGCCTAATTAAAAACTAAATCACAGTAAGCATGAAAAATACGAATATGGTATCAAATCGGTTTGGATTTTACTTTGAACCGCTTTGCGAAATTCTTACACCGTAATAGCCAACCAAATAAACAAAATTAACAAAATTGCAAATTCTGAAAAAGGGAAGATTAATTTTTAAAATTTTTCGACTTATTTTCAATGATTTTAGTTCTGACAAAAAAATTCAAGGTACTCGTAAATTGATTTTCTTTGTGCTAGAATTAGCAATCCCGGTTCAATGGTAAGTGGCTTTGGACAGTTGCTTATTTAGTACGGTAAGGGAATTACAATAATTTTTGAAATTTTCTCGAATTTCTATAAACCCTGAGATTTCTGTAGAGCTAGGAAAACCTTTGAGTTTGGGGTGGTTGTTATATCTCTTGTGTAGAATCTGTGATACGGGTTGGGTTGTGTGAATATACATTAATTTGGTTTTTTCTATTGAGAAAAATATTTGTGTTGCAGTAAAACCATATTTAGGTAATATCAATAATCCACTAGACAATTCGATCCGCTTTAATCTTGTTTTTACCGTTTTGGCGTTAAATATCTTCCATTTCGATATATAATATATAGAGGTCATCGCGTGACTTCGAATAATTTTCGTGTTACCTAAAGTTTTTTTTACAATGCGCCTACTCTCCAAAGAACAGTAAACTTTACATCGTTTGAAAGGCATATCGTTTGAAAAGCGAAAATCTATGATTATTTTCACCAAAAAAAAAAACTGTGTAAATTACATAGTGTAATTTACTCGCTCAACTGTGTCAGAAATGTGTGTAAGGGCCACCGCACTAGCTAATCCATATTGTGACATGTGGCTTACGGGTGGCCTCCTACTCATTCCAAGGTGGTACATTTTCTGGCCTCGGTTTCTATAATTTTTTTTAATTACCTTAAGTAGGACCCCACACTACTCGCCTACCAGTGAAAGATTAGCAAACGTTACAATCTGAACCCAACTGGATGTTTTATCTAATGCCTCGATTTAGCATAATTTATCTGGTGTATCTGTTACCTACACAAGGTTTTAGTCTATTTATGGATATGATCGATTCCCTATTTCTAAATCGTACTGTAAAATATTTAACGTCTCGCCTTATGACAGTGAAAAGTCCTTCATAAGATGACTGCAAGACCCCTTATCTCTATAAATTCTTACAACAAACGTGTGAACTTATGTTATTTAAGTAACGTTACGTTAAATATATCCGTAACTGTTATATGAATTCGGAAATATTTTAGTTTGATTTGGATTTGTTAAAAAATCTCCTGGCAGTCGTAAACATTCACCATAAACTAATCCTGCAGATCCTAAGTATATTATTGGTAAAAATGTGGTCCACTGTGTATTATTATGGCATATAATAGCGGCTTTTAAAGTACATTGCCACTTTTCAAGTATGTTATTACACGCTTCGTTATGAATAGTGGTTAGTTTGTGTTTAAAGCCATAATACATGAATAGTTTTGTGCATAATGTTGATACAATCAACGACGGTGTTATTTTTACTGGTAATGTGCTGAATATCCATGAGGTACTGCGATACTAAATCTAAATTAAGACGCTGACGTGGAGATGCTTTGTCTAAATTTTGTCGCAAAGAATCAATTAAAGAGTTGTGGGCTATAAAATATGTGAATAAACGTTCTTCGAGTAAGTACTTGAAATGCTTAATTGAACTGAATGCTGCTAAATAGCTCACGATATTACGCACTATATATTTACGCTGTGCATTGTTAGTTTGAAAAAAAATAAGAGGCGTCCAAATATCTGCCACTCGCTGTTAAACTACAGCACCAATAGCCGTATTTAAAGTATAAAGTAATATAACTGACAAATTGGATTGAGAAGAAGGGTGTGATAATATAACAGCACCCTTTATTTTAAATTTACAGAGCCCGAATTCACTGCTACTTTCATCAATCCATGATGTCGAATTCGTTTAGCATGATGACGAATTGTTTCTCTGCTATCTCTAACTTAATCAGGGATAATTGCCTAACCTTTGAGGTACATGGCGGTCATTAGGTCGAGATAATACCTGTTACTTTAATTTTGGAATTACTAACATTTAATTTGGCTGGTGTTATATCTCTACAAAGACTTTGTGGTTTAAAAACATCCGAACTCAATGATTCGGATGAAATCATCTACAGCTCAGAAAATAGTCCTATTATTGTTCCCTTAGAGGGAAATTGGCGAAAAGGGATCCAGCAGATTTTTGTTTTTAATATATACCAATAAACCATAGTGTTTTAAGAAAACAAGTTTCTAAGAAGATTTAAATTTAACTTTAAAGTTTTCCTTCTGTACGTATTACTCTGGGTTGAATTTGCGGCAAACAATTTTACATCGCTCTTATTATTTTTTCGAACATGGAAGGAGATAGGACGGATACGTCTGGCCCAGTATCAACAAGAAATTGCATTTTAATGGATGCATTTATTGACTTTATCATTAAATTTGTTGTAATACCAACACATTAGAGTTTCGCTTTGTCGGTATTTTTATTAATTGCTTAGATAGGAGATTGACTTGTATTGCCAGTTTATCAATGGTAACAAAATCGGTTTAAGCAACTGAGCATATTTCTGTTATCCTTTGAACTTCTGAAATGTTATCTGCAGTGGATGGAAATTTATCTAAGCTACTTTCTTTCGAAATAGTTAATACTGCCAGGCTAACTACGATAAACGTGCCAATAGCCAGGCTTTGTGTTTCATAAATCTATCCAATATAAATTTTTCAAAGTCGCTTATCGTTCATTTATTATTCAGTTTGGATCATAGTATTTGTCTTTTCCTGCGGATTTCAATTTTCTCCCTAATGCACTTTACTGTATCACTACTTATCTAAAGCAGATATTAAATAACTATATTTCGTCATGTCATTGCTGACTCCAGAAATTTCAAATTGAGCCTCTAATTGATGAAACCAGATTTCAGAATCACCCCAATTAATAAGATAGTAGCTTTAAGTGATACCCCAAATGTAGAATAGGCTTTCTTCTCGTCGTCAGCCATATTGTTAGTTTTAACGGACAAATGTAAATCGGATTAAAATATTCGAAATAATCCGTATAACCAAATAAGAATTGGACAAAACAAAAAATTAAACCCTATAGTGACAGTTTAAAAATGTGAACACTTCTTTGAGCAATTGATGATAAACAAGAAAATTCTCCCTTCTATGTACGTTCGCAACGATCGTATTGTAACTTACTTACTTTTGTCTGCTTTTTCCAATATTGTCCTCTCCATCTGTCACTATTCGCTGCTTACGAAAATATTCTCGCCCTTTTAAATGCCTTTTTGTTGCCATGTACGGCGTTTTAGGAGAAATAGTGTTGTTTATTCGATCTTTTCACAACAGGCTTTATTCGTAGTTAGAAATATGTATTGCATTATAGCGGGCTGTTTTATATAGGTCACCAGTTTAAAATTTATATTTTTGTTAAAATTTCCTTACGCAGGAATAGAACTCTGAGAATATGACGAAGAAACATTTTTAGGGAATTTGGCTTTATTCGTATAATTCGCTAATACAACCTGCATACTGCACAGTTCATTCTGTGTATATAGAACGTAAATTGTGGTACAATCAGTACAGTCACCGCGGCCTGATGAGAAGATTGATGTTTTCATAATCATAAGCTCTTCGTTTCGAAACTGGCTTAAATTATCTCACAATTGTCGGGAATATTACCTTCAAATAAAAATTAATTGTAATAAACTTTTATAAAAACCAGAATTCTAAAAACTCAACTAACTCTTAAATTTAAAACGTTCTCCTGCAAAATGAGAGTTTGAGAACAAAGAGTTAAGCCTACTCAATTTTTTTTGCAATTCTCCTAATACCCAATTAATTTCACAATCCAGATATCTCTTCATTTCAACAATTCGAATGGCATCAACCGCCTTGAAGAAAGTCGTTGGACGTACAAAAAAAACTTTCCGTTGTTCGGAGGTGATTTTAATTAACTGTAGCTATATTCAAATTCGTTTGCAACGGAAATGTTTGCCACAGTAGTGCTACACAGTAACATATTTCTTAAAGCATCGTCTGATGTTTGCACTATCCCTGTTGTCCATGACATAACCATCCACAAAGGATTTTTACATTTAATCTCATTTTCACAATATCATCGTTATTCTCATCCTTACAATTTTCCTTTTTAATTTAACTGTATGGAAAATTAACTTTATAGATGTATTTTTGTTGCCATCGTCTTATTATTACTAACCATAAGAACGTAGTGTGCAGAAAAAATTAAAAAGCTTAAATTTTATTATAAATATAAGGTAAATATACTTAAAGTATTGCTTGTTAAAAACATAGTTTTCATCTTCAGACGATTATTCAGTATCAACAAAAAAAAAAAAAAATTGAGGAAAAGAAAAACGACGAATTTTTTTGCTACAAAAGAAAAACCTGAATGGAAATTATTTTGTTATATGCTTCTACATACTTTGGTAAAGTAGTTTACTTATCCGTTACAGGTATATCTCGAGCATTTCATTTTGACTAAATTGATGATAAAAAAAAATTTTAAAAATGAACAGGAAAATTATGAAAATTATTTTTACATTAACTTTGGTTAACATCATAAATCCTATACTTATGTGTATTTCCTCTATACGAGTAAATTCAAGTTGCAATAAAACGATGCAATTTATACCAGTCTTGATTAAATTCGGTCGAAAGTCCAAATGCCGAACACATCGCCTGTGCTTATAAATAAATAAAATACGAATTTTTATTACCATGTACCAGAGCAATAAATCACTTAAGAAAAGCGCAAGGAAAAATATTCTGTCTGCACAAAGATAAATTGGCGAGGATATACGAGTACGTATATGTAATACACAAGTCGTATATACACAAGGATATTTTAGACTAAAACATGGCATGAAAATTGTCGAAATAATATACAATTCATGAATTTAAAGAGTCATCCAAATTTAAGATGTTCTAAAATAATTAATCAACCTTGTCATCATGAAAATTAAGGATGGAAAATACCGTAACAAGATGGGAGGAACAAAATGCGAAACAAAATTAAAACATCTTAACATAAAATATTTAATTGTTTATGACTGAATTTTTTTTTGTTCTTATCGAGTTTTTTTTTTCGTTTTTCTTGTTAATTTCTCGTTCTTAAAATTTATGATGACTTTTAATGATGATAATCAAGTACTAAAAAAATGAAAATTTTTTGTTTGAAACAACTGAAAAATAATTAAAAAATATTTATTTAATTTTTTTTTTTTTTCTTGTAAAATTCTACAACACTCCTTACAGATGTAAAACATTTGCCTTTCTTTCTTATGTACATAAGTTTAAAGATAGTTTTAATGCAGTTTTTCGGTTTGTTTCATTCATTTTATTACTTTTTGTAGTTTGCTATTCTCCATAGAAAACTTTTCATTTAAAATAATGAGGCATTCAAAATGGAAAATTTAATTTTCCTTTTCTAGATGATGGACGATTAATTTTAAATAGTTTTCTGGTTTATGCTGGTTGAGATTAGTGCCTAAATTCAATACTTTTATATCACTTGTAATTTATTTACGGGTTTTGCCTGAAAGAAACTGTTTGATTTTGATATATTCTTTGATTATGAATTAATCTGTCAAACTTTAATATTTTTAAGCGATCTTCATTTAAATAAACAAATTATGAATGGTTCCAATCAATTTGGTATTATTAAATGTTGGCGTACCTATAAATTCTGTTGTGCAATAATAATTTTATTACATAATGAAAAACTATATTTGCTGACCAAGAGTAAAATAAACGGTTAAACGTATCAAGCAGGAATTCACATGGCAAATGGTTTTTGGCAAATTATCGCAGAAAAAGTTGAAAAAATCTTGTGTTCAAAATTACAGCAGACCTGGTTATTGCCGCAGTTTATTTGATATGGGGTCCTATTAGCTACATGTGAGCAATTCTGGAACCGATTTACATGTTCAAATTTCCACTATATGGATGAATTATTGCGTCGGCAATCGCTTACAGAAATCTCACAGAGCTTTCCTAAATTATTCCCTACTTTATACCTACACAGCTATTAATTTATTTATTTAGCGGACCTAAAAAAAATGGTTTTAACTATGTTATACCACTCTTGTTTCGACTCTCGTCTAAATAAGTGCTCTTAAACAATAAATTAAAAGAAAAAAAAACAAAAACAAAAAAGAAGGATTATAATAAGAACAGTTTCAAAATACTTATACCATATATATTAAAACATTTTGTGTAGTGATTAATTTTAGTGATTAGTGTAAATTTAAATAAACTATCTTATTAAGTGGAAATATCGATAGTTCGGCTCCTGCTTGCAGGATGCCTCACTTTGAACATCCAAACAGATTCGGGCCTCTCTTAACGACGATATGGTAGTTTTCACCAAAGTAATATTGATAACGAAAAGTATCTATTAATCACTAGTGCGTGTGAAAAAACAAAAAACCTTGGATCATTATCAGTTTTTGCCGTTGATAAAGCACTTGCCATGATCACTGAAACCGGTATTAAAAATGCCAAATTATTAAAAACAGGTCAGTTATTAATTCTAACAAAAAATAATACCGCCACAAAAAAATTACTCGCTGCTAAAACTCTCGGTGGGTTAGTTAACATCGCTGTAACGGAGCATCCCTTTCTTAATAACTCTGAGGGTTTCATTTATTGCAAAGAGCTACTTAATCTTACAGAAAAAGAAATAGTTGATGGACTCACAAGCGAGTAAGTAATTAGTGTCAGACGAATGAAAAAACGCAGATATGGGAAATTGGAAGATACTCCTGGAATAATATTAACATTTTATTCACCTTCAATCCCTTTGAAAATCAAAGCTGGGTATCTAATATTAGACGATCGTCTGTTTATAAGAAACCCCCTTAGATGTACAAACTGTCAGAAATATGGCCACAGTAAAAATCGATGCACGGTCGATCCTATTTGTGGTTGGTGCTCATTAATTTTGAATGAAAGATATATGAGTCCATGTAGTCTAAAATGTGTAAACTGTGGTGGTAAACATGCTAGTTTTAATAATTCATGCCCAGTATTTCAAAGAGAAAAAGAAATTACCAAAATCAAAACCATCGACCGTATACCGTTTATTGAAGCATGGAAAAAATATTTCCGTAACTGTGCAAACACTACACCGGCTTTAAGTACAACCCATCAATCAAATACAACATATGCTGACATTACAAAAACGAGAATTACCGAAAGTAAAAAATCTAAAACTAATAAACAAAAACAAATTGTACAAGGCAGACCTTCAAAAATTATACCAATAAACAGTTTAAAAATAACATTCAACCTTGTGAAAATATCACCATCAGACCACCCATTAGTTCTAACAAACAAATCTCTGAAAAACCAAATAAAAAAATTAAAACCGTAAACGATAATAATAATCAAAATAATAACCACACTAACACTAATGAAATAGAAAACAATTACAGTAATATTATTTCAAATTTTCCTTATAACCTAAATACTACTAACGATACCATAGAAAATAATAATACTGATAATAATAATATTTATGACAGAAATTGCAACCGTACTCTTACAAGTATTGATGCAAACCCGAATCTGATCAATGAAAGTAAATATGAAACAAATGTTTTTGGTAACCCTATTACTGAATCATTTAATTCCTTGTATGGAAATGGGAATATCAATTATGATGATATATCTCTTTCTTAAATTATATAATTATGTGTGACTATAACTCAAATAGCATAATTCAATGGAATCCTAACGGAATCACAAACAAAATTGAAGAGTTACATCTAATGATAAATCAAACCAAACCATTGGCCATTTGCCTCCAAGAAACTCGTTTAAAATTTGGAAATAAATTTTCTCTAAAAAATTATCAAGTTTATAGAAACGATGTTATTACGGATCATGATGAAAGAGCATAAGGTGGAGTAGCAATACTAATACAGAATAATTACAGTAGTGTTGAAATTGAGATTGATACCGATCTACAAGCCGTGGCAGTCGAAATTTATTACCCAATTAAAATCACGTTGATCTCACTTTATTTACCAAATGATAATAATATAACCATAAGTGATATTGAACATCTTATCAATCAACTAACAACTCCATTCATAATCTTGGGTGACTTTAATGCCCATCATCCGCTTTGGGATAGATTTGCAACTCGCCCCGACAAACGTGGCACCAACATTGTAAATCTAATTGATAAATACAATTTAAATATTTTAAATAATGGAGAACCAACACATTACACTTATTCTAATGGGACTGTTTCAGCGATTGATATTACAATAGCATCACCAATTGTATCTATGTATTTTCATTGGCACATATATCCCAACCTTTGTTCAAGTGATCACTTTCCCATTATACTATCCACAAAAATACCAACCAATGCAGCATCTCCACCTCCTCGACTGAGATGGAGAATAAATCAAGCAAACTGGCAAAAATATAATGTACAACTCAATTTAAAAAATGATTACAATTTCCACGATCCAGATATTGCAAATCAATATATTGTTGATGAAATACGACATGCAGCAATAAATTCTATACCTATATCATCAACTAATTGTCATAAACCTCCAGTACCATAATGGTCTCGAGATATTTCTGAAGTGCTGAAAGCTCGATAGAAAGCACAGAGGAACGCTATCCGCAATCCTAGCCCATCAAATTTACACCTTTTTAGGAAATGTCGAGCTCTTGTTAGGAAACGTATTCGTATCGCTAAAAGACTATCACGGCAAAAATTTGTAAATAATCTTGGACAAAATGAAGATTCACAAAAAATTTGGAAAAAAATTAAAGCCATCCAAGGAATTGTTAGATTTAAAGAAATAACTATAATTCTAACAAATGGGCAGTGTTTTTCCGAGCCACTAGAAATTGCGAATATTCTCGCTAACCATTTCTCAACAACGAGTCAAACAAATCAATATTCCAATAATTTTATCAATATAAAGACTACTACGGAAAATAGGCCATTTATGAACCAAAATTGTTTTCCAAATAATGGCTACAATAAAGAATTCAACATTAATCAACTCACCCAGATTATGAAAACATGTCGTGGTTCTACATCAGGTCCTGATGGAATACATTACAAAATGCTGACTAATTTAAACATAAAATCAAAATTATTCCTTCTAAAATTCTACAATAATCTGTGGACAAATCATACATTTCCTAATGAATGGCTTATAGCTGATGTTATGCCTATTAACAAAACTGGAAAAGATAAAAAATTACCCCTAAGCTATAGACCAATTGCACTGACCAATACTATGTGTAAAGTTATGGAAAAACTTGTAGCTGAACGTGTCAAATGGATAACCAAAGAATTTAATCTAATTTCGAAGTTTCAAATGGACTTTCAAAAGCATAGATCAACTACTGATGCTTTGGGATACCTTGTTAATGAAATCTAAATGGGATTTCGAAACGGTGAAAAAATAATTGCAATATTTTTTGATATCAACAAAGCATATGACAAAACTTCGTCGTGTCCAAATAAGAGTATTACATCTACAAATCGCTAATTTTTTGAAGACGCTTTAAAGTTGTTAATGCTAATTTCGTCTTAATTTTTTTTTAAATAAAGTCCTTTCCAGAAAGTGTGGCAAGAATTTTATTTAAAAAAAATTAAGCCAAATTTAAAATTAAAAACTTGACACGCCCCTCTAAAATATTAATGATTTGCAGATGTAATACTCTTATTTGGACACGACGACTTGTAAACATCATATTTTAAATATCTTAGATCAACATGGTAAAAATTTTCTAAAAGTTCGACGTTTCAAAGTTATCACCAATATTAAACAATCTGATACATACGAACAGGAAAATGGTGTCCCTCAAGGATCAGTACTAAGTGTAATTTTATTTCTCATAGCAATTAACCCATTAATTTAACAAATTGAATCACCTGTTAAGGTAACTATGTTTGCGGATGATTTAGTTATTTTTATAAGAAGATGTTGGAAAAACAAAAGGTGTTGTTTTTGGTCGAACAAATCGCCCCATCCCAAGTCCGAATATCCATTTAAAAGGTCAACCAATTTCATTTAATAATAATCATAAATACCTTGGGGTAATACTGGACCAAAAATTATCATTTAAACTACACCTTGCATCATTAAAAACACAATGCCTTAAAACTCTTAATGTAATTAAACTATTATCAAATATTCATTGGGGGCCTGATAAGAATCTACTACTAAGAGTACATAATGCCTTGATTTTATCTAGGCTTGATTATGCCAGTGTCATATACCAAAATGCATCTACCACTAATTAAAAAATATTAGATACAATTCACACTCAGGGTCTAAGATTACCGATTGGTGCTTTTAGGAGCAGCCCAGTCGAGAGCATCATCTGTGATTCTGTGAATCCAAACAAAAGCACTCCATACACTACAAGGATCATTACTTGCCGATCCTATATTTAAAACCATTTTGTTTCAAATCCAAAATTATAACCTCATATTACCAAACCTTATGGCGCTCCATCCACGTAAAATTCCTCCCTGGGAACTAAAACTACCTATCGTAATTAAAAAATTATTAAAATTTTCAAAGAATATGACCAACAATTACATTTATCATACAGAATTCAAACAGATTCAGGATCAATATAAAAATTTCCAATTTATTTATGTTGATGGTTCAAAAACTAATGACAGGGTTGGAGTAGGAATCTACCATGAAATACAACAGGAAAAATATAAACTTTCAAATATCATGTCTATATACTCAGCTGAAGCTGTAGGACTTCAAATTGCTTTATCCAAGGCGTGCAGATCAAATTTCATCCGGTTTGTTATAGTATCAGATTGCTATTCAACTTTAGTATCTCTCCAAAATTCCCAAATAAATAACCCTATTATCCAAGACATACAAGAAAAATTACATTCACTATATGATAAGAACATCATATTCTTGTGGGTTCCTAGCCACTCAGGAATCTTCGGTAATGAACAAGCCGACTCTTTGTCTAAATCAGCTGTAAATCTACATGAAAAAATACAAGATCATGTTCCTTTTAATGATCTAAAAAAACATGTGAGGAATAGTTTAATGGAAAAGTGGAATGGCCGATGGAATGAATGCATTGACCATAAACTATATGAGATTAAAACAACAACAGCACCATGGGAAACATCATTAAGGGAATCACGTTATGAAAGTGTTATTGTATATAGACTCAGAATTGGCCACACTCGATACACACATGATTATTTGATGAAAAAATGTAATCCACCTCAATGTGACATATGTCACTGTCCCATAACCATTCATCATATACTTATAAATTGCCCAAAGTATAATCACCAAAGAAGGAAAACAAAAATCTCTCCAAACCTTAAAGAAGCCTTGGGGGATAATGAGAAATTCTTACGATGCACTCTGAAATTTATCAAAGCTATAGGGTTTATCAGTCACATATAATTTCTATAAAATATTAAAATATAAACAATAAACAAATAACTTAATTAATTATTAAATATCAGTATTATTCATACCAATAATCTTATTAATTTACTAAAACACTCTCTATTTTTAGTATTAGATTTTAAGTACTTAAACTTTTATATAAATAAAAATCTCAACAAATAAATAAATATTAATATTAAACCATTAACCTTATTATATAAAACATTACCATTAAAATATACCAAATATATTATAACAAATAAATGAACAGTTATAAAATTATAAATTGATATCAGTATAAAAAATTGACTTGAAAAAAAAAAAAAATATTAATATTAAAATTCACAAATATGTTTCAAATAAAATGTGTAGATATAAAATTATTAACTTAATTTACCAAAGAAAACTAGTATTAGCATAAATATTATTAACTTTATTTATATTAAATATTGATAATAATATATGTAAATATGTAACATACGTTGTATATATTATCAAAAAAAAAATAAAAAATATTATGTAAAATTAATAGGAGCTTAAAAACCTAAATTGTGTTAAAGCTCAAATAAATATTTAAAAAAAAAAACACTATGTTATACAAAGATGTTACTCATACAGTTTTTATGGCGTCATTTTAAATTTTCTTTTGGACGAAGCGATAATTTCGATTCGCGATTGCAAGGGAACTAATCAATGGACTCAGAAATTAGATACCATCTGTTGACGAGAAGGGGAACACAACACAACAATATATTGGCATTAAGACTATTTGTACGGATCTAGTAATTAAGCTAGTTTATGTTAGATGTCGCCAATCGCATTATTTTAATGAAAATAGCAAGCCACCAAATTTGCCCGTAAAATAAAACAAAATAAAATATGTTTGAGGTCTAAGCGAGTTATCGAACAGAATTACGTATATAGACATTAATAAAGGGAAAAATAAAATAAATTATAACGTATTACGATAAAGAGTTTTATTTTAACCCAAAATAGAATAATAGAGGGATACAATAAGGCACTGGAGATAATATCAAGTACCAAAATACGGGATCATCAACAAGCGTATTTTGGTAATAAGTGCCCCAAGCAGGAAGGTATCCGCATAAAAACACCATCATATTCCCGAAAGTAAAAATCGAAGAAACCCTAAAGAAATACAAAATAATATGCCTATTAGAAAAAAACGCCACAATAAATGTTTTAACTACAATATGAAAACAACAGTAAGCTACATAATTTCATGTCATGCTTGCGAAGAAAGAACCAACACTAAGCGGGTTTGGGAAGTCTGAATAAGTGCGGCTTTGAGGAGCTCTCTATTTTAGTATGAGAATACACTCATCCCTCTCTTAACGGAAATTCTTTATACGGAAATTCGCTATAACGGTTTTTAAAAATTAAACCAAGTTCTTATTTTACGGAAAAAAAACAAAATTTGAGAAAATTACAGTTAGAATTTTTTTTTTTTTTTTTCCTCTTTATTTAATATTACAACTGATTTACAAATCATTTAGTAATTTATCTTTCTTAAATGAAGATTCATATTTGACGGGCAGTAGCCCAATGGTTACTCCCGTTTGAATTTACATAGTAATTATTTTTCTCTATCCGAATTAAATACAACTGCCCAATTCCAAAGGTTTCTGCCTTTGAAGTCTTCTTACTGCATTGGTGGTATCCAACAAACTTCGTATGTCTGCATTTTGGTGCCGAGATATCCGCTGAATGTGTTTCTTCGCATGATTTTGTATTTCTTCACTTACATATTCCATGTTTAAGTCCCTATGGAGGTTATCATTTCTAATGTACCATGGTGCGTTTACAATGCCACGCAGCACTTTGTTTTGAAAATATTGAATCATTTGTACATTTGTCTTCTTGGTACAACCCCAAAGTTGAATACAGTAGGTCCATATTGGTTTAAGTATTTGCTGATATAATAGCAATTTGTTATGTATTGTAAGCTCAGAGTTTCTACCTATTAGCCAATACATTTTCCTATATTTAATGTTCAATTCTTCGTTTTTCTTTTTAACATGCTCTTTCCATCTAAGCTTGCAATCGAGAGTCATGCCGAGGTATTTGGCTGTATTTGCATTTGGAACCGACCTTGAATTAAGTTTCACTGGAATCCAGTTAACTTTCTGGTTCGTGAAGTTTACGTGAACCGACTTTGCTTCGTTTAGGCTAATGCGCCATTTCTTTGTCCAACTACTCACTGTGTCGGGTGCTTTTTGAAGTTTGGTCGTTGCTTCTGATATACACTTTCCAGTCGCCAGAATAGCTGTATCGTCTGCAAATGTTGCTATGGTGGCACCTTCTGTATTTGGCATATCTCTGGTGTACAGGATGTACAATATAGGACCCAGTACGTTACCCTGTGGTATGCCTGCTGATATTCTCTTTAGTTCAGAGTACTCTTGGTTATATTTTACACGGAAATGTCGGTCTGCGATATAAGATTTAAGAATTTGATAGAATTGCCTAGGTAGATCTCGATGCAATTTAAATTCAAGTCCTTGGTGCCAAACTTTGTCGAAAGCTTGTGCTACATCTAAGAAGATGCTGGAGCATATCTTCTTATTCTCAAGTGAGTCTTCGATTATATCCGTTATTCTGTGAACTTGTTCTATCGTAGAGTGATTTTCTCTAAATCCAAATTGGTGTGGTGGAATCAAATTTCTCTCTTCTATTATTGGTTTGAGTCTCTTGAGCAGTAATTTTTCAAATAATTTTGAAATTACAGGAAGTAGTGAAATCGGTCTGTACGACTTTTTATCGTTCGCTGGTTTGCCTGGTTTGGGGATCATAATTACTTCAGCAACCTTCCATTGCCGTGGGACATATTTTAGTCTGAAGACAGCATTGATAATTTGAACCAATTTTCGTAGTCCCTTCTCGGGGATGGCTTTTACGACTTGTCCAGTAATTAAATCATATCCTGGAGCTTTTTTTGCGTTCAAATTACACTTGATCTCATTTTTTAATTCCTGTAATGTTACACATCGAATATTATATTCATCAATTTTGCTAACTGTTATTATATTTTCATCTGCTGTTTGCCTAGGTAACGGTTGAAAGGTGTCTTCCAAGTGAGCCGCAAATAAAATAGCTTTTTGCTTGTCGCTTTTGGCCCAGGTTCCTTCCCCATTTTTAATAGGCGGCACATGCATTTTAGTTCTTTTTAATCCCTTTGTTGCTTTCCAAAGAGAGTAATCAGTATCTTTATGTTCGGTGAGACCATTTAAGTACTTGTTGATAGTTTCATTCTTAATTTCTTTTATAAGTTGTTTTAGTTTATTGCATAGAAAATTGAGGATTTTTTTGTTTTCCGGGGCGCGTGTCCTTTGCCAGGTTTTTCTTGCCTTACGTTTCTCTCTAACTAACTCCCTGACCTCAATAGGATAATTTTGATTCCTACGGGATTCGGTGTGACTAGCAGGAGAACTTTCCCATGCTGCTTGTTTAATAGTACTGTTAAATACCTCTAGTTCGTCTTCCAACTGTACCGGTGTTTTAATCGGCACTCGTAGATTTGTTTGCATTTCAATTAGTTCTTGGAATAGGTCCCAGTTAGTTCTATTATTTGTTAATTTAGGCAGGTTATCCTTATTAATTATCATTGTGCTGAGTGTCATGATAACAGGTGTATGATCGGAATATATCCCTTCGCTGTTTTCGATGTACATGTAATCCTCGAAGATCCCTTTCGTTACATAAAAATCAATGAGATCTGGTATTTTATTTATATCAGCAGGCCAGTATGTCGGTTTACCTCCAGAGTGGAACTCGCAGTTATTTATTCGTCCGGCTTCGAATAGCTTATTTCCTTTATGGGTTGTAAGTCTTGATCGCCAATAGGTGTTTTTTGCATTAAAGTCACCACCAATAATAAAATTGGATCCTAGTGATCTAAAGAGTCAATTATAATCTTCTTTGTTTAGATTATAGCGTGGAGGGCAGTAGATAGAGGAAATACTGTATTCATTATTATTGTTAGTTTCAACTTTTATGGTGTTAACTTGCATACTTTCCTCTTCTATACTAGGTTCTTCATAGTGTTTGAGACTCTTTTTTACTATTACTGTTGATCCTCCTCTGGGTTTTCCTCCTGGGTGAACAGCATGGTAACATTCATAATCACGTATTTTAATAAATGATGTTTTTGTCAAATGGCTCTCCGATATAAGGCAGATATCTATTTTTTCTAAATTTAGAAAAATTTCTAGCTCTGGAACATGTTGCGCTAGTCCGTTCGCGTTCCAGGTGACAATTCTTAGTGATCTGCTCATTTTAGTATATGAGGGCTGTTGCCTCGTTCAAGGTTTGATGCATATCTAGACGCTTATATAAAGCTTCTAGACCACGTTCTTGCTTTGCTAGCCTTATATTTATGGCTTCTATGTTTCGACAAATCCTTTCAAGGGGATTATCATTCGTAGCATTAGATGATTGCTGTACAATTTGTGAATAACTTTTCCGCTCTGTACCAATACCTGGTGGTTTTGGCTCCGCTTGGGTTTTATTTGGTTTCTCTTCTCTGGTAACCCTAGGGTTTTGAGGAAACTGATGCGTTTTGTTTCTTAGTCTTTGAAGTTCTTTGGCTACTTCACAGCCTCTATAATTTGCAGGATGATGCCCTTTACAGTTTATACATCTTGCAGGGGTGTTTCTACTTTCTGTACACTCTTTCGCGTTGTGTTTTCCAGCACATTTTACGTATCTTGGCTCCCGTCTGCAATATTTTTGCGTGTGATTGAAACCTTGACATTTTTTGCATTGAGGTATTAGCCTCGTGTTTTTCTTAAGCGGTTCTATTTTAACCCTCATGTTGAGAATTGCTTGATGTTGAAGATGTTTTCAACTTTCTCCTTTTTGTTAAACGTAAGCATGAAGAGTGGAAGCCCCCTTTTTTTGACTTGATTGTTCTCACCTCTCTCTCGTTTTAGGATGTTTACTGCATCTTCTATTTGCAGATCTCTTGCCTTTAGGTCCTCAATTATGTCCTCCTTCTTATACGTTGGATGAAGGCCTCTGGCCATAACCTTAATTGCGCGTTCGTTTTTATCTTCGTATGTGAACCATTCTTTACCTTCCGCATTGAGCTTTGTTGCTAGAGCTCTATATGTGTCGGAATCTGGTGTATTGATTTTCCACACGTTATTGTTTAGTGACACTACTCTATATTCCTTAGCTGTCACTGATTTCATTATAGATTGTATACTTGCAAATTCTGTTATGCCGATTACATTAATTGGCGGAGGAGCTTTTTCTTTCGGTACAACCTTTTGTTGCTGTTGCTGGTGCGTTGGTTTCGTATTAGTATCGCCAGTTACTAATACATTAGCTTGCGAATGATCTCCAACTTCAGGCGAGAATTCTGCTTTTCGTTTTTTGGTAGGTCTTTTCTTCCTTTTCAGTACCCAATCTGTTTCTCTCATGAGATCCTCTTCATCAGTATGGAACTCATTGTTATAACTAGTGTGAGTACTTGTTTCATTATAACAAGTTAGCGGGTTTTCAGAAATCTCCATTGGTTTGGGCTTCTTCAATTCTTCATTTTCTTTTTTCAGCTTTTCAATTTCGCTTCTTAATTGCGTTAAAAGTACCTCTACTTCACTGAGTCTTCGACAGAGTTCAGCGTTTTCGTCTTTCTGCTGATTTGCAGAGTTAGTATGATTGTTTGGTGATCTTAACAACATTGAACTTCTTTCGAATGGGTTTAGCAATGATTGGCTCACCCCAGAATCCATTGAGCCAGCCTCGTAAGAGGGTGGATTAGCCAACTGGGTAGTTGGTTTACCACCTGGGGTATTGTTTCCTTTTTGCGTTGAACTCATTGCTTTAAAACTGGTTATGTATCAACTACCAACCTAACCAGTACAAGTTGGTAGTGGGTCATTGAAGAGAACATCATTTGCTATGTTCTCGGTAGTCGGTTATTCCGCCGTATCTCGGTCGCCAGAGCCTCGTTAGTTAATTAGCAGGAAGTACCACGTGCAGGTGAGGTTGGCATTTGGGCTAGTATAATAAGACCATCTAAACCGGCGCCCCTTACCCCCCACAGTTAGAATCAATATAATAAAATATTAAACATAGTGACGCATTATACATAAATTATGTTTTTCTCATCCTTTTTACTTCGATTTGACCTATTAGAATTTTAGTTCGGATCTATGTTTAACGATTTTTAATTTACACAAATTTAGAAAAAACACATATGTGTAGATATTCATTTTGTTTTAACTCTTGTCAGTCTCAGTATTTCTTTGGTGGCCGTAGATCGTGTTACTTTATTTTACAAGTGTGTGTTTGCTGTTTAGATGGTAGCTTTTAATTGTATCTAGCTGCCTTTTATAATGCCAGCAAATCAAATAACTTCCAAAAATGGAGCGATAAATAAGAAAAGCCGTAAATCAATTACGTTACAAAAGAAATTAGATGTATTGCGCCGTTTTGATGCAGGCGAAAAACTTAGTGCAATTTCAAAAACAATAGGTCTTGCAACATCTACTCTAGGATCAATATCTAGGTCTGTATTTAACATAAAGAAAATTAACATACAAGATAATAAGAATCCGATATTTATGATACTCCGTCAATGCAAAAAAAGACCACATAACCAAACTGATTTTACTTCTTTTGTTCAAACACCGAATAACTGTATGCTGCTACTTAATTCCTGCTGATGAAAACCCAGAGCTCTGCGCACTCGACAACCTATATAAGAAACGGGAATATACCACGTCTGCGTACTGCAGCCCGAAAAAAAAATTATAAAACGATTATAAATAAGAATCAATTTGATTTTTTTTTTTCGCTTTTAAACTGACACAATAGTCAACAAAAACAAACCAAAGACTATATAGATATAATTTCGACACCATACTTATTGCTTAGCTACCGCTAAAATCGTCGTACAGATTGCTGACCAAGATGAATTCCTGCTATACGTCTGCGACCGCGTTACTGCTCCCAACAAAAAAAAAATTGTTGTCTTCTTTACAGCTGTAAATCGGTGTCGCCTTGTCCCGGTTCCAAAATACCTGATAAATGCCGTTTTCCCTCGTTCACCGCGATATTATTCGCGCCTTCAATTTATTTTGGATTTTCTTCCTGTTCGTGTTATTTTTTTTGTATCTCACGTGACTTACGTGTAAACACACCTAAGGTTTATCGAACGGGTTAGTTAATGAACCTAAATGGTATTCACTAACTATCGTAATATTTTGTTTTATTACACCCTGTTTATTAATGTTAGGGCTTATCACTTAAAAATACAAAAAAAAAACCGTTTTGTTTCATTTATAGTTGATATTATTATTTTGTTTATATATCAGACTGACTAACAAGCACCTTTCGCTTGATCGCTTAAACCCTCACTAACTTCTTCACCAAAAAAAAAAAAAAAATGTTTTTCTCTTTTTCTTGTTTTTTTTCTACTCAAACGACCACGGACCGATACTTTGACAAACTGTCAACGGAGCCATCTATGGTTTACCACACCAACCTAAATTACCATAATTATAATTTATTTATAACCATAATTTATTTTGTTTGTTTTTTTTCTTGCCATTGGTACCGTGTGTTTTAATTGTGTGAAATCGGTAAACAAATAACAACAAAAATGACGGAGCAGCGAAAAAAGAAAATGCTTGAGAGCCAAATAATTAAAGACGGTGTTTGGCACGCGCGCGCGCGTGTGTGAGTGTGTGTGTGTGTGTGTGTGTGTGTGTCTGTGTGTGTGTGTGTGTGTGTGTGTGTGTGTGTGTGTGTGTGTGTGTGTGTGTGTGTGTGTGGGTGTGTGTGTGTGTGTGTGTGTCTGTGTGTGTGTGTGTGTGTGTGTGTGTGTGTGTGTGTGTGTGTGTGTGTGTGTGTGTGTGTGTGTGTGTGTGTGTGTGTGTGTGTGTGTGTGTGTGTGTGTGTGTGTGTGTGTGTGTGTGTGTGTGTGTGGGTCAAGATTTCCCGCTTTATATATGACCCAGTCGTAACATAGTGGGGAAAACTCATGCCCCTGAGACTCATGCTCTTACACAAAAAAAAATGTTAAACGTGATTTTATAGAAAGGAAAGTGATTCGATTATAATCAAAAGCATCTGTCGGAAAAATTTCATTTGTTGTCTTATTACGGCGATAGGGCGAGTGTGACTATTTTGTAAGATCTTTGATATGGTATGTTCCCAACGATTTACCGTTGGCATCATTAAGTTTATAAGCCACGTTGCCGACTCTATCTGCTATAATCGCTGGAGTAAATTTAGGTGCTAATTTAGCACTAAAACGCCTTAGTGCGTCACTTTGAACATACGAGCCGACAAATACTCTATCCCCAACAGCAAACTGTCAAGGTTGACTACGGGTATTCTAGTGATTTTCTCCCTTAAAATAAGCAAATTTCAAATGCTGCAGAATCCGTTGTTGAACTAATTCCAAACGATTAGATTTATCCGATGCATATACAGTATTTTCATCCTCACAATCAAGTAGTCGTCGTAATTCATAATCAGCCCCATGTGAGATGAAATGTTGTCCAAAAACTAAAAATTTAGGACTGAATGAAGTTAAACTATGGACTACGTTTCTTAGTGTTGAAGCTACTTGTGGTAAATAAAAATCCCAGACCGTACGATTTTCTCCGATGTAAGACCTCAAGGCTGATAAAATTGTACGGTTGAGTCTTTCCGACACATTGTTTTGCGGACTATGAAAAGGCGTGGTTACATGCTATACTCCATATTTGGCTAAAAGAACCGAAAATAATGTAGACTTAAATTGTTTACCGTTGTGAGAAAAAATGGATTCCGGAACAGTGTAAATATTAAAAACTTCATTTTCCAGGAATTCACATAACGACACTGCAGAGGCTTCTCTCAATGATTTGAGCAGCACAAAACGACTGTAATGGTCCAGCACGATCAAAACATACGAATTATCATTTCGAGACCGCGGATATGGTCCTAGGAGGTCCAGAAAATAGTCGCTTCACTTCAATGTATTTACCCATTGGTGGTCTGGTTGAATAATTCACGGCTTTTAACATCTTACACGTATCGCATGACGTTTTGTGGATTCCCATATGACTGCTTGTTGGTGGCCCATGCGCTTGTACTAAAAGAGAAGAGGTAAGAGTCGTCGGAAAAACTAGTTCCTACGGAGAGATATCCGTTAATATGTACCGTTTACCATATGTTGGAAAGATCAGCAACTTACCATCCTCCACCCGGAAGTTCGATTAAATATTTGTGTTTTGTTCAATCTGTCGGATTTTGGACACGTATTCCTCATCACGAAAAGCCGGTGAGTGTAGATCTATGGACAGCGTACCATTATCACGAGATCCAGAATCCAACCTAATGCAGAATCTCGCAGAAATCACGTGAAAGCGCGTCAGGTGCAATATTCAATGCTCCTTTGCGATATTCTATATCAAAATTCAACCCCCGTAATTTTAGACTCCAACGCTTGACGTAATGTCGAAAGGCCCTTACACATAGAACTGCTGCATATCACTCTAATGCCGTTGTGCAGTAGTTTCGCTGGCTCGGAATTAGCTTCTTAGAGTAGTAAGCGATTGGATGCTCTTCATCTCCCAGTTTTTGAAATAGTATCCCACGAACTCCTCGTGACGACGCCTCTACCTGTATAAAGAATGGCAAGTCATAGTCCGGATGAACTAATACGGAAGCAGTAGTTACAAATCTCTTTAACTCGTCCATACTCTGCAGAGCTTTTTCGGACCAAACCAGTGTTGTCTTCTTCTTCAATAGGTCTTTTAAAGGAGCGGTGACTGAAGCTTAATTGGGTATAAACCGCCGATACCAACCGCTCACGCCCAGAAATCTCCTCAATTCTTTCGTTGTTCTTGGTACTGGAAAATTATTTATGCCAGCGACCTTTTCTGGATCAACTTTTATACACCCGCTCCAATCAAATGTCCCAAATATCGTATTTCTTTGAGAAGAAACTTACTTTTTTCGATGTTAATCGTTAGATTGGCCTCCCGCAACCACAAACTTTTGGGCTTCAGAAGCCCAAAGTGTTCCTCTATCATGCTGGTCGTGATTAATAAATCGTCCAAATACACAAAAATGTTGGAATAATATTGATAGGGAACAACTTTGTGCATCAGTCGGCACATGGTTTGTGGCGCGTTGCATAGCCCAAAAGGCAAGACTCTGAATCGGTAGAAGGGCCTTCCCGCTACCGCAAATGCAGTTTTACGTTTAGCATCATCGTCGAGTGGAATCTGCCAGAATGCATCCTTCAGATTAATGCTGGAGATACATCTGATGTTTTCCAAACGACTCAGTAAATGCGTCCTTCTCCGTTACGTCATTTACCCGTTTTGTTTGGTTACTATAGTGACTGGTGAGCTCCACGACGTATCCTCACTCTCTTCGATGACTCCGGGAGCCATCATACGATCCAGCTCTGCATAAAGTAATATTTCCTTTGCTCGTGATATTGGATAGGTTCGTTGTTTCCCTGGTTTGGCATCTCCAGTCATAATGCTGTGGCAGATTAAGTGTGTACGGCCCAACCCTAACTTGATAAACAAAGGCAAGGTATCTATTATTGATTGAAGCCCCGTGCGCTGGTCTTCGCTCAACGAGTGCATTTTGGTATCCTTAATGGTATCATTGAGAAGTAACTAGCGTTCCTTGAGAAGATTGCTCATATGAGGCGGCTGATTCGAGGTCATTTCATTTATTTGTGTGGTTAAGTCAAATGCATTAAAGAAATCCATACCTAGGTACAACTCCTGAGAAATATTTGGTGCTAAGAAAATGTTTAAGGATCTCTCCTTACCGTTAAAACGTAGTTTAGAGACGCCTGACGGAAAATGGTAAAAGTTTAGTCCAGATTGATAGTGAAATTGCTCGCAATTTTTTCCTGACACGCTGATGTTTGCGCCTGAATCAAGGAGGCCGTTTATTTTCTTATCGAATACTTCGATAGTGGCATAAGGTCTTCCTTACTGCTTAATAATGAAGATTAGATTTGTTTGCGAATTAATTTTTCTCCTTTAAAATAACAATAACTTCTGCTGAAAGGGATGCTTGACATAGACTGCGTAATTTGTTCTGATCTAGGCACGACGATGTAGTTTGTAGAGTTCTGGATCCGTGTTACAAGCCGCATTTTCTAGTATCGGTCTTTTCGGGACAGCCGGGTTGGGAAGAATTGTCTCCCGAATTAAGAGTTTGTTCCTCGTTTCGTTTCCCGCATTTGAATATTTAAACTGGTAATGATGACAATCACTAAACTTTACATTATCTCGACCATCGTGAACACCCGCCGCGTTGGATTTTCGCATTGATTGAATTTGTCACCAAATATTTTACAATTCCAACAATGAATTGTGGACGAATCTTTGAATTTGACTGCCTGTGATTACTGTGGACGATAAGTGCTGGCTAATAATTTCATTGCGGCAATATTTGAATCGTCGACATTAGTTCTACTCGAATACTAGGGCCGGGCGGTGCTACTTATAGTAATGAATTAGTTTCATTTATTTCATTTACTCGACTTAACCTGGATTTTGTAAACATATGGTCCTCTGGTAAGTATTCCATTTCGGGCCATTGTTTTTCTAATTGGCGATATTCATGAGACAATTCGACTACAGAACGGAAGTCTTGGGATGACAAATAAATTTTTAACCCATCTCGCATGTTATCCATTAATGTTTCTAATGTTTCGGAGTCGGGAATTGGACGTCTGGCTTGCAATGCTCTTTTCTGAACTGAGTCCTGAAATTCCACAAACGTTTCGTTGCGATAATTCTGTTTGCGTGCCATTAGTGCCTTTTTAATGTCTCTATCAGAACGTACAAAACTAAACCGCTCGATTAGGTCAGTGCGTACTTGACGCCAATGTATTTGAGAATAGTTCTGATGTTCGACATATGTATGTCCAGTACCAATCCGATGCTGTACCCGTAAGGAGTGCACCTGGATGGTCTACTAATGCATCTAAGGGAAGATTCGCGGCCTTAGCCAAATATTCAATTCTGAAAATGAATCGATCTATTGGTAAATCCCTGATGGACCCGCTAAAAGTTTGTTTCCAAGAGGAAACAATTCGTTATGTAAAATTTTGTGAATTACTGACACCCTGATAATTAAATACTGGTGGTAATTCTCGCCAATTAATTTGGACGTGCGGTGGCTGATATCGAATTTGGGTTGGTTCAGGAATCGAAATATTATTTGGCTCGGAATTTGAAAATTAACTTCTCTCATGTTAGGAAAACGTTGCGGGTTTTCCTCTAACTCATGGCGGTTAGGTGTAACAACCAACCTTTGAGATGTCATATTTGGGTTAGTTTTTATTTCGAGTCTTGTGCGAGCGGCTGAGGTATAATGTAATATTGGCAGGTGACACTCGCATCACGTCTCCTCATGTCGAAAGAAGGCCAGAACTGTCTCCCATCTCTTAATCAGACGGCAGATCAGTTTTATGATCCAATACAAAATCCAAATCTTTTTGTAAAAGTCGCGTTGCGTAGGTGTGAAACGAATCCCTTAATCATTTATGAGATATTTTTAATAATTTTTATGCTTGCGGAGGAACATCAGCGCCGTCTTACTTCAGCATTGTTATAAAGGTAAATTTTGTTTTGGGACATCAACTAGTATGCGACGTCAGTATTGTATGATACGAATTTTAACCAAATGTGCAGTTATTGCATTTTCGGCTCACGATTGAATTTAGAAGTTTTTGGGTGTATACGTTTTTGGAAACTCGCTAGATTAGTATCTGGTCTAGCCTTTCACTCTAGAAATCGGATGGCGACCTAACAAAAGAGTTAGTATTATTTGAACATTTAACGCCGAAGACTGTTAAAAAGAACTATATATTTTAACAAAAATATAACATCCACCGCTAGCTGAGCTGTCACAAAATTAAAACGGTTCTTGTCAATTAATTCGTTTGATTTTAACTCTTGAAACCAAATCTCCACAACAAAGAGCATTTTCTTTATCGTCAACAGACTTGTTTAATTACTTTTCAGAGTGATCATATTTAAAAGACGCGTTGGGTTGGTTACCAACAAAATATAACTGACCTTAATAGTCGGATATTAACGTCAAATAAATGAAAGAAAGATTTATATCAACTACATTCAGCATGAATAATTTCAATTTTTAAATCATTTAATAAATGTTTGTATGATATTTTATGTTTCCAGTTTGTTTTATTACATACAAAATTTCACATACCAGTATGTCGGCAAAAATGAAATAAATGTAAATTTAATAGTGGAATTATATTGAATCAGCAACGCAAACAAAAATACAAGGTTGTCATACACACAAGTTAAGTAAATTAAAAACGAACATAATTAAAAAATTTAAATGGTATAACAAAAAACAAGCATAAATTAAATTTTACATAAAACAATAAAATAAAAAATCAAATTATGTGTATGTATATGTATTTGAAGTGCTCCTACAAGTTGTGGAAAAATAAAATTTAGTACGGGAAAAATTAATGACATTCATTATGCTTAAGGGCCTCGACGATTCCGCTGCGAAATAGGTTTCCAACCTAAAAACCATAATTATTTCCAGGAGTAGTGAACATTTTTGTTTTCATAATCCTTTAACCCTTTTCTTATTCAATTAAAAATAAACACCACCAAATAAAAGGGATAATATTTTATTATCTTAAAATCAGGTGTGAAATTTTTCGGAAAATGAAAAAAAAAAAAAATTAATTCTCTACAATCTCGTTTTCTCGGTAAAATAAAAATTAAGAGAAAACAATTTTTAATTTTATTTTTATTTTCTAATAAAAGCTCAGCAACAAAAAAACTTTCCTCTTTTACAATGAATCATAAAATTGCTAACAAAAAAGGGGAAAGCAATTGTACTACTATGTATATGGATACATAAATAAAATATATAAAAGGACATAGTAAGATTTATATCCTTCATAAAAAAAAAAAGTTGGAGCTTTTTATAGGACCTTTTTTGTTACTGTTTATTTTAATGAGATTAGAAAATTCTTAAATGAATGAATATTATAGGCAAATACAAATCGCTCGAGGAACGATAAAATACAAAAACTCGTGTCATTAAAAATGTTTTTAATAACAAGAAAAAAAGCTTGATTCTAATCGAGATGGTTTCATTTTGCCGCCAAATTGAAACAATTATTACGCAAGTGGGTGCGAAATTTATTTCCAGGCTAATTAAATTGATATTATTCCAAAATTTAATCGGAAGAAACCTTTTCAATACACAATTTTTATTACCAGAGCTTTCTAGAGTATAAATAGAGCCTTCTAGAGTATAGAGCCATAATCATCATGACGTATTTTTTAGAAGCAGTTATGTTCTGGTGATGAGGCTTAAAAAATATTGTCATATCATTATAATAAACTGAGGTACTTTCTTGTGGAATTTACTGAAATATAATAACAGTAAATAGAAATTAATACTCTAATTGAATTTGTAAATTAACCTCAGAGAGTCGTTTGTGTATTATGCCAAAATTATCGGTTTTTGTCCAACAATAATTATGTCATCTGGATGGAATAGGCCCGAAAGGCCGAAGGTCGAAACGCTTAAGGTCGAAAGGCCGAATGTCAAAAGGTCGAATGCCGAAAGGCCGAATGTTGAAAAGCTGAATGTGTCGAAAGGACGAATGTGTCGAAAGGCCCAATGTCGAAAGGCTGAATGTCGAAAGGCCGAAAGGGTTGAAATGCCGAATATCAAAAAGCCGATTTTCGAAAAGCCGAATGTGTCAAAAGGCCGAATGTCGAAAGGTCGCATTGGTCCCATTGTGTCGAAAGGGCGAATGTCGAAAATCCGTTTGTATCAAAATTGATTTTAATGTTACGTCTTTTTATGAAAAGCAAAATTTATATTTTTATCAAAATTTGTGTATAAAAATATTCAATAACAAATCGCCATTGTCATATAATTAAAAATTGATTAATTGTAATTAAAAAACAAAAATAAATAAATTTTTTTCCGACAAACTTTGATCACATTAATAATACTACACAGACAGGATTTAATAACAATTATTTTCAATTTGTTTAAATATTGATTTCAACCTGTTAAGTGGAGGAAAATTTAATGAAATTTCGGCCTTTCGACCCAATCGGCCTTCCCACACGTTCGGCTGGCTATACGACTCATTCGGTCTTTCGACATTCGGCCTTTCGACACATTCGACCTTTAGACATTCGGCCTTTCAACACGTTCGGCCTTTTGACATTATTGGCCATTACACATTCGGCCTTTCGATACATTCGGCCATATGTCATTCTGCCTTTCGACATTCGGCCTTCCGACATTCGGCCTTTCAACATCGACCGATCTGGATATAAATGACAAATTTTACCTATTCATTTAGGATATTGTTCATTGTCTGTTGAAATGTGGTCAAACCATTCTTTAGACCTAAGGACATTCGGGAAAAACCAAAATTTCCATAAGTGGATCAAGTATTTTTCTCTTGGGATTGCAGATCATCCTAAGTGGATTTTTTTGGGCCGTAAGTTGAACCGTTATTTGTGTTGCCTACAGATGAATTGACTTTTATTTCCTAATAGAGTACAAAGAAAAGAAAATGAAGATCGCGGTTGCAGCATCATTAATGGCGGCACTAATCAAGAGCGACAGTAGTCCAAAATAGCATACCGTCAAAATGTCTTCCGTGTTAAATTTACTGGCTTGTTAGTAATAATATATCAACCGTAAAATGTTTTATAATTTAACTTTAGTAAGATTATATTCCTGATCAAGCACACAAAAAGAAAGTGATCCCAGCGGGATAATGTTTTTAATAAATGTGGCATATTTTGAAAAATTTTGAAAGACATTCGTTATCAAATTGGCAACAAATTTAATATTTGAGGCAAATTTCCTACTGGAAAATGGAAATATAATTTTAAAAATACTTTGTCGCAACGAACCATAATGCCAAAAATCCAAATTTATAATTTTCTGTTTACATATTTGATTTCAAAACTCAACATAAGTTAATATTTTCCTAACCATTAAAAAAAACCGGATTACTCCCTACACATATTCTGTCAGCTAGTACTTATTTCGTATCAATCATCACTCATCCTAATAATTCATACAATTCTTTATAAGCCAAAAAACCGCCCTCATTCATTAATTCACTTAGATTTATTGCCTTCCGTAGGATGTTAAACTTAGATCTACATTAGTATTTACGTTACAACCAAATCGTTCTGCAATTTGCAGACGATTTTTTAGTAATTGGAAAATGCAGAAGTATTGATGATTTAATACAAAAACTTAAAATGTTGAATCTGAGAGTGAATCCTAATAAGTGTGATTTTATGAGTTTCAGAACAAACGTTGCAAAAGTTAATATAAGTGTTAATAGTCAAAGAATTGAACAAGTAAATGCGTACAGGTATTTGGGTATTTGGATTGATAGACGTATGAATTTTGGGAAGCACATGAAAATTTTGGCAGATAACTGCAAGGAACGTTTAAATGTGGTTAAACAGGTGAGCAAACTTAAATGGGGCGCTCATCCGAGTGTGACTGACATGTTAAGTAAGGCCCTTATATCCTCAAAAATTTGATATGGTACTAGTGTGTATGGGAATGGTTCGAAAGAGGCTTTTAGCCAATTAATGAAAGTAGAAAATGCATGTGCAAGAGTGGTATTAGGGGCGATTAGCTCAACTCCAATACACACTCTGTGGTCTGAACTGGGTGATTCACCTCTTGATTACAAGAGAGAGTGGATCACAGTGAGAGAGTCGGTGAGAATGATAACTAAGAAAAATAATTTTTGGAATGAGATGATAGTAAGATTACAAAGTAGGGCGGTGTAAAAACCGACTTATCGAACTAGCATTGCACTTAAAAATTTGAACATGTTTCTGAGTATAGGCAATGCTGGTCCGCAACCCGTTCCTGATAATCTGACTGTATGTTTGAATGTGGAGAAATTTATTAAGGGAATGAATGAAGTTATCGCCAAAATTATGTTTGGGAAAATCAGTCAGCGGTATATGCGAGAGGATATTGTGTATACAGATGCTAGTGTGAATGAGAATGGAGTGGGTGTTGGTGTCTTTATGCCTGGTAAGAATGTTGAAAAACATTTTAAAGTGGACAAAATTATCTGTATAATGAACGCTGAACTGATTGGAATGTTTGAAGGAATTAAACTGGCTGTGAATGAAGGCCAAAGGAAAATAGTAATATTTTCCGATTCCCAGAGTGGTTTATGTTTGCTAAAATGTGGAGGTGGAAGAGAAGGCAATGTGTTTGTTGATCTTATTTTTGAATGCGTTCGAGACTGTCAACGTGATGTGACCATACAATGGATCCCATCACATAGACAGATCGAAGGGAGTGAAAGAGCCGATATTTTAGCTAAAATGCTAGGGTCTGAAATCCAATTACTGCGTACGGCCATTTAATCATTGTTCGTTTTATTTTTATTTTTTAAATTGAAAAGCACATAAAGCTCTGTAAATTTTTTAAAAACTATAAATTACCTAATTATTTACTAGTTATTTACGTTAAATAATAGTGAAACAGAACCACGGGAATCAAGTATTTCAAATTTTAATTTATTTGACAACAACAACGTTTATTACTACTAATTAATTAATAATTAAATGTACAGTTGTCATTTACAAAAATGCTAGGGTCTGAATCCAAATTACTGCGTACGGCCATTTAATCATTGTTCGTTTTAGTTTTAGTTTTTAAATTTAAAAGCACATAAAGCTCTGTAAGTTTTTTAAAAACTATAAATTAATTATTTATTAGTTGTTTACGTTACATAATAGTGAAACAGAACCACGGGAATCAAGTATTTCAAATTTTAATTTATTTGACAACAACAACGTTTAATACAACTAATTAAATAATAATTTAAATCATTTACAAAAATGCTAGGGGTCCCTAATGTCTATTTTTATTTTTGTAATTCATTCTATACACCACAAAGTTTGACAATCGAATAAAATTTGAAGTTAACCTTTAGTCATAGTATCGTCCGAAAATATCGTTGTAATTTTTACAAATCGAAATATTTTCTTGTAGAGATGTCTGGATATTTAGTTTGTGTGAGAGTAAGTATTCCTACTTTTTAGTATAACGACACAATATTTAGTACAATTTATAAACTGATTATTTATAAACTGATTGATTAATTGATTGATGGCGATGTACGATCAAGCATTAAGCAAGTCTCCCGTATTATAAATGCGAATACCAAACCACACTATACACCCATGTTACACAACAAGACACCATTCTTCATGAAGGCCAAAACTCCGTAAAGAAAGGCGCCACATCGTTAACCACATAAGTCTGTTGTGATATCCGCCCCTGGCCAGGCCGCCGTCTTACACCTTTTTACATATAACAAGATCGAGGGATGGGGAAGGAATGTTAGCAACAAAGACTCAACCCGGTTCCAGACACCTAAGTAGTTGATAGTTAGTAAATTTGTTAGTAATATATTTTTTTAATAATTTATTTAACACAAAGACAATATACCAATTTTAAAGTTCATCTCTACTGCTCCAGGCTGTAAGAAGACACAATGACTACACAAACTTCCTGGTACCGCAAACTCTTTTTTTCTGAAAAGCTGTAAACAACTATTATTATTCCCCTCCACCATTTTTTCCATCGGCGGTTGTAAGAGGGGGGGGCGAGATTTCGTTCCATCATCATGTTCCCATGCAGTCACCCAAATTTGTACTAACTGTAGGTAGTGTTGCTTGACGTTGTTGTTGAAATCGTTGCGTCTCTGCTATCCCTGCTACTCGCCCCCCTTATATTTAGTACAATTTTTAAACTGGTTGGAAATTAATAATAAGTTTAGGGATTTAAAATTTGCAAATTTGTTTTTACCTCTTTCTGAATTTAAAAGGTTTTATGAGGTTTCTATATAAATAAAATAACTACATGACCATTTTCTGTAAATTAAATGACGTCTAATGTTTGCTGAATAATTTATAATACTAATTAAAAGCTTTTGATTAGTTCAAAAGCTTAGCTGAGATTTGACATTTCCCTATATCTAAAGTAGGTTAATATTATAGTCCGTAGTCTAAATTTTAACAAAACACTGTAACAGAATGAAACGCTAACTTTAAAATAACAAATATTACAAATTTTAATACATTTGACAACAACAACATGTCATAATACTATTAAATTAAAAAATTTACGTACAATTAGTATTTAATAAAACGCTAAAACTTTAAACCGATTTACTTAAAATATAGCTTTCAACAATTTAATCATTTGATTTTACATTTTTCGAAACTTAAAAGCTCAAAAAACTATATACAATTGTTTTTTTCGTAATATGATATTATTGTTAGCAGAGCTTTACATCAAATGCTTGTTAAATATTTTAATATAACAATTCCAAAATGATAAACATTTATTTGGGGTTTGACAGTGTTCCAGGTCTAAACTATGGTCTGGAAATAGTTTGAGTCAGCACTTAGATAAAACGAGGGAAAAACAACTCGAAAGTTAACTAAAATTGGAAACACTGGTCATTATATAGCATGCTACTAAATTATTTAAAACATTTTGTTATTATGTCAAATCAAATTAAACTTTAATTTCGTCTCGTTAACACAATTAAAATAATTCAATGCAATCTTTTCAAAAACTAACTTACCACTTTCACACATTTTACGAACACTACATAATACGAGTATAAAGTAAATATGTAACTACAATTAATTTTTTTGGTAGTTAGTTTCAAATAATGTAACGTAACATGCATGTTCATATTTCGTGAAATTGATCTTTTGTAAATTAACATTTATTTTTTTTTTTTGTGTTATTAAAACAACATCTAAACGTAAATTTTAATTAAAAATTAGCTATATACATTTTATGGTTTTAAATTTTATTTTTATTTTTATTTTTTGTTATTTAATAAATTATAAAACTATTTTGAGGGAGTTGTACTCGTATATGTCTGCACTCTCCCGTCACACTGTGTAAACTTTAAATCATGCAAAATATGTAGTATGTTATGTTACATTCACAAATGTAATTTAAGCAAACAGTTAAGAATATTGTGAATTAATCCTATACATTTGGTATTAAAAATACGGAATAAATTCAACTGCAGAAAAATACCGAAATGAAATTCTAAAGCATTTTTTTTTTTTTCTTTGGAAAGCTAACTTTTCATAAATACACATCATTCAAAGCTGCTTAAAAAAAAAATAATCTGGATTTTGACTAAAAAATAACTAAATTTGATAGAAATCGTTTTTTTTTAAAGTTTGATATTGTTGTTGTCAAAATGTTTTGTCGTTATCTTGTAGCTTCTAATAATTCCATCAAGGATAAAATGTTATTCGGATTTTGTGTTGAAAACTCGGTAAAATATTTTTAAAGACAACATTATAATCAATTTATATATATATATTTTCTTCGGCAAATGGATGACAAAATACCTACATCCGTTTCCGTATTTCATTTTCCTTCAATACTCTCTAAACACTATACACATTTGTCGTAAAAACATAAGATTTTTACCAATCAAATTTTCTTAAGGGAGATGATAAAGGCAAAATAGTCACTTACTTATGGTGACATGGTATTAAAAAGACATTCGAATAACATAAAAGTAATGAAAAAATATGTCGGATGTAATTACAGAATTTTCATGTTTATACATAAACATATGTACACATAAGTTACATAGTTATACATGAACATCATTATTTTCATATAAATTTGATGTAAATACAATGTTTTGGATGTGCACAGATATACATTACAAATACATACATAATAATGAATGGAACCATCATAATCTGGTTTGATGAGGCATAAATGTTGTTTCATCATAGACGTATGTATAAATGTTATGTAATAAATTGGCGTAATTTTATATTTTTTAAGCTACAAAATTGCTTATGCTAAATCTGAATATTTATTATATGATCGTATCCATATTTGTAAATTCTTAGGATTGAATTGATATTATGTATCATTAAGAATTTTCTTGGATTTTTTTTTTATGTTTTGTGTATTCAACAAAATTACGATACAGATTCATTTTTTCAAACGAGTATATTATGTATTAGGTCAGGATTTATGTCGTTTTCTTTAAATTGTATGATAAAAAATATAAAATATGATTGGTTTAGTACGATAATATACCCTATCAAAATTATATACAATAAATATAAAGGTCAACATTCTTGGTTTTATTTCGATTTATGTCAAATTATCAGACCAAAAGTGCTGAACACATTTACTATTCGTGAAATAAATCACATAATATCGTGAAGTTCGGTTTGTTGTCACATGCTGATGTGTAAATGAATAAGCTCTAACTAACGGGGAGCATTTCGATTCGACATTTATTTCAAACACAATTGGTTTTGGGTGACAACGTTACCGACGTTGTCACGCAGTTGCGCAAATCCCAAATCTAGACAGTGCATCGGATGATAGAGATGATGAAACCCGGATCTATAAGAAAGGGCCTAGTCATCTATATGCAGTATCCATCGTAAACTAACTGAATTAAATAGTATGCTGGAACTTCAATAATTGAGAGCACCGATTTTCTGCCTCTTCAATAGAAAAGACACACAATTTTGTGAAGGTTGTGGTTTCAAAAGAGACGAATTCAAGAAAATGCTATCCCGAACGCTGCCATTACTTGATCAATCCCAAATTCCCAACTTTACTGAAAGAGTCGCCTGACCAACAATAATCTAAAATAAGCCAAAGCTACCCAAATTCTGATACGCTTCTCAACACTACTACCCATTTGGAAGCTTCTGGAAAAGTACAAAATAATTCCATCATGACCAATAGTCGGTGCTGATTTTCTTACGAAATTCGGTCTACTTGTCGACCTGAGATGAAGACAAATCATCGACCCGGCCACAAAATTAACTGTCAACGCAATGACAGTTGCCGTCAACGCTCCCACACCAAAACATTTAGTGGATGAGAATGACTACGGAAAAATACTAGAGGAATTCATGCCCCTTCAAATCCAACCACGTCGGCTGGATCCCACTAAACATAAGGCAGCGTACAACGAATTTCAACATATGGTCGAGCTAGGCATATGTAAACCGTCGTCTTCTCGTTTCTTCTCCACTCCACATGATTCCAAAGAGAGACAACACCGGTACCGGATCGTTATCCGATACCGGATATTTATAATTTTCAGTGCATCTGAACGGGTGCACAATGTTCACAAAAATCGACTTAATTAGGGCAAATCACGCAATACCTGTGGCAACCGAAGACGTGCCTAAAACGGCAATAACAACGCCATTTGGCCTATTCGAATACAATCGAATGCCTTTTGGTCTTCGGAATGCTGCTCAAACCTTTCAACGCAAGTACAACAGATCGCGTACTAGCCATAAATCAGTTCCCTCAACCTAACTCAATTAAATCTATTCAGAAATTCTTCGGAATGGTGAATTATTATCACCGCTTCATTCGACGTTTAGCCGAATTTCTACAAACAATTCACGCGCACTTGGCAACCTTGTCAAAAAGACCGAAAACAGTCAAAAACTACTTCTGGCCATATGAATGTAAAGAAGCATTCATCATAGTCAAAAGCGCGCTTGCCAATGCAACATTATTGGCACATCCCATTGAAAATACACTTTTCAACATAACATGTGACGCGTTGAACATTACCGTAGCATCAGTGTTGCAACAGTTCAATAAAGGTAGTTGGGAACCATTAGCGTTCTTTTCAAAGAAACTCACCACAACTGAGATCAAGTATTCCGCTTTCATAGAAGGTCGAACATTCACAGTCTACACAGACCATAAACCCTTGATTAACGCTGTGCACTCAAAAACAGAACGCGGTCCGTGGCAGATTCGCCATTTAGATTTTATATCACAATTCACGACTGACATTAGACACATTTCAGGTAAGCAAAATGTGGTCGCAGACATTTTGCCACGTTCATGTGACCCACAACCTGCCTCTATATGCAAAATCCCTGATTTACAAAAGATATCAAATATACAACATACAGACGACGAACTTAGAGCTCTGATCAATAAATCTCGTCCAACAAGCACCAAGTACAAACTTGAATTTGCCAATTTCACTGGTCATGAATTATACTGCGAAATCTCCTCTAGTAATCATCGGGTATACATTCCTCAACCACTACGTAGTGTAGTTTTCGATTCACTGCACGGCATTTCACATCCAGGAATCCGCGCGTTATTTTGGGTCTAATTTGGAACTGGACATAAAAAATTGGTAACAAACTGTTTGTCTTGCCAGAAATCTAAAATACATCAACATACAAAATCACAGCATGGCAAAATCAATCTTCCTGCAACACGCTTCCAACACATTCACATGTATATAGTCGGACCGCTTCCACCATCAGAAGGTAACCAGTATTTGTTAACGATCGTCGATAGGTTCACCCATTGGCCGGAAGCATACCCTATTCCAGATATGACCGCTGTAACCATTGCTAAGACATTCATCGAACAGTATATATCAAGGTTTGGCGTTCCTCTTGAATTAACGACGGACCAGGGCAGCCAATTTGAGTCTAAATTCTTCATTGAACTAACAAAAGTTCTAGGCATGGTAGAGCGCTTCCATAGAGCTCTAAAATCTTCACTTAGAGCTCGGGGTAACACCAAAAATTAGAGCTCTGAGTTACCCATTATTTTGCTGGGCATACGAGCATGTGTCAAAGAAGACCTCAAATGCAGCCCAGCAGACCTATAGTTTATGGCCAAAGCCCTAGACTACCTGGCGATATATTTTCAGGCCCAAATTCTCAACCACCTCCATCGACTAACGACTTTTTACAACAGCTTCACATATAGATGCAAAATTTAATCCCAGTCAATTCTCGCAAATCGACAGATTCCAAACTTTTCAACTCGAAAAATTTAGACAATTGCGAGTTCGTATTTGTTCGTGTGGACAGAACACGAGCAAGCCTTACTTCACCTTACGAAGGGCCATACAGAGTTCATGTGTAGTTTGAATTAATTCTGACCTTCTATTACTAAGCTCAATATACTGAACGCGGTTACTCAAATATAATTTAAACCATGCAACAAACTGTTTAGAAAAACCGAATCTGTATAACAGTTCAAACGAATTACAATGACTAAAAGCCTTTGGCAAAGTCATACACCACATGAACTTGCTTATGCTTTTCAATTTCTTTAATGGTGTTGCTATTAAATTCAATGAGGTTTGTTGATGTTGGTCTTTTGGGTATAAAACCATGCTGTCTACCAGCTCATATAATTTGGATATTAAAGATTGATGAAATCCCTCTGTATAACAAGAAACATAATTTCTTACTCCTGTTTTGAAAATTGGTGTAACTCTGGTTACTTTCCATTTCTTTGAAAATTCTGCTAGTTTTAACAATTGATTAAATAGAAGACGTGCAGAGGAATTACCAACGATGTGAAATCTTTCCATAATGAAGCTGTAATGCCATCAGGACCACATCCATATCCGAATATTTGTAGAGCTCGATGAATATCCTCGGTTTCAATCATTTTCCCATTGTGTGTATTTTCATACTTATCAATGTCTTCCGGCTTATAAACCGATTGAAATCACTCCGCAAACTTGTTTGATATAACCTGCGGGTCACGAGATTTACAAGACACAAGATTTTTTTATTGTTCTAATGTCCTTTAAAGGAAAAGTAACAATACATTACAAGGTCAACGCCCAATCGTGACAAATGTCTCCTTGCCACTACCGGTAATCTAAATAAGATGCAACCGGCGGCATAACTAGGTACCCGCAGCACCCGCAGCCGAGGTTCAAAGTCAATATCAGATAGATGGTACCTCAGATTAAGGTTAAAGCAGCTCACCCTTTCAAATTTATTAAACTGAGCATTTCTAGGAATTTTTTAATAAAACCCGGTGGTCTAGTTTTTACAGAAAGAAAAGATCATTCCTGTTGCCATTAAATATTTTCATAAGAGAGGCCCAAGAATTTTTGCTCGGTTGCTGAAAGTTAATGTCAGAGTAATTACAAATATGTACATAAGCTGACTCCATTGAAATGAAAATGGCTTTAGGTTCTGTCAGATCTTACACTGAAAAAAAATGAGTTCATTCTATTTACGAATGTCGTTCATTAACCACAATTCGTACTATTAATGTAAAAATTACTATATTTACCTAAAACAACAAAATTTAGAAAATATTAATAAAAATGTGTGCATTAATAGTACGAATCGTAGTTCATAAACTGAAAAATTAGTTAGTTTAGTGTAACTTGCATCAATTTATTAAAAAAAAAATACATTTATGAACAATTCATAATATGTATGAATAAGACTATATACGAAAATTATGTTTAACCCCTTTTGTTTGTCATATTAACGAATCAGGTACTCTAATTCGTTGTCCACTTCTTTATCTAATTGAATTGCGATAAAAATATTCATAAATAGTATAATTAAATTGTAAGGGGTAATTAAGGGGAAATTAATAGTACGAACAAATTCATAAATGTAATGATAATGATTCTGTCGCGCTTCTATATGTGTGAAAAGATCCAATTTCATCATTACATAATTTAAACGAATTTTTCGGATTGTTAATAATGGATGACTTTATTCGTAGCATCTATAAAAATTGTGTAGAGTTAAATGATATAATCGGAGCAACATAAGTTCGCTTCATAATTAACAATTGGTATGCAGCTTGAAAGACCACCTCAACATTGACAAATCGTTAGGCATAAATTAAGAGATTTTTTTATGTGACAAATCAGGTAAATATTCTATTTTATCTTAGTGTTACATAAGTGTTTTCTTCTTGCACGTGTTCTTATTAAAATAAAATTATCGCCTCCGTGATTGGTAATTAATTCTCATTCCGTGAAATTAAAATCGGAACACTTGTTTGCGAAATTCATTATATAACTCATGTTAATCAATTTATTGTGTTTCTGGTTTATTATAGTTGCCTGCAAGAAAATGTTAACCATGACCATGAGAAGGCCATGAAATAAAATCGCTTTTGAAGTATTTGGATCAGAGTCGGGTAACAAAAATTAGTAAGAATAATAGTACATGTGATTGTTATTAATTTATTGGATTTACAGAAAAAGCCGGGCAGCTCATCATGTAAAGACGCTCTCTACGGAATTTACAGGGAGTTCACCATGTATTAAGATGCTCTTAACAATACCAAAATGGGAGGAATCATCAAATTGGATTAATCAACATTTCTTTTATGTTAAAATTTTTTTGTAATAAGAGCACATTTTTGATCAAATTATATTTATTTTTTATGAAATTCTAGTTTTTAATTTCTTTACAACTGTGGTGTTTAGATTTTACGAATCTATTCGTCAAACGCCCCAAAAGTTAACATTCCTATTATGTAAATAATTATTATGTAGTTTTATGTATCAATTGTGAACCCAATTCTATATTTTATGAATTATTTTTAGTATATTTACGAAAATTATCATCATATTGGTGAATTATTCAGAATCACTGAGTATTTCATTCTTCTTATATACATACGTGTGAATTTAATCGTTAATATTATGTAACATTTCATTAGTATTATGAAAAACTTCGTGGTATCTTTAATTTCTTACGTTAATAATACGAACTTGTTCATCCACAAATGCTTTTAACAGCATTAAAATAATAACATTTTTCTTATCTTATATGAATCAATTCATACATATTACAACGTTATTAGTCCAAAATTAAAATTAAAAATTATGTGTTTCACTATCGTATATTAACGTATGGTTTTCGTACTATTAACGAACGGTTTTATTAGCACAGTTTTTACGAATTTTTCTTACTATTAATGCAGTTTTTGTCTACATTTATGTAGGATTTTTTTCAGTGTAAGATTTGGAAGAAAATTTGCCAAACTCGTTTGAAATCAAAGCTTTCAACATCAAACGATAACGATTTTAGGGTTTACCAGGTTTATTTATTTGTAATATGGTTTTGCACTCCAAATTTACCACTTTTGTACTTCAAATTCAACCTTTTAAAAATCAAGTTTTTATTAAAGACTTTTTTTATTACCGATAAATGGTAAATTAAAACTTAATTTACCGGTTTTATTTTGAAAAACTATTTTAACCCTAGTGTTTACAATCGAATTTTGATCTTCGTCTTTACAACCAACATACCCGGGTAAGTATGTACGATTTCTATTCATTTTGTGTGAAATTTTGTTTTAAAATTGAATTTTACGTTAGTATAAATAAATGTTGATCATTTCAATTTTATTTATTAATACCACATGCTATTGTGTTTCCTGGTTTTGTACAACCCTGTTTTGTGGCGGAAGAGTTGGCAGAAGAACCCGTGGAGCAATCGAACCCTTTGGAATATTAGGCAAGGGATAGTTGACAGTTTGGAGTAAAAGTCCACCAACACATCGCAGAAATCTGTCGCATAACATTTTTAAATCGGCCACTGCAGGCCCAACAAATAAAACAAACAATCTAAGCATCATTCAAACATTTAAACTATTTATACGTCAAGACATTTGTGACATCATCACTCGCGAAACCAATCGTAAAGGACCTCAAAGTTACCAAACATGGAACCACAAAAATCCAAATAATATTCGGGTATGGAAGCCAATAAGTGTCTCTGAATTTGATGGATACCTCGGCATTACAAATTTGTTTTATACTATAAGCCGATAATTGATAATGAGAATACCCGTGCGCTACGGATACTTGCTGTCTTGTAGCTGGAGCAAATGTTACGATTAATGACGTCTCACACAGTATATTCCTTCAAAACCGGCCAGATATGGAATTAAAGTATGGTGGGTGAGCGACTCCACTACCTCGTACATCCATTGAAAGAACAAATGTACACTGGAATCGCTGCAACTCACAAAGGGAAAGTAACCAAGGAGAACGTGTTGTTAAAGATTTATGCTGTACTATTTTTCGTAGAAGTGGTCTAAATATTACATGTGACAATTTTTTTACCAGATACACACTTCGTATCAGCGGAATTCCTAGTTGTAAAAGGTAACCCTCGACCTGTCGAACAACATCACAATGTGTTCGTATATTCCAAAAAAACAAAGCTGTGATGGCTGTATCCACTATCCATTATGATAGGGAGAAACAAGGATCGGCCAATAAACCAACAATGACCCAATATTATAACTGAACTAAGGGCAGCGTGCAATATTCATGCAAAAGGAGGACAAATCTCTGGCCACTGGCATTTTTTTATAACATTTTGGATGTATCGGCTTTAGCAACACATATAGCATACTATATCTAGAAAATAATCCGTTCTTGAAAAAAAAACACCAGTCACCGGCGTAAATTTTTGCAACAATTATGCGAGCAGTTGGTTATGTCTATAATCTATCGCGACATTTTGCTACCAAAAACGGTATCGAAAGTATTTTGGGCCATACTGTAGAAATTGAAGCAAGAGATGTACAAAGCACATTTATTGCAAAAAAACGTAATTCAATCGGTGGAATTATACACAAAGGAAACTGCCACCTCTGTTCTAAGAGAAGATTGACCCGGAAAAATTGTGCGAATTGCAAAAAATCAGTCTGCGCGCAGTGTACATTGACAGGGAATTAATTTTTATGTAATTTTTTATTATATGTTAAGTTTTATAAATAAATAATGAAGTAAATGATATGAAACTTTCTAATTTTTACTTTTATTTTAGTGTTAAGATTTAGCTACATACCGGGGTATGTTGATTGTCAATTTAAGGGGTTATTAGAAACAAACTATACTTTATAATCGAGTTTTGGAAAAACTTTTCTTGAAATTTCATTCAGAACATATAATTGTTAAGCTACTGAAGGATTCATGTCGATAAGATACCTAAATCAATAAAATGTTGGTCATTAAAATTGAAAAACATACCCGGGTATGTGGTTGTAAACATAAAGGTTAAATTAGAAAATGGCAAATTCTCCTGTTTCATATACCACTTTTTAAAACTTCTCGAGGTTATTGGAGTATAGCAAGGAAATGGGATGCGTGATCGGTGCGAGACTTAATTGGTAAATTGGTGTTTCGAAACTGTTAGGTTATTCGAGATTTTCAAGATTATTCGAGTATGTTTAAAATTTTCGGGTGTTTTTGATAGTTTGACGCTACTCGAGAATCTTAGAGCGTATTCGAAGAATATGATTGTTCAAAGGTTCCATTATTATTCATTAAGTTGTTTTTTTTAACTTAGCCTTAACTTGCTTAGTATAACCTTTTGCTATATTAGTAACATATAAATTTTTGGAATTTTTCGAAATTTTCGTGGGTTTTCTAGATTTTTTCAGGCTTTCCGAAATTATTCATTAATATCCAAGATCTTTCTATATCATGGAAATTGTTCTAATCGAAGTTTTTTGGGGTAATCAAGATTGTTCCACGGTTTATTCTAGATTTCTAAAGTTTTTCGACATTTCTAGGATATTTGAGATTTTTAAACATTTTCAAATGTATTCGAATTTTGTAAGGCAATGTTCTGCGCTTAGCTTTGAGTTGTGGAAACTTTACAAAGGTGATTCGAAATTATTCAAGAATATAGAGATTATTTACATTTTATTAGCGCGAATAGGATTTTCTTTTTAATTCGATAACAAAAATTGCTATATATCCTTTTACCATTTTTGCGCCACGGCCTCTCTTACTTTCTAAAACAATTGGTCCAGCATAATCTATGCCACAGTCCGAAAAAGGTCTCGCAGGTGTTATTCGAACCGAAGGTGAGTTTCCCATAAGCTGCTTGGAGATTCTTGCTCTGTTTTTGGAACACTGGATGCACTTTCTGATTTCATCCCTTACAGTTGCTCTGCCGTTCACGATCCAATAACTTGAACGGATGAGGTGGGATGTATGTGCATGATGGGCCAGGATGCAGATATTTTTTATGGAAGAAGGAAATTATCATTCTACTCAGAATATGGGATTTGGGTAGAATGATTGGGAGTTTAAAATCATATGAATTGGTGGAATTGTCTAGTCTACCACCAACACGTAATGAACTATTCGCGTCTAAGAAAGGCGTTAGCAAGGACCAACTTATTATTCTTAGACAGTGTTTGACTTTTATTTAACATTTTTATTTCGCTGGAGTACTCTTTATGCTGCTCCCATTTAATTAGTTTCTCAGTTGCCCGAGTCATCTCTTTTAGGGTTATTGTTGTGCTTTGACGTGCTTCCTTCATTTTATCGCCATTTTCAATGAACCGATAAATAAAGCTACGAATTACTTTACTAAAAGAAAATGTTCTGCTTAATATGCGTTCATAAATGTCGTCTTCCTGGCTTTGATTTCGTAGGGCGTGAAATAATTGTAGAGAACTGGGTTTCTTTTTTATCTCGCAAATGGTGTCATCGTAATAAACTTCTGTTTTTGTGCTTGGCCACGATTTTTCTGGTTCAATTAGTAACGATGGCCCATGCCACCATTGAGAGAGTGACAACAGTTTTGACGGTAGGACTCCTCTTGAAGCTTAATCGGCTGGATTACTCTCGGACTTGACGTTGTTCCAGTGGCTTCTAGGTACTAATTCCTGTATTGGCGACACCCGATTGCCCACAAAAGTCTTCCATTTGGCAGTGTGGTCGGATAACCATGCCAGGACAATAGTTGAGTCGGTCCAACTGTATATCGGTACATCTTCGGAGAGATTTTTCCTCACTTCTGCTATCAATTTTACGAGTAGATGTGCACTACACAATTCCAATCTGGGCAGGGATATTTGTTTGATTGGAGCAACCTTGGTTTTCGATGGTATGAGCTCAGTTCGCCTTTCTCCATTTTCATTTTTGAATCGGCTATAAATGACTGCTGCGTAGGCTCGTTCGCTCGCGTCGCAGAATCCATGGATTTGCATCGCATTCCTCTGTATATGTCGCGTTATTTTTAGACGTTCAAATTATGGAAGTTCAGCCTTTAATTGGTTTCAAACTATCATGATATCAGCTGGTAGCTCATCGTCCCAATCTAGTTTTCTCAGCCATAATTTTTGATAAAGAACTTTTGCCATTATAATAGATGGTGATAGCAATCCGAGTGGATCGAAAACCTTAGAAGAGTTTGATATTAAAGTTCTCTTTGTCGGATTGGCTTCCTTAGGTAGGTTGACCTTAAAAGGCAATTGATCCTCTTCGTAGTTCCATTGAAGACCCAATATTTTAATTGTTGAACGCGCTTCTTCAATAGAAACCAGTGAATCTTCCATTTTAATCGGTTGATCTTGTAAATCCTTTGCGTTTGATTTCCATTTTCACAAATTAAATGCTCTTTGTCGCAGGGTAAAAGTTAAATTCGCCTTTAGGTACTTGGCATCTTCTAAGGTGTCTGGCAAATACTAATGTTTCCCTTCTGTATCCGTTGCAAGTTCGGCTGGAATTTCGATTAAATGCCCCAATGCGATATCTTCACTGATGATGTTGCTGTAATCTAACTTCAATTGAGGTTCACGGTCTAATCTTTTCTCTAAATTTAAAATCGTCTCTTGGCAATGTTTAGTGAATTGCATAACGGTGGTTGAATTTGTTTAAATGGTAATTTCACTAAATATTTTCCACTAGCATGTCATGAAAAATTTATTTTGAAGTGTTGCTCACATTCTGTCTCTTCTTTGTAAAATGGATCCCTGAGCGTCTCATCTACGTTTATGCCAACATGAACGCCAAGACTATTGGATTTAGTTTTGGCCTCATCAGTTTCACCCGATTAAAGCTAGCCAAATATTGAATTTTGCGCTATTAGATGGTCTTCGATATTTTCGACACGCCCTTCTTGTAACACGCTGAAAAATCGATCTGCTCCAATGATCATGTCTACAACACCTGGCCTATTGAAATGTGGGTCTGCCAATGGTAATTCCTTAATTTTCATCAAATTTAACGACTTAATTTCAACGGATCGTAGGCAATTCTTTAATTTTGATAAAATTAGAACATCGACATCCATTGCTTCGGTTTCCGTATATAGTGATACAACTTTAACTGACATCATTCCTCTCGTCGTTTCAGTTCCAGGTGTGAGTCCTTTGATTACCTACCTTTGCATTTTTTCGGTGCTAAAAGACGCCTGCGCTCCCAAATCCAATAAAACTCGACATCTCTGATATTGATTTGATGAATCTCGAATCCTAACGATGGCTGTTGGCAATAGATCGGTGAATCGCTTAGTTGTGGTGGTATGCGCAACGTTCACACAATTGGAATTTGCTTTTTGCGATTCTGTTGCGATGGGGATAACTTCAGTGCTTAAAGTCTTATTCGCTGGTACCTTTTGAATATCCTAGTGAAGTGCCGTACGATGTTTAGCTTTACAGATAACCCATCTGTATCTAGAGCGGCACAGCTTATTTTCTGCTACGAAACTTCTTCCATCATGTATTGAAAGCGCGAGAAATTCTTCGCAATTACGCAGGTAGTGATTTTTTCCACATTTTAAGCAACTTACTGACTGCGTATCCGTATGCATCACTTTTATGGTTGAATTTGGCAATTGCCGAGTGGCACTGCGCTTTGTAGGCTCACAACTTTCTAGGGTATCGCTTTATTTATTAAGATATTCGAAAAAATTCTTAATTGTTGGAAATTCAATCCCAAAGCTATGTTGAGCCCAATCGTGGTTGGTAGTTGGGTCAAATTTTCTTTCCAATATATGGATCAACCACGGGTCGCCAGCTTCTGTGTGATCACCCAAAACCTTTAGTCCTCATAACACCTTGTATGATACATCGCGCAAACGATAGTTCTCAAATTATAAGTGAGATTTGAAATGCTTTATCGATATATTTATAAATCGCCATAGAATTGAGTCGATTGCAAGAAATGTCGTTTTGTTTGAGGCCATTGAACTAAATCACGTGCTGTTTCGTACTCTCGACAATAGGAAAAAATAAATTTTTAACTTAAACTTTACTTGCTCATAGGTACAGAAGCATTTCTCGGGGCCCAAGAAAAATGTTAGAGGGCCCGAAATTTATAATTACGCCACTGGATGCGACTAAACTACAACCAACTACATCAAATAATCAACTATGGTTTATTTGACTTATTGAAAGACTCTTGAGTTTTAGCTGTATAAATCTCAGTAAAACCGTAACATCTAAGATTTTATTGATAACTACAACTCAAATAACGATCTAACTAGAGGATATATGTATGTATAGCCGCCCATTCCACCATTAAAGATTGCCTTTACTACTTCATGTCTTAAAGGAGTACATTAATGCTGGCATATTTTCCTAGGCCAGATACATGTCCAGTGACCAATCAATACGGCACCCGGTAGGAAGCGCAACAATCTTAATCATTGCAAATCAATTCCATAAATGAAGACTCGATTCAACCCAACTGGGTGATGTTTCGTAGGTATTGCAGAAACAATGGGACCGGAAACTTCTCGTCAGGGACTAACACCGAAATTAAAATTGCATTTGAAAAACTAACAAGTTCTCTCATCAAAGGGAAATCGTAGACACTAGTGCGGAAAATCAGCTAATCCCCTAAAAAAGTTGCTAACTGTTGGCCATCTAGTCAAAAGAATTTTGCGAAGACTGAAATATTTTTCAAAATTTATACTAGGCCATAACTAGAAAAACATTGCAGTAAATACTTTGTGCTCAACTCTCTAACCAGTACCCAGAAAATATTCAACGAGTGAGGTATTCTAAGCATCAAGGGGCCTAAGTATTTTTGTTTTGTGCAACTTATGAATATTTGTCTATCAAACCATTCTTCATAGCATAAAGCTAGAGGTGATACTATTAGGCGTACATCTTTATTTGATGTAGAACGAGATATAATCGAAACTTTTCGAGATCCGATTTGATACATTGGATTTGGAATACTCAACAAAATTGATCAACAAATCAATATAAGTTGGTCAGCCCATAGCGTTCTGTCACAAGTTAACTAAAAGAAACTATTTAAAAGATAGTTTCAAAATTTGTGTACAAGTTAGGCCAGCACTACAAAACCCTTACGGATTCACCAGTCTTCTATTGAAGTAATTGGATACCGGATAAGCCGTTCAAGCAAACAGACAAATTAACCACCATTAGGAGGTATATATCTTCAATTCTGCTTGATTCACAATCTCAATCCCATGAGATAAACCTGTTACATGGGACTGGGATTGTGAACTTCAGACACAATCAATAACAAAAATGTGTTACTAAAAACCAGGAACAAAACAATAAACGTCTCGAATCAATGGGCGAACAAAATACAAGCATCAAGTTCGTAAACATTACGTCCATATCGCTGATGGTCGTGCCCTTTTCTCTTAAGTGAAGTCTTTAATGAATAAAGTTATTGGCAACCAATTAAATGAGCCAATACAGAGTCATTTGGTATAACTGCCAGACGTTCGGGCACATATCCATAAAAATTTAGGTATAGGTTAAGTTTAGGTTTAAAATATTAAGATATAGATACACTTAGGTATAGTCGACCACGTTTACATTGAAAACAGTGATTGTAGTGGAAAGGCGATGGTAGCTTTTGTACCGCCTATAATCAATAAAACCATTAAGTTTTTATTGTGAAGTGACATACGAAATATTGTTTAAGAATTTTAAACTGGTTGCCTTCATTATTGCAAATTTAAAATTTATGTTTATATATTGTGAATCCAGAAATATTTTGTGCAAACTTACTTAAATTTTAAATGCAGCACATATGTAGTCCTACACTTTCTTAGAGTTGTAATTACTTAGTTCGAATAGTATTATTGAGTTAAACATGGTTAAAGAAATTGCTTTACACGTCACGGTTCAATTTCCAGGTAATTATTCAAATTAATGTCAAATATGAATAAAAAGAGAAGGAGACGTTAAAAATATCTCGTTAAAGTATTTAAAATATTTTTTTAGGTATACATAGTTTATTAATATTCAAGAAAAACGTTTTAGGCTATATGTATGTATATTACATAGATACCTGTTCGAAGGTCACAATAATAAAATGAACACTACTCCTTCAATTAACCTACATCAATAAACTAAAGACTTTATTCTTGGAAAAGCAAAATATTTCAAATATGAAAATTTGTACAATGTCGAATGAATGACTAAGTACATTTATTAATCCAGGTCATGTACATTTATTTATGTTGTCGAAATTATATTAAAAATAATGCGTGAAGGTTTTCCATGTTTTCATCAATTAATAAAATGCACGATCACAACATTCGCCCAAAGATATTCAAATTATTTAATTAATATGGAAATACGTACGCGCCCACACACAAAAACAGTGATTCGAAAAAATCACAGTAATTTGTCATCACTCGCGTAACCAAAAAGAGCGGTATGAGATTTTCAAAATACCGTATTTAATGGAAAAATTCTTATTTCCCATCAAAACAAAGTTTTTTTTTTTGTAACAAATCTCCAAATCTCACGAAATTTCATTATTATGGATAATATTTCAAACGAATCACAACAGTAAAACCAATACGAAAAAATTTGGTTAAGTCCAAAACAGCCAAAAAATCGTTGAAATGGAATTTCCATTTATTTTTCCGGTTTTTTTTTTTTTGTTTTTCTTTATTTGGAGGGTTAGAATCGAAAACAAATTATTTTTCTTTTTGTTTATAATTTTGCGGATATTTTTGCTTTGTGGGTGAAATGATGGATGGTACAACATAAATTTCATTCTTCAGTTGGTTTTTTTTATTTTATTATAATTTTAGATGGAACACACAAACATACCAAAACAGAGACATAAAACCAACAGCGCACAATAAAAAAAAAACAAAGCAAAAGCATTTCCATGAAAAATCAAACATTCAACAAGTTTAAAAAATAAAAAAAACAAATTTTTTATGAAAAACGAAATAAAAAAAAAAAGCTCGTGCTTTTTATTTTTATCCATAAAAAATTAGTCTCCAGTGAAATTAGAATACATACAACAGAGCAAAAAAAAAATAAAAAAATGTGTGTGCCATATCCATACAAGAGCAAAATAAAAAACGAACAGAGGAAAAATCAGAGTTTTACTGTTCTGTTGTATAGTTGTTGCTGTTGTTGTTGTTGTTTGGGTGAAAATTGAAAAACTTAAGTGAAAAAATTTAGATTAGAATTTTTATTTTATTTAAAAATAACACACACCCGAACAATTTTTTTTTTGTTTTATCAAAACAAAACAACCAGAAATAACTGGAAAATTGGAAAATGAAATTTGGTTATATAGGTATATGTGTATAACATGGCTGTGTTATGATTTTAATGGTGGAAACATATTGTTTTGGGGTTAAGGGTATTTTTTTGAGGATCTTAGGATATTAAAATAAATGTAATTGTATTTAACTTTTTCTCGGATTCGTGGGATGCTCCTTAGTTGTTGTTATATAAATACATGTATGGTAATAAGGTAGAAAGGCAAGTGAAAAGTTTAATCAGCGTTAAGAGATTTGATGTGGATTATCTAGGGTATGTGGTTGTAATTTTTTGTTTCATTTCTTGTTAATAAATTGAATGTGTACACTAAAATTAACGCTCTTTCACATGCATTTAATAAATGTTTTATTAAGCTAGTATAGTTCTGATTAGCTTGACCAAGGGTTTTATAACCAAACCTCTACAGAGCCCAATATAAAACGATGCGCGAAATCATCAATAAATATTTGGCTGAAGACATAATTCTTTAATAGGCTAAAATTATGCAACTACTCCCGTAATTCCATCGCTTATCCGAGATTTCTTTCTAAGCCGAATAATCGGGCGATTCATTTGAATGCTGTAGAAAAAAATTTCATTTTATCAAAATGTTTGCTGAAGACTAACATGCACCAACCGCATGTCCCTGTCATACGGTTTAAAGATATTCAAAGTCATGAAACAATGACATACATTCATATATTACATGAAAATCCAAAATGTTCCAAGCGGTAGATGTACCACTTCACCTGATTAACTATAAGAGCTTAGCAGTTATTGTTAAAATTTCGACATTCCCAACTTATCTTCCATAATCTGCTACGTATGAGCTTTAGCTCAAAGTGGATTGTGTAGGAGTGTTGGTTTACCATTATAAAATTATTGAAAATAAATAAAACAAAAAATAATAATTTCGCTAATTGATGAGAAGCTTGCAAGTTCAGAAAACGAGTTTAATTTATCTGAACGTAATGATTATTTAAACTAAAGCTAAACCATCAAAATTAAAAGCATTTGAAATTGTAATAAACTTTATAGCAATATCTCATTTAGAAATTTGACAACAATAAAATACTACACTACAGGGTTCATTGCAAATTTGTTATAGGATGGTTATTTTAAACAAATGCTGGAATTAATTAATTATGATAATTGTATCTTCGTTTGATTTAAGCTTTTTCCAAGCTATTCAACTTTTAGGCTCGTAATAATGTTCTGTAACACAAATTGATAAATCTCACCCTAATGGTCGAATTGTAAATTCGAACGAGTGAGATTTATACAATAGACTACTTCTGTTTATGTGAAGTAGTTAGAATTTAATTGTATTGTGGTTTTATGACTAGTAAGGTCACCACTGGTGGGGCCCGCTCAATACAATCAACTTTGTTACATGTATATATGTGTACATCATCAGCATAAAGATGATACGGATGCGATATCATTGATAAAAAGCATAAACAATATAGGCCCAAGTATCGATCCTTGCGGCACTCCGCGCATGATTTTTCTTCACCAAAACTGACGTACTGGGAACGACCGCTTAGATAGTTTTTAATTAATTTAATCGCGTGCTGCTAAAATTTAAAATGATTTTGTAATTTAAGAAGCAAAATATCATGATTCAATGTATCAAAAGCCTTGGAAAAGTCAAGTAAAACCAATAGTCCAACATGACCCTTATCTAGAGCAGCAAAAATATCGTCCATTATTTTGAGTAGCGCTGTTGCCGTACTGTGTTTAACCCTGAAACCAGGTTGAAATTTGTTAATCAATTTATTATTCTCCAAATATTGGACCATTTAATCACACATCACTCTTTTAAGAACTTTGGATAACATAGGTAATGTGCTAATGGGTCTTAAGTCCTTAATATCTTTAGGATTTGAACACTTGGCAACAGCCACAACTCTCGACATTTTCCATTTAGAAGAATGAATAGCAAAGAACTGGTGAGATATATTGTAAAATCAATTTAATAAATTTTAATGGAATTCCGTCGTCGCCAATTGAGTTGGACTTAATTCGCAACACGGCCTGTTTTACTGCAGTTGCATCAACTGTATAGAAATTATATTTATGTTCTACATTATGATCAACGTTACAAATACTTATATTATCAATATCATCACTATTTGGTGTAATCTTTGCAAACCAAGTGTTAATTTCATTAGGTGAAAAATGAGGAGTTATTACAGCTACATCTCTACAAAGACCAAGGTTACAGATATTATTCCACAAATTTCTGAACGGCAAATTGTGGTGAAGCATTTTATTCAGGAATTTGGATTTCGCTGATCTAATGAGCTTTTTGACATGGCTTCTACTTTTACAAAAGGCTATACGGTTCTCACTCGTTTTATTATATTTCCAAAGCTTATAGCATATTTCCTTATCAATTACCGCAATTTCAATCTCCGCACTGAACCATAAGGGCGTTATTCGTTTAGGAGCAATAAAAGCTTTAATTGGGGCGTGTTTATCAAATAAGACAAGAATGTATTTATTAAGTAACGAAAATTTCTGGTCAATGGTTTCGGCTTCAAATATGGATTCCCAATTCATATTAAGGCAGTCATAAACCAACGCTTCATAATTAATGTTTTTATAAGATCTATATTGAAATGTAGAAATTGGAGCTTTAACCACCGGCAAAGAGTATGATAAATAGATAAAATCATGATCAAAATTCGACACATCCAGCTGCACAAGACTTTCTATTTTAGAAGCAACGATGCACTTTGATAAGTATCCAAAAAATATATAGGTTGGTTATTAGGAAGGTAACTTAGGTATTGACTGACGAGAACATTTTTGAACTGATCCGCAGGATTATCATTTTTAAGCATATCTATATTGAAGTCACCAGCTATTAAACTATCATCATAATTAGAAAGTAATGATAGAATATCTTTCTAAGGCACCCATATTTCCACCTCCAGTATTATATACCACACCAACTACAATGACCAAATCATTAATAAAAACTTTTATGAACAAAAATTCAGTTAAACCATTATTAGACTGATCAAGGATCTTCCATTTCAAAATATTATTTATATAGACAGCTACGCTATCGCCACGTGTTAGACGATCATTCCTTGTTAGTGTGTAATCAGGTATATTTACAGCATTGGAAGATACCCATGATTTAGGCCAAGCCTCAGTAACGGCAATGAAATGAAAATTCAATCCATCGATTAAATGTTCATATTTAAATTTCGCGAATTAAAATATGCCATTTTGACATTACAATCTAGAAGCATTAAAGAGCATTTCATGACACAATTAGCAATGTTAGTGGATATGGAACTCATTGTAACAGGATTAACCAAAACCATCTTTAGCATACCACATCAACAACGATCCAAGAATATGAAATGAGACTTGATGAAACATTAAAACCACAGCACACAGCAAAAAAGGGCACACAGTATCACCTACAACTATAAATAGAATTATATTAATAAAATAATAACAATAGTAATAATAATAATAATAAAATTAAAACATGGTAGTAAAACTAATAATACGCATTTCGCTGTTTATCGTTTCTATTGCTTCAATCACATTAGCTTGATATGTCGTCCACCAAATCTTGCAAAGTAGTTAACTCACTTATTGTTGGTGCAGAATCATTTCCTGTTTTCCTAATATGCACAATTCCATTTCTAGTGATGTAACCAGTTCTACTTGATGTAACTTACCATTTCGTTTTAACTGAAGCAGTTCCTTATGAATGACATAGTTGCGACGGGTTAGATGTTCGTTTATGTAAATTCTAGAAGTAGCACTGAAAACACCAAGATGGCTTAGATTTAATATTTTACATTTTAGATATAACTTTATAAAATTGTTTTTCTGCCCTTTATTTAAGAATTTAACTACTATACTTCCAGGAACATTAGTTAATTTAGATGGTACACGGTAAGCAGAAGCAATAAATGGTACATTGCTTTCAAATTGAAATAGCATTTTCTATTTTATTTACGTGATCCACAATATTCTCATGCTCTGTCAAAGGAATCGTTCTTATTAACAAATCGCATGATTTAATTGCAAGCTTCACATTCCGGGAAATCTAAGCGCTTTTATTTATTTATTTATTTTATTTATTTATCAATTAGCCAATGCTGTTTAAACCTAATGTTTTTGTACAACATGAATATATACAATAATTAAAGTAGAGAATAACAGACAAAATTTAAAATTAACACAAAGAATAAAACAAAATATACAAAGATAATATATATACAAAATATATACATAAACATATATACATTATATACATACTATTTACACCAATCAATCAAAAATGTAGATTACCTTGTACCAATTTTAACATTAATCCTTTAAAAATATTCAAAGAACCAATATTCTTTAGTTCCAGTGGTAGGCTGTTCCAAATGACAATTATGTTCACCAAACAGGAGTTATTGTAAACCTTTGTCCTATTGATAGGCAAGTTGACATTTCTTGTTCGCAACGATGTAGAAAAATCTAACTTCTCATGTAAATAGAATGGTTTACCCGTTTTAATAATACGGAAAATAAAAGCCGCAGCTCTATAACGATAAAATTCAAACAAGTCACATCCAATAATAGAAACCCTAAATTCAGAGACATGGTCAAACTTCCTAAGGTCATAAACATATCGAATGCAGTTATTAAACGTAACCTCAAGTAAACGCCTAGAAGTACTATCACAGTTATTAAATATTACATCACAATATGTGAAAATTGGTATAATCAGACTTTTAACAAGATATATGCGTAAATTCACTGGACAAAACTTTTTTATTAACCTAAGTGAGTATAGACAATAATTAACACGCTGGCATAGGGATTTTATATGATCAATCCAAGTGAGTTTAGGGTTCAATATTAGTCCCAAGTTATTAACTGTAGGCACAAATGAGATAATATCATTGTCTAAATAAATCAGAGGTGCTATATTATGAGAATTATTTGTAGAAAGCAATAATGCTTTACTTTTAGTGGGATTAATAGCAAGTGAATTATTCTTGGCCCATAAGGAAACATTTTTAAGATCTGCATTAAGTCGCATGACAATCTCATCCAACTCTGAAAAATCGCCACCAATATACAATTGCAAATCATCAGCATAAAGATGAAATCGACAATTCCGAATATGCCCAAGCAGATCATTAATATAAATGGAGAAAAGCAAAGGCCCCAAAATAGAACCCTGAGGCACCCCGTCAAATACTCCTCGAATACTCGATTGAGCTTCTCCATGCTTTACGAAATGTTTGCGGTCGCTCAAATAAGAATGAAGCAACATAATAGCAGAATTCGAAAATGTATAATACAAATGTAACTTCTGAAGCAAGTGGATATGGTTTACACAATCAAAAGCTTTAGAAAAGTCCAAAAGGACTAAAATACCAAATGAATGGCCCTTGTCCAGAATAGTTGATAGATCATCAACTATATGCACCAGTGCAGTGGTAGTGCTATGACCAGGTTTGTATCCTGATTGAAATTTGCTTAGAAAATCAAACCGGATAAGGTGTTCGGTAATTTGGAGTTGAATAATTTTCTCTAGTACCTTTGATAACGCCGGTAAAATACTTATCGGACGAATATCACCAATACCAGAAACCACATCCTTTTTAGGCAGGGGAATGATAGAAGCAACCTTCCACAAATCAGGAAACACCGATTTCGTTAAACATTGGTTAATAATAAATGTGATATGAGGCAGAAATAATTCAATAAACAATTTAAGTACTTTAAAGTTTATATTATCATATGCCATTAGATCCGATTTAACAGCACGAATCGCATTCAGCACCATAAGCTCATCGACACAATCAAATACAAACGCGTAGCTTACCGAACTAATAAAATTAGAATTAGGTAAAGGTAAAACACCAACAGAATCACTAAACTTACAAATTCCATTCAAAATTTCTTCGGCAGAAAACATAATGACTGCCTCATTTGATGTACCTAAAACTCCAAGCTTTTTTAAATTGACCCACGTTCTTTTAGAATTGTATACATTTCCAGAATAGAATGAATGCTTAGCGTCATTAATGCATTTGTTGGTTTTATTTCTATAGTACTTAAAGGAAGCCAAATCATGATCCAATCCATATTTTTTATATTTTTTATAAACCAAATCTCTACGCTCCATTAAATCCAAAATATAAGCATTTAACCACGGAGCAGTAGGACACCTATTTAAAACTCTCTTACGAGGCACACAGATATTATCCAACTGTAAAAGGTTTAATTTGAATTCCTCAACCATATCATTCACATCCGCATAAAAACGAAAATTCAACCAATCCAACGAAAAGAAACAACTTACAAAACTCTCACGTTCAATCGCTTTAACATCAGCAACTACGGTATAGGAAATTTTATCCCTGACTCGACAGAATTTATAGCATGCAAAAACCAAGTCGTGATCAGAAATAGCAGGAACAGCATGTTGCCCAAAAGAAACAATATTATGCCTATCAGGCTCATACAAAATGATCAAATCCAACAAGCTGTTATCTAATCTAGTCGGTTTAAAAGGTAAATAATATAAATTGTACAAACTCAACCAATCACTAAGTTTATTGTTAGTCAACGTGTTAAAATTAAAATCACCGCAGCAAATAACTTTTACATACTGAAACACATATTGAGAAAAAATTATTTGTAAATTATTAATATCCTCCGTACAAGCCGGAGGCGGGTTATAAACAATCAAAATAAGAATTTTTCCAAACCGTCCAATAAGTTCAGATGCCAAAATTTCAACTTTTCCAAATGTGCCACAAAATAATTTACAGACTTTTAAAGTATCCCTGAAATAAATACCAACCCCACCCCATCGTGTATTATTTATACGATCGAAACGTATTAATTTATAATTATTAATATGGAGTGACTTGTCTGAAATTTTACCGTTAAGTAGAGTTTCCGTTAACGCAAGAAAATCAAATTTGTAAACATCCAACAGTATAGTAATGTCATTAAAATGTTTAACTAAACTACGAACATTTAGATGACCAAACCATAAACATGAACTGGCACTAACCTGCAGACTATCACCTGGAACAGCCTTACCACCGTATGATGTACAATCTAAAAACCTTGTGGATTGGGTTGGAGTAGCCCTAAAAAAGGATGACTCTTAGGTATATTTTGGAATTCCTTCACTAGAACACCAGCTGGCCAAGAAGTTGGATCCATCAATTTGTCAAACATAGTAACAGAAATTTTTATTTTAAATTATGAGTAATCCTGTTTGAAATTATCCTTTAATTTTGGTGTAAAGCGATGAACAAATACTTCCGACAAATTGAAATTGTCTAGCAAATATTGCCTGATATTTGCTTCAGTAACATCCGGGTGAAGTCTGGAGACAAAAATCTGTTTTCGAGGCACCACAGCACGTAAGGTAACACCGCTACCAGTGCCAATAATATAGTTGTTCATAACATTTTTTGAAATTGAAGATGTTGACTGCTGAACCGCTAATACTGATTTCGGTAACGCTGCACTAGATTGGCATAAATCAGTCTCCAATTCATAATTTACTTCTGGTTGCACTTTCTTTAAAGGAATCAAAGATGATTCAAGATTTTTCACAATTCTTTTTATATCACTAATGTTATTGACATGCATTTTATATACGTCATTACAATTATCACAAAACCAACATAAATTTTTAGAACTTCTTATACAGTCAAATGCTGCTTTTTTTATTCCCACACATTTGTAGTGTGCCACATTTGAACAAAAACCACTACAAACTAAACCATTTTCGTTTATGTTTGTTTCACACATCATACAATTGATGGAACTCATCTTATGTAAACCGTCCATATACACACACAACTAACAAAAACTTAAACCAAACTATATATATTAAATATTAATAGATTAAAAATTTATTTATTTATTTATTTTTATTTTATTTTTTCACACAGCAAAAACATAAAACGTCAACTTAGTTCAAAAGCTACTACGAATACCGCTTTTCCATAGCTACTGCTGTTTCTGTGAGATTTTCTTTCTGCTCAAAAAGTTATTTTTCAAGGGCAACTAATCTGGTGTTCACAGAATTCTCAATCGCATCAATTTTATAAGTGATATTTTTTAACTTACTGTTCACCTTTTTCTCAATGTTATCCATTTTTTTGTGGATTAATGCCATTTTGTTTTCTATGCTGGTCATTTTATGTTCAATCGACTTCAGAATACTGTATATATCAGATTGATCTCCACTGAAATTCCTTAATTTCCTGGTGTTACTTGGTGGTGTTCCTGGAGGTGCCATTATACAAATTTATGATTAAAATAATTCAATTAAATTATTAATTCACAATTCATGTTTCGTTCACTAACACTTTATCACAATAATACAGTTTATTTTTAATTTGAGTCAATTCACTAACACAACATTTACTTAACCACAATTACAACTGTAAAGTGAATACTACTATATCAGCTGATTTTCGAATTGTTCACAATTTTAATACATTAATTCGATTCATGTAATTAGTATTTAATTTAACGGATCACAGCAAATATTATTTTATTCATCACAGCACATATATTTTTATGTATTCTAGCACAATAACATAATTAGATTATTTATAATATATCATTTCGGGGACGACAAAATCACACACGTCGATTAGGTACAGTCTAAGAAATTCAAGTTTAGTTTTATTTCAATAATTGAATGTAACTAATTTCATACAATTATATAATTAATATTGAACATGTCAAATATTAAACAATAGCCATGTTTGAATTTAAATACTAAAAATATTTATATTAAACAATTTTTCGTTTAACTATAAACAATTACTTGTTTAATTTTAAACAATCATATCATTTTATAAACAACATGATGTTTAACATTTTTGCAGCTGATGTTAAATTTTAATATTTGCCAGGTATACATATTAAACAAATTGTTTTCGTATATTTCGTAAGAAACTATATAAACTTTTCAATTTTGTGCTACACAAACAATAAATAACAAAAAATTTAGTTTAATTTCAGTCGTTTAAATAGAACTTTAAAGTAACTTTTAATTCAAATAGTAATGCGATTTTCAAAATACTTTTTGTAAAATATCCCATGATCTTAGTTTTTAATTGGAAGTGCATCCAGTTTGCGAACTAAATTTAAAATTTTTGGCCATATTATACTTTTTAGACCTACGAACTTTGGATGGGTAGTATTTTAATAAATCGCGCACTATAAAGTTGATGGTTTGTGAACTCGATTTGGGATACTGAATGTTAAAAATAAAAAAATATCATACAACTTCTATTATCAAGCCAAATAGAGTGAAATTCTCAGCAAAAAAATTCTCAGTAAAATTCTCACCTGAAAAATTGAACTCAACATAATAACAAATATATAAAACAATGTATTACCTCACCAGTGATTGCAATAAAATGACCAGTCGTTGGATTTGATTCGATAATATGGTTCATAGTTGTTCCCACCTAGAATTGAACATCGTATAATAATTTCGTGAAAAAATAAAAATTAGTTAAACGTATGTGTAATGTTAAATTTAGTCTACCATTTGAACTTTTAATGAACAAGGAAAGTGGGCTCGTTGATGTTCATGTTTTGATAGATCTGAACCATATCAACCAAAATGCCCTACGAACATATAAGGCGGGTGATGGACTTTAAAGCAGCCGAATAGTTTCATAGTGCTTTTTAGTTAATGGATATCTTTTGGTCTATTCTTCTATCAGGCATTTTTGACTATTTCGTACTTTTAGCCAGGTATCTTTACAAAGGCTATGTTCCTATTTTTTAAAAAAAAAAACGTAGGTTGCATTTTTGCTTGTGGATGAATATATGAAAAGGAGATTTTTTCTACATTCCTTCCAAATTTTTTAAGTTTCTTCTCTAATAAATTTCATTGGACAGACATGCACTGACCCGCGTCAACGATTTAAAACCATGAATTTTACTAATAAATATATTCCTAACACGTTACCTCTTGTTACCTGAAAATGTTGGCTTCCAGTGGAATGAGTAGAAATGAAAGAATGGATTGTAAGTATGAATAGGGAGAGTTCCTGAGGGTGTTAGATAGATCAAAATCTACCACTCCTGGGACGAACCGAGTAAGTTATAAAATGATTTGGTTGTTGAGTGACTCAGTAAAACATAATTTGCTTGAGATACTCAACAAAGTGTGGATGGGTTCAAAAATACCAGCCAAATGGAAAGAGAGCAGGGTGGTTCCAATTCCTAAACGGGATAGAGATCCAAATGTGGCAACAAATTATCGAGGAATATGTATGTTAAATGTTTTTATAAAAATTTTAAATGGAATGATGAAAGAACGAATAAAAGATTTTGTGAATGAAAATAATTTGTTGCCATCGACTACATTTGGATATCGAAAGAACCACTCTGCAATCGAGTGTGTGGAAAAATTTGTTTGGGAAGTAAGAAAGGATAATTTGAAATCTGTTGCGGTATTCTTGGACATTGAAAGAGCTTATGATTACGTGGTTCAGTGAAAATTACAACAAATTCTCTCGAATTTTGGATTTTCACGGAAAGTATGTATGTGGATAAAAGATTTTATGACTGAGAGAATCCTGAATGGAAGTGGTTTTAGGTTGGAGGGAGTTGCAAATATTGGACTTCCGCAAGGAAGTAGAATATCTCCAGCTCTGTTCAACCTATACACCAGCGAGATATACCACATCAATACAGAGAATCAAATCGTTCTGCAATTTGCAGACGATTTTGTAGTAATTGGTAAAGGGAGAAGTATTGATGTGGCGGCTCAAAGAGCGCAAAAGGCGGTAAATGATTTAATACAAAAACTTAAAATGTTGAAACTGAGAGTGAATCCCGATAAGTGTGCTTGTATGAGTTTCAGAGCAAACTTTGTAAATGTTATTATACAAGTGTTGATAGTCACAGAATTGAACATGTAAATGCGTACAGGTATTTGGGTATTTGGATTGACAGACGAATGAATTTTGGGAAGCACATGAAAATTTTTGCAGATAACTGCAAGGAACTTTTAAATGTGGTTAAACAGGTAAGCAAACCTAAGTGGGGCACTCATCCGAGTGTGACTGACATATTAAGGAAGGCAATTATATCCTCCAAAATTGAATATGGTATTAGTCTGTAAGAGAATGGTTCGAAAGGGGCTTTTAGCCAATTAATGAAAGTGGAAAAATGCATGTGCAAGAGTGGTATTGGGTGCGATAACCTCAACCCCTATACACACTCTGGGGTCTGACATGGGTGATTCACCTCTTGATTACAAGAGAGAGTGGATCACAGTGAGAGAGTCGGTGAGAATGATAACTAAGAAAAAAGAGTTTTGTAATGAAATGATAGTAAGATTACAAAGTAGGGCGGTGTATAAACCGACATATAGAACTAGTATTGCACTTGAAAATTTGAACATGTTTCTGAGTAGAGGCAATGCTGGTCCGCAACCCGTCCCTAATAATCTTACTGTATGTTTGAATATGGAGGAATACAATAAGGGAATGAATGAAGTTATCGCCAAAATTATGTTTGGGAAAATCAGTCAGCGATATGTGCAAGAATATATCGTTTATACAGATGCTAGTGTGAATGAGAATGGAGTGGGTGTTGGTGTCTTTATGCCTAGTAAGAATGTTGAAAGGTATTTTAAAGTGGACAAAAGCATCTGTATAATGAACGCTGAACTGTTTGGAATGTTTGAAGGAATTAAACTGGCTGTGAATGAAGAGGAAAGGAAAATAGTAATATTATCCGATTCTCAGAGTGGTTTATGTTTGCTAAAATGTGGAGGTGGAAGGGAAGGCAATGTGAAGGTCGATTTGATTTTTGAATGCGTTCGAGACTGTCAACGTGATGTGACCATACAATGGATCCCATCACATAGACAGATGGAAGGGAATGAAAGAGCCGATATGTTGGCAAAAAAGGGTACATTGAATAACATGGTTCAGGAGTACGAAAGGAAGGATGCAAGAGACGTACTTCGAATGTTTCAGATGAATCTGTGGAGAAAATGGGAGAGTGAATTTAATGAGAAAAGTCTAACGAAAGGAATGAAGTACAGAGCGCTCCGTGGTACTCCTTTGAGAATTCCGTTTTTTAAAGAGCTCAAAGGAGATACGCGAATGTTGCGAACGGTTGAGAGAATCAGGTTGAACCATGAAAACTGGAAGGAATGCTTGTGGAAACTGCATTTGAGTAAGGACAAAGATTTAGAGTTGTGTGGAAGTGTGGAGGATGTTGAACATCTCATATTGGCTTGCCCGAGATATGGCCAATGTAGATCTAAGTTCAACATCCTTCGGAATGCAAGAAATCTAAGTGATTTAATGAATAAGGGTGGTTTTTTGGCTTATAAGGAAATGTATGAATTTACTAGGATGAGTGGGATAGCAATTTGATGCAAAATAAGCAGCAGCCGACAGAATATGTGTAGATAGTATTTCGGATCCATTTTAAAGTTTAAAAATTTTTTGGGTTATTGAAATATGAATAAAAAGATGTAAATAAAAATTGTACAATTTGGATTTTTGGCAATATGGCTCTAATATATGTAGGAGGCAGGCCTAATAAAAAAAAAATAATTATTATAATTTAATCGTGGTTTGATTTTAGCTTTTTCCAAACTTTTAAACTTTTAAGCTCATATACTTCCGAACGATTTCTATAATTCAAATAATATTTATACACGTGAAATAAGATACGAAAATGAAGATCAACTGCCAAAATCAGAAGTATTTAGTAGTATTTTTTGTGAATTTGACAACAACAACGTCTCGTGACAACAATAAAACACCATTTTATTGCAAATTGGTTTTAAAATGGTCATTCCCAATTCGATAGAACCAGCCGATCCCAAATTCTTCATTCCTGATCGTATAGACATGCTACATGGCGCGGAAATTTATTGTGACATATTTACGGGAGAAAAAATTACCATTTGCTAAGAATTACCGTATTTTCAAGCAACCGTTTTTGGATATGTGATTTGTGGAAAGACGAAATCTCCAATTCAGCTACCGTCGCTTTCATTATTTTGTTGCAACATCGATAAGGTGTCGAAAGAAATACAAAAGTTTTATATTTTCGAAGACGTAAAAGTCATAAACAATTGTTCAATTGAGACATTTTGCTAGCCACACAATGTCGCTCTTCCTACCAAATCTATCATGAAGTACTTTGACAATAACAAGCAAAATGCATTGAAACAGTTTAATCAATTAGAAAAAAGATTCGCAGCAAATCCCGAATTGAAACGTCATTATTGTCAGTTTATAGATGAATATATCGCGCTAAATCATATACAAATTGCGAGATATCCTTTTTCTGATACTTCATATTTTTTACCTCATCACGCAGTAATAAATCAAGAGTCGACCCCTACTAAGTTTCGGGTCGTATTTAACGGATCATCAAGGTCCGCTTTGGGGTTGTCGAATGAAGTAGTTTCTGATCAAATCGATTTTACCATTAGGATTTTAGGAACAAAATGGGACTGTCTAGATGACTCTATTATTATTTCATTAACGAAGGATAACGGTGAAGTAAATTTTAAAAAACGAATCGTTTTATCAGTGATTTCTCAAATCTTCGATCCACTAGGACTGTGCGGTACGGTTGTCTATGTTGCGACGGTTTTTATGCAAAAGTTATGGGCTATTCCAAACTTAAAATGGAACGATGAACTATTTGATCCTTTCCTAACTATTTGATGAGTTCTAATTCTATTAAAAGAATAGAAATGGACGGATTCGGTGATGCTTCCCAAATCGGTTATGGTTGCTGCATTTAAATTCGTATTATAGAAATGAACAATCAATACAAGATACGCCTGCTTTGCGCAAAATCACGTGCCGCACCACGCAAGGGTCAGACAATACATCGGCTGGAATTATGTGCTGCCCTATTGTTATTCCAGCTATACGAACAGGTGCAACAATCTATGAAAATTCACTTTGACAAGGTCATGTTGTGGTCAGATTCAGAAATAACGCTTTTCCGCATACGTTCATCGCCATCCAAATACGCAACAATTGTTGTTAATCGAATATCACAAATTCAGGACATCACGCCTCCTGAACTCTGGGCATATGTTCCATCAGAATTAAATTCTGGGGATATAATTTCGCGTGGATTGATGCTTTCAGAATTAATGCATAACTATTTATGGTGGAACGGACCTCAATTTCTTTTCCAGAATGACTGTGATTGGAAAATAACAAAACTAAATAAAACTAACGCTGATAATGATAATCCTGAATAATCAAAAACTAGCAGTTTTATCGAAATACTCACAACTAATTATTTCGTCGAGCTATTTTCTAATTACAACAAACTAATCCGTATGGCTGCTCTGTGTATTATTGTATGTTTATTTAGTCGATTTATTGTATGTATTTGGGAGTTAATTGGTTGTGTTTTATTGTTTTCAAATTTATCGTGATTATGGTAATTTAGAGCGTTATCTGTCTTTTATCGAAGTATGCAATAGTTCCGAGCTTACCTCGGGTGGGGGCTATTACCGAAACTATTGTTTGTTCGACTTAGTAAAGGGAGAATGCAGATTTCTGCACGATATTAGTTATAACTATTCGGATATCCGAAGAGACAAGTAAGTCATGGGTGAGTATGTGCGTACGCACTTTTTTATCACCCTCTACGCTTTGCCGTGCGTAGATTAAGCTCAAATGTCCTTCGAACCTTTGTGGATAAGTGTTAGTAGGTTGAGGTAATGTATACTTACATGAACGATGAAGTTTTATAGATGTTCAGCTGGTTTTCTCCGTTGATTAAAAGAGTTTTTTGGCTGGATACAAGATTGAATTTTATTTCGGATTGGTAATTCGCTTTTTATATTGAATTATGCTGGTTTATTAATTGGAATTTATTATACTTTATTTTGAATTTGACTGTTTTATATATTGAATTAGACTGTTCTTCTTACATAAAACTTTGTTTGTTTATATACTAATTTTGTTATTACTTTACACTAACAATTTTGATGATATTGACTTTTTGGAAAGGTTTGCTATTTCAGTACTTTGATAAAAAATATATTTTCGCTAATTTGTTAAAAAATTCGGTTTTGGGTTTCATAATTTTGATGTGTTCGAATAATTGTTTCTGTAAATCAACAATTTTTATGTTTTGTCGGTGTAATTCAATGTATTGTAATTTAATGTATTGTGATTTTGTTTGTGTAATTTAATGTATTTTGGTTTTGTTTGTGTAATTCAGTGTGTTATGATTTTGTTTGTGTAATTTAATGTATTATGGTTTTGTTTGTGTAATTCAGTGTGTTATAATGTTCTATATTTTATTTTGCTAACTTGCATATTTAAATTTTATTTTCTTTATACATTTTATATTGGAATCGCTCAACTGTAATATTTGCCTAAATGTTTGGTTTTGTATTCAAGTTTAATTTATATGTATACATTTTGCTTTGTTTATTCATAATTTTTTGTACAATTTCATGTTGTTGTTTTAGTTTTTTTTTTTGAAAGAATGTTATTACGCTAATTTGTCTTTTTTTTGTTGTTGGGGATTCTTATATGGAATGTGTAAAGAATGATTACTATTACGTTTTGTTTTTAATATAGAATAAAATTTGTGTTAATTCAAGGTCGGATATACAACAGTATGTATATTATACGTCAGAGGTTTTGGGTTATTGGGGGATGAAGATTATGTCCTAAAGTCATGAGTATTGTATGCTTCAGAACCAAGCGTATAGAACAGAAAAGCAGATAATTGCAATAGCAATTATCTGCTTTTAAGCAGCCCTGCTCTCAAACAGCCCAATTACCCGCAGAGCGTGTGCGTCCTTCTCGGGCATTTGAAAATATCGAAATCGTTTTTAGTCGCACTTAGGCGTTTAGTATCAAGGAGGGGTTGATCATCTAATATACTCAGCGACAATGCAATCAACTTCGTTGGAGCCCAATCAGAATTACGAAACCTTCTAAAATTATTTGACAACGAACTTCATCAACACGAAGTATTGAAATATTGTTGTGAAGAGGGCATACGGTGGACAACAATTCCTCCAACATCACCTCATTCTAGAGGATTGTGGCAAGCCGCAGTCAAGAGCGCAAAATCCCATTTAAAAAGAGTCTGGGTATATGATTGCACATTTGAAGAGTTAAGCACTCTGATTATTCAAATAGAAGGATGTATTAATTTAAGACTTCTTAGTCCGCTATCAAATGATCCTAACGATTTTTCTCCACTAACTCCAGGTCATTTTTTGGTTGAAGACCCCATTAATTCCCTTCCGGAACCAACATTTCTGCGTCTTTTTCAACCGTTTAACTAGATACCAGCGATTGCAATATTCAATGCAGCCATTTTGAAAACGATGAACAAGCGAATATCTCAACGAATTACAGCAACGTCTAAAATGGAAATTTCGTACTCATAATATTGAGATTGATAATTTAGGGGTTTTGGGTCGTGTGGTGCAAATTCACCCGGGTTCTGACAGTGTGATTCGAGTCGTTACGGTTAAAACTTCGACGGGTAAATTCATGCGAGCTATCGTTAAAATATGCGTGTGGCCGAACTCATCAATACGTAATGTTACAGTTATATTGAATGCTCTCCAGATTTGAATTTACACATTTACTTCATTGTCATATACGATATATTTAAGCTTGGTACTTCAACACTTAATGATTTTTTGGGAGCTACAATCGCAAATAAATAGTTAATTCAGTACATGTTAATAATAACAAATAAAAAATTAAAAAAAAAAAAAAGCTGTCACCAAATATGTAAACTGTAATATGAATTAAAATAAATTAATAATAAGCTAGTTTTAAGTATAAATATACATGTCCACAAACCGAAATTATAAAAATTGTTGAAAATTAAATATTTCAAGGTGGCCGGAATGTTGAATTTTAATGTAATTTATGTTACGTACACGTTAAGTTTATAAAGATAAACAAAAAACATTCAGGTACGCCATGTTAAAAATACACGAAAAACGCGTTCAGCGAATAAAAGCCGTGTTTTCCATGAGAAATGTACTAGAACTCGATCAATTTTAAATTCTATGTAAACCGAAAAAAAATTAATTTATAAACCGCGAATATGTAGGGTATTTAACATAAATATAAATTTTAAGTTTAAAAATTTCCCCTTTCAGTTATTTCATCCATATTCTCTTATTTCGTGCTGACGTCATTACACGCAACTACACTCGATAAATTCATGGGTTTATCAAGTGTAACTAAAAAATAAGCGATAATTGTAATTATTTATTGCTGGTGTAGCAAAACAGAAATCGAAATAACCGTTGATCAAGGCGGTGTTGTATTTAGTACTACTATACCTACACTGTATGTAAAATACTCGTGTTGTCTCGTTTCTCTTTCTTTTGTTTTGTATAAATATAATCAATCAGTTAATTTTTAGTTACCGAGACGAACACACGAGTCTGAATTATTATAAATAAAAGAAGAAATAATTTATAGTTTATAGTTTACAATAAAATTGAACTTTTATTTTAAATCGTTTGGTGTAACGAAATTTGTCGAGTAAATTACCCTTCTAATCATCAAATGCATAAATCGTGAAGACGACCAAAAAGCAAACATCACATTTTTTTTAAATAAGAGACAACTACAAAATGGCAGCCCAAGTGGAGCGTCGAATGTAATTTAATCAGCGGTAGTTGTGCATAGGAGTCGTCAATAAAGGTATGGTTTGGTGAATTTTGGGTGTGGAAGGCGGCATTTAAGAGTTTAGATTCACGAGAGATTAATATTAAGTTGGGGAAAATAAACAAAGTTATAAATAAGTGGTACGCTGTTACGTCGGTCAAAGGTTGGAGCATATTTTCTGTTTAGGGTTAGATTTTCCGAGCAGACATATTTGATTTTGTTTTAATTTCTGTTTAGGGTTTCACTTTCCGAACAGAGAAAGGATTTTATTGTAATAAATAACTTTTGCTTAGGGGAAAATTCCGAGTAAATTATTTATTAAATTTTTATCAGTTAATAGGATTCTCAGATGTGTATTCGGTTTGGTGTTACGTATCGCGCCAATTTTTTCTTTATGTTAGTGATTTAATGCCGAAGAAAGACACATATCCGGTTTCGAAAATTCCGAAGGATCAAGCCGAAAGCACTCCGAAAAAATCGAGAAGTGTTACGAGAAATCAGACAAAAATGGCGACAAATAATGTTGTAATGACTGATGACCAGTTTCGGAAATTGTTGAACATGGTGAAACAACAAAATAATGATGGAACAATAAGCCCTCAAAATATGCAAATGAATACAGGTAATTGATGTTGCTTGAGAGCACCGCTGCAAAATGCTGGTATGGAGTGAAGGGTACCGTAGCATCATTTGATGATGCTCTGATTTACCGCGAAATATTTTCAAACGTTCAGGCGGAAACAATGAAAACGGATCTCTTCATTTGTAATGTACGCGCATTGTTTTCACAATTACCCCCTGAATCGTTGACAGAAACCGTAGAGTTGGATATGGTGTATGGATTGTTGTCAAAGCGTATACGCTCAAGAATTAAACGAGAGTCATTTTCAAAATTTGATGAATTATTAAAATTTTATGAAGATGAAAACCAACTAAAAGAAAAGGTTCAAAATGTTGGTTTGGAGACTTTCTGCAAATATTGTAAAAAGAAAGGTCATATAATTGGGGAATGTCGAAAGAAGCCTAAAGCTCCGAAAAGTTTCAATAAGAGTAAAACTGAAAAATTAGGAAATTCGGCTCAGGAGCCAACTAAATCTACTTATAGTTGTTATGGCTGTGGTACACTGGGACATGTGCGAAGTACATATCCAAAATGCAGTTCATCAAGTTTTAGTTCTAATAAATCACCTCCCGCGGCTTTTAGCGCTTCAACTGTGGATTTCCATAATCCGTTAGCTGCTGAATTTGATTCAGTTTCCTTGAGTTGTTTAATCTCAGAATATAATATTTTGGGAACTACTTTAAGTCCTAAGCTAAGGCCGGTGTTGAATATTTCTATATTAGGTTCAAATGGATGTGGTATAATCGACACCGCTGCAAAATTGAGTATTGTGTCTCTTTCGCTTTCTAAAATTTTACTAGATAAGGGTGCTACTTTCGAATCTCAGGATTTAAATATTGTTTTCGCGGATGGGATACAGAAACCAGAATTCCTACCACTTTTATTGTTTTGCCAGGCGCCGACAATACTAAGACACTTCTGGGGATAGATTTTATTAAAAATTCCCGAATCATAATAGATTTCGCAAAAAACCAATGGAAGTTTCATGATTCAGAAACAGAATTTAGTTTGAAATTCGAAAATACCAATCAGAAACTATCTACTGATATATCGTCTTTGAATGTGCTCAGGGCTGACGAGAGATGTTCTCTTACCGATTTACAACGGGGAGAAATAAATAAATTTCTTGAACAAAATGAAACCGTCTTTCGCCAGGGGAGTTCCTACTCCATGTGCGGAGCACTGTATAGATACTAGTGATCACATTCCTGTTTTTTGCCCTGCCTATAAAATGTCTTTGGAGAAACGCAACATTATACGCCAAGAGTTAGACAAAATGTTAAAAGATGAGATAATAGAGGAATGTGAGTGACATTGGGCGTCTCCGGTGGTACTTGTGAAAAAACCTAATGCTTCTTATCGATTTTGTGTAGATTATAGGCGGCTTAATGCCAAAACGACATCAGATAGGTACCCAATGCCAAGGATTGACGAACTCTTGCATTTGGCTAAGAAAACTCTTTTTATCTCGATGATTGATTTGCGGTGTGGGTATTGGCAAGTTAGAGTTCGCTTTTCGGATGGTGATAAAACCACTTTTATATGTTCGCTTGGGATATATCGGTTTAAGCGAATGAGTTTCGGGTTAAAAAATGCGCCCGCGAAATTCCAGCGGATGGTCACAATTTTGGCATATCTGGATGATATAGTCATTCTTTCAGAGTCCTTTCAACATCATTTGTCTGATTTGGAGAAAGTTTTTAATCGTTTAATGCAGTTTACCGCGAAATATGTTTTTTCTATCGAGAGAGTATTAGGTTTCTCGGTCATGTTATAAATGGCGAAGGTATTAGCACTGACCCCGATAAGGTATCCGCAATTTCAAAGCGCGACGTGCCACAGAATGTAAGGGAAGTAAAGTCTTTTTTGCAGACGTGTTCTTGGTATAGGAAGTTCGTTCCAGGATTTTCTTAAGTATCACAACCTTTGAGCGACTAACCAAAAAAAAATCGGTAGAGGGGGGGGGGGGGGGGGATGTGAATGAACGCCCAATTGAGTATGCCAGTCGTTTATTACTACCCGCTGACAAAAATTATAGTACAACAGAACGAGAAGCGTTAGCAGTTGTGTGGGCTTTAAACAAATTTAGGGGTTATATTGATGGGGCAGAAGTAACAATCGGAACCGATCATCAACCACTCAAATGGCTAATGACCTTAAAGTCACCATCTGGTCGCATTGTGCGATGGGTGTTGCTCATCCAAGGATTCATTTTAAAATTTATATATACGCCTGGTAAAGCTAATCTGGTAGCAGACACTTTGTCTAGACCACCATATGATGAAAATAAATAAGATTGCGAAATAAGTTCATTTCAAATTGACTTTCCAACTTATGCTACTAGGGATATAAGGAAACTTCAGTTGGAAGACGACGAATTGGAGAAGATTATAACTTGTTTTGAGTAGCTGGAACATCCCGATATAGGAAACTTGACAGGACGTGGGTATTTAATGGAATCAGGCATCTTGTTTCGTTATGCTCCAGATCAAGAGACAGAGGATGCGCAATTGGTAAAACCGGCTGTTTTGCGGGAACATGTTCTAAAGATTTATCATGATAGCCCAATCCGCAGGTCATTATGGTGTGGAACGTACCATAAATAAAATTCGCTCTAAATATCACTGGAAAGGAATGTGAAAATATATCGCTGAATATGTCAGATATTGCAATGAGTGCCAAAAATGTAAACCCAGTAACCTAAAACCAAGTGGATTACTCAAAACGCCAGTTATGCAGCAACGATTTGAGGTTCTAGCGATCGATTTATTTGGCCCACTCCCGATTACCGCGGAGGGATATAAGTGGATATTGATTATAGAGGATACTGCAAGTCGATGGGTTGAGTTTTTTATTTTTATTATTGTCAGTTGGGCAGCAAACAGGATAAACTCAATTATATGCTGCCTCACATATTATAAACAATGTACAAAAAAATCATTCAAATTCAAAAATAATAATGATAATAATAATTACATAAATCAGTGAAACGAAAAAAAAACAAAAAAAAAAAAATATTTAAATTATAACTAAATTAATCGAAATATAACAATAGCGTAATGACATTATACAAAACCATGGGACTATGGTATTAGTGTGTATGGGAATGGTTCGAAAGGGGCTTTTAGCCAATTAATGAAAGTAGAAAATGCATGTGCAAGAGTGGTATTGGGGGCGATTAACTCAACCCCAATACACACTCTGTGGTCTGAAATGGGTGATTCACCTCTCGATTACAAGAGAGAGTGGATCACAGTGAGAGAGTCGGTGAGAATGATAACAAAGAAAAATGAGTTTTGGAACGAGATGATAGTAAGATTACAAAATAGGACGGTGTACAAACCGACATATAGAACTAGTATTGCACTTGAAAACTTGAACATGTTTCTGAGTATAGGCAATGCTGGTCCGCAACCCGTTCCTAATAATCTTACTGTATGTTTGAATATGGAGGAATTTAATAAGGGAATGAATGAAGTTATCGCTAAAATTATGTTTGGGAAAATCAGTCAGCGGTACGTGCAAGATGATATAGTTTATACAGATGCTAGTGTGAATGAGAATGGAGTGGGTGTTGGTGTATTTATGCCTGGTAAGAATGTGGAAAATTATTTTAAAGTGGACAAAAGCATCTGTATAATGAACGCTGAACTGATTGGAATGTTTGAAGGAATTAAACTGGCTGTGAATGAAGGGGAAAGGAAAATAGTAATATTTTCCGATTCCCAGAGTGGTTTATGTTTGCTAAAATGTGGAGGTTAAAGGGAAGGCAATGTGTATGTTGATTTAATTTTTGAATGTGTTCGAGACTGTCAACGTGATGTGACCATACAATGGATCCCATCACATAGACAGATCGAAGGGAATGAAAGAGCCGATATGTTAGCTAAAAAGGGTACATTGAATGACATGGTTCAGGAGTACGAAAGGAATGATGCAAGAGATGTACTTCGAATGTTTCAAATGAATCTGTGGAGAAAATGGGAGAGTGAATTTAACGAGAAAAGTCTAACGAAAGGAATGAAGTACAGCGTGCTCCGTGGTACTCCTTTGAGAATTCCGTTCTTTAAGGAGCTCAAAGGAGATACGCGAATGTTGCGAACGGTTGAGAGAATCAGGCTGAACCATGGAAATTGGAAGGAATGCTTGTGGAAACGTCATTTGAGTGAGGACAAAGATTGTGAGTTATGTGGAAGTGTGGAGGATGTTGAACATCTCATATTGGCTTGTCCCAGATATAGCCAATATAGATCAAAGTTTAACATCCTTCGGAATGCAAGAAATCTAAGTGATTTAATGAATGAGGGTGATTTTTTGGCTTACAAGGAAATGTGTGAATTTATTAGGATGAGTGGAATAACAATTTAATACGAGATAATTAATAGCCGACGGAATATGTGCAGCAAGTAAAATTCTGTTTAAAATTCTATTTGTAAAATTAAGTTATGAAGAAAAATATGTAACAAGGAATTTATAAATTTGGATTTTTTGGCAATATGGCTCTATTTCATATAGGAGCCAAGCCTAATAAAATAAAAAATAAAAAAAAATAAAAAACCATGGGACTGAAAACCAGAAGTAAAAAAAATAATAATAATAATTTAGAACTCAAAATCAAAATTTATGTTATGTTGTTAGAGTAGTTGCACAAGGCAGTAATACAATTTGTTCTAATCTGTGACAGAGACGTGACAAAAAGATCCAAATCCCTGAAGTACAACATGTGAGTTGCTACCAAACGATTTACTGGTGAAGACAGACCAAGATTTGTTTTAACTGACGACGGTTGAAATAATTGATGATGTCGAGTCATATAAGCCGGCGCATATAAATTAATTTTAGATAATAACGTAGTGTCAAGGAGGTTGTTGATTATTTTAAATAATAAATATTCATCTAGTAGTACCTGCCTGTTTTGAAGTGATATTAAGTTAAACTTTCCACAGCGTATTTCATAACTCATATGGTTTGTTGAAGGCACATACTTAAAATATAGAAATTTCGTAAATCTTCTCTGAACACTCTCAATTCGGTTGCTATAATCATTGTAATAAGGATTCCAAACTTGTGATAAGTATTCAAGGTTTGCTCTAATAAAACTAGTGAGAAGCAGCACTAGGCTTGAAGGGTCCTTGTAGTCTCTACCACGCCTAAAATAAAGCCTAACAATTTGCAGAATTTACGGCACATTAAATCAATGTGCGTATCAAACCGCAATTTGGTGTCAAATACGATACCTAAATCTTTCACCGTATCAACTCTAGACAAAGTCGTTCCACCAATGTTAAACGAATAGTATAATTTATTCAATTTTCTGGTATAAGACATAGAGATACATTTGCTTGAGTTAAGCGGTAGTTGATTGGCGATACACCATTCATAAACAGAGTTTAAATCAGCTTGCAAAACGTCAAAGTCATACGCTGTATTAATAACTTTGAAAATTTTTAAATCATTTGCGTAAAGTAAGTATCTAGAATTTATAACCTCTGATATATCATTAATAAATATAATGAAGAGCAAGGGACCCAAGATTGACCCCTGCGGTACTCCAGACGTAGCTACAAAGGATTCTGAAAGTATACCATTTAATCTAACAGCCTGACTTCTATTATTTAAATATGATTTAAACCATTTAAGCAAGATTGGTGGTATGTTGAAGGCATCCAACTTATGTAATAAGAATGACACACTTTATCAAATGCTTTGGAAAAATCTGTGTATATGCATTCCATTTGACCTTTACCATCTACTTTCTTGAAAGCAATGTCAGAAAATTCAGTAAGATTGCTTAATGTAGAGCGTTTTGTGAAAAAACCATGTTGTCTTGGAGTAATTTTGTTTTTAATTTTATAAAAAACTATATTGTAAATCAATAGGTCTATAGTTTTCAATGTTAGCTGTATTTCCATTCTTATGGATTGGCAGTAAAAATGATTCTTTCCATTTTGACGGAAAGTGAGAATGATTTACAGACATATTGTAAAGTATCGTAATCGGGACAACAATAACGTCCTTTAAATTCTTTAAAAATAAATTTGGTAACTGATCAGGACCGGCACCTTTATTAGCATCCAGCGATCCCAGTACAGCCAAAAATTCCGATTCAGAAAACAAAGTTTCGTGAGTATTAGAATTGCTAAGAACATAATTGTACGTATTATTATCTTGTACATATACTGATTGAAAATGTTTAGCGAAAAGAGTACAAATTTCAGTCTGATTACTCGAAGCCTGTGAATGAAGGAACATATTTTTTGTGAACTGAGAATGAGTTCTAAATTATTTTTGGTGCTGCCAGAATAATTTAGGTTCACGTTTTATACTATTCTCAATATAAAATACATAACATTTCCAGAATTTCTTAATTTCAAGATTAACTTTTTTCCTATAGTTGGAAAACAAAGAGTAATCATGCCTAGATCCATAGGACTTAAAACGACATTGGGCTTTTTTCTTAACTTTGATAAGGAAAATTAGATGATTGGAATACCAACAAGGAAATTTACGATTTCTCATTTTAAAACTAATCGAGTATTTACTTATTAAAGAGAATACCTTATCGTAGAATATATCAACTGCACTATCAACCAACAAGTTACCAAATAATGATTCCCAGTTAATGCAAACAAGATCATTAGCCAAATTAACGAAGTGTAGTTTATGAAAGTTTATCTGCTGAGTCATAAACGAAGGGTGCTCTCTAACAATACTTAAAGTAAGTGTGGCGACAAAAGGTGGATGATAACTATCACTTTTAGTAAGTAAGTAGTTAGATTTAATTAGACGAACGCTAATTGAATCGATATTAGTAATGAAAAGATCCAGAATTATGTTTTGAATATTCAAAACATGATTAAATTGAAATAAATTTGTCATCTCCAAAGTATCAATTAGATATTCTGCGGTACGTCCTTCATACTTCGCTGCATATATGGTAAAGGGATTATCAATGTTCCACTCGATCGAAGAGAGATTAAAGTCTCCCACCACAATGAGTTTGGTATTAGCATTAAATATATTCACCAATTGTGCTAAGTGATCAAAAAATAATTTGTAATTATTAAACGTAATACCTATATTGAAGTACACTGCACAGATAATAACCGCCCATTTTTGAGATTCACTTTAATCCAAACATCGTCGATGACATAACAATTGTCTAAACCATCAAGCCGAACAGCATCAAACTCCCGATTAACTGCAATGAGAGCACCCCCTCCATCACGTTTTTTATGGTGTGCAAAGTTGCGATCTTTCCGATACACATTGAATTTAGAGTCAAATAATTCAGCAGAATCAATAGAATCCTTTAACCACGTCTCTGTCAAGCATATAATTTCAAAGCCGCTAGCCTGCACCGCAATGTTAAACGACTGCAACTTAGTCTTCAGTCCTCTGGTATTTTGATAGTAAAGTTCAGTAGACTTAATCATAATGCAAATCAATCAAAAAAATAATAACTGAAAAAACAGAGAAAAAAAAAATGATTAACAAATAAACAAGTAAAAATAAAAAGCATATATTAGATAGAAAATGATAAGTTTCTATTGCTGAAGGTTGAGTAAATCCGCATGAGTTGATAGAATAATTGGTCGGTCTGACTCAGACATTTTGCAATAAATATTGCCGTGTGATGTCCAAACATATTTATAAATAAATTTCCCTTCATTGTTTTGCAATAATTTTTAAGCGTCATATAATAGTTTTTTCTTAGAAGGAGATAGATGTTCCACAACGAAAATTTTGGAACCCTCAGAAAAGCCGACATCCTTAGCAATGCAACTTTTTTTTAGTTTATAGCACCGCAGGACATAGTCTCTCTTAAATTTCGTGACAAATTCAACCGTTATAGGCCTAATATTTGACTTAGATCTCGTTCGATGTACATATTTGATATCTTTTTCGGCCAGATCTACAGCATCCAAATGATGAAATATTTTAATAATACACTCCTTTAAATTTTCCATCTTTGATTCAGGAACGCCGTATAGTTGCAGGTTGCTTGAATAACAAAATCGTTCCAATTGCTCCGAACGATTAATAACCTCAACCATTTGCTTTTTAAGTAATGCGTTTTCGTTTAATAATGATTCATTAGTTAAGTTTAATTTAGACACATCAGATTGAATAATCTTTATATGATGTCCGTTTTCGTTAACTTTGCGTTCTTAGTTAATGAGATCAACAAGCTTATCACTAATTGAAGACAACGAATTATTAGCTTATTTTTTAATGCATCAATATCGGCTTTCATTGATAACAGCGTTGAATTGAGATTTGATTTACCGGTTAGCGGGATAACACTATCATGAACACAATCAGACACTTTCAAATAAATTTATCAGATTTTAGATAATCACTTAAAACAGCAGGTGATAAAGGAACACAACTATTGTGGTAAAAACAGTTGCATTGAGAACAGAGAATGTTATCCGTTTCATTATTACGTATAACCTTGTCACTGCACACTTTACAACTACTCATTGTAAATAGAAAATTTGTTATTTAATCACTGTATGTAAAAAATGCTACTCGCTTAAACTTAAAATACTTTTTCTCTGTCAATTAACACTATACACAGATTTTAAATCAAAAATCTCAAAACAGATATTGCAATTAATTTCACTCAATGTTATGTAACGAAGAGTTAAATGTTTTAGCACAAATAAATGTATTACCAAACTCAAAGCGGATTTTCGTTTACAGTTTTATAAATTCATAACTGCTCTAATAAAAGTACTTAAATACACTTTTAACATTAACGAAAATAATACTATGTAAATTTATGATTACAACTAAACCACTTAATATATTTATATATTTAATTTAGAGTTTTGAATACGATAAATCTAACAATAGCAAATATCACTATCAACATTAGCTAAATATTTAATTAACCAAATAATATTTAAAACGGCAAAATCTAAATTTCACTTGATAATTTTATTGCCTTCAATAAATCTCCTTTTATAATTTTAATATTCTATTGTTTATACACTGATCCGTAACGAAGTTACCTCTTTGAAAGCGAATGATTGAATGAGTTGTTTCCGCTTTGTGTTGCAACAGCAGAGGCATGTGCCAAGGTTTTGATTAATGACATTTTTATGAGGTATGGACTGCCGAGGAGAATGATATCTGATAATGGATCACAATTCATTAGCGATGTAATGCAACACGTGTCACAGTGTTTCCATATTACTCAAAATTTAATACCAGTATATCATCCGGAGGTAAATCCTGTTGAACGAAAGAATCGCGATTTAAAGGTGCAACTTGCAATTTTAACTCAAACTGATCATACACGGTGGGCAGAATATGTATCCTCAATTAGATTCGCGTTAAACACTAACAGAACCGATTCTACTGGACAAACGCCAGCATTTGTGACTTTCGGAAGGGAACTTCGAGTACAAGAAGATGTAGCCATGGACGTAAGGCCCATCATTGAGTCGGAAAATTTTATTCCACAAATCACTCCTTATTTATGGAGACTTCAGAATAAAATTAAAGAAGTTCGCGACCATAATGAAAGCCAGCAAGACAAGCGAAAAGCAGGGGCAGATAAATCCCATCGCCTTGGACGACAACATAAGGTGGGGGATTTGGTTTTAGTTCAGTCCCATTTATTAAGTAATACTAATAAAAAATTTTCAAAGAAATTTGCTCACGTTTGAACTTGAGACGGCTGATAGGAATAAAAGTGTTATTGGTAGATATCATACCTCAGCTTTAACACCATATGCCGGCCGAGAAAACTCATCTGAACCAATCGTTCGGAAAAGGGGAAGAAGACGTCGTACTGAACTACCATCGAGACGATTAAGTAGTCCAGAGGGGGAGCATTGTAGCAAAACAGAAATCGCAATAACCGTTGATAAAGGCGGTGCTATATTTAGTACTACTATACCTACACTGTATGTAAAATACTCGTGTTGTCTCGTTTCTCTTTCTTTTGGTTTGTATAAATATAATCAGTCAGTTAATTTTAAGTTACCGAGACGAACACACGAGTCTGAATGATTATAAATAAAAGAAGAAATAATTTATAGTTTATAGTTTACAATAAAATTGAACTTTTATTTTAAATCGTTTGGTGTAACGAAATTTGTCGAGTAAATTACCCTTCTAATCATCAAATGCATAAATCGTGAAGACGACCAAAAAGCAAACATCACATTTTTTTTAAATAAGAGACGACTACACTGGAACAACTTAAATGTGTATTCATATTAAATGCACTACAAATATGATTGTTTTTTTCTGTTTAAATAGAATAAAAGGGATTTAAAATTTATCGAGTTCTAGTGCAGTTCTCATGGAAAACACGACTAAAGTGTGTTACGCGGAGGAAGCATGACCAGAACACCGCCAACAATCCGGTATGTGGGGGACCAGGAATATAAGACCCGAACGTAAACGCCCAACTCAATTCAGCAACCAAGTTGCCTTGGCTGCTCCTAGAAAGAGTTGGTGTCAGGCCCGAGTCCGCACCCGGTCATCGCAGAACCCCAATCCGATCATCCACTTCGTGTCGCACGTTGCCGTGGACGACACCCTAGCAGTGGATGATGGACGAACCGAACTGTTAACCGTGTCCTGTGCTCCCCGCGCAAGCAGAATATCTCCGCCAACATCACCGCGGCTTTGTGCGCTGACCAGCACAGTCTCTAGGGGTGGTAATTGGCGATGCCGAACGGAAACTTGATTTAAGCCGCTTTTCCTCTACTTGTACCGGACCACACTCACATGACACTTACCTTATTTTATAAAAAACAAAACTATACACAAGCACACACACACATTTCCGCGGAAACACTATCACTCCCTGAAAATAATTTAATTAACAACACATATTTTTTTTTTTTTTTTTTTTTTTTTTTAAACACGTTATAAATAATATTTATTAACAAAAAAAACTTGGCAAACAAAACTTTTATTACATGATTGTTTCTTTGTTTGTCCTTTGGTTGACCCGACGTGTAAGTCAAGGGATCTGACTCCCAGTATCCTTAACTCGGTGATCCGCAACTCACTGTGGGTATTCCCGGTGGATTATCGGTGATCTGCGGACGATGAGCTCATTACCCGAAGATCCCTTAAAATAAAATAAAAATATGCGCTCCCACAAAAAAAATCTTGGCCTGCGCTCACCGGTTAAAGTCACTGCCGTACTTACCCCAGACACCTACACGTCTGGTATGCCGCCAGACTTCGTGTACGCGTTGAACCGCCAATCAGTTGCAGGAGGATGTTGTTGTTCGTCTTACCCTATTTGTTTGTGTTGTTTTTCGGGATCACCTGGTATTGTTGTTCTTCGGGATCACCTGGTTCCGTTGTTCTTCGGAATCACCTGGTTCTGTTGTTCTTCGGGATCACCCAGATTTTGTTGAAATCTTTTTGTTCCCCCCACACACACAGGTAATTTTTTTATTATTATTTAGTTATTATTAATGTTTATTTATTTATTATTAATATTATTTATTTATTATTAAGGTTATTATTTATTTATCATTAATATTATTATTATCATTAATATTATTATTTATCAATAATGTTATTATTTATTTATCATTAATATTATTATTATCATTAATATTATTATTATCATTAATATTATTATTATCAATAATATTATTATTTATCAATAATGTTATTATTTATTTATCATTAATATTATTATTATCATTAATATTATTATTATCTATTATTAACTTTATTATTTATTATTAATATTTATTTACCCAAATTTTCTGGAATGTGTTGTCCTCTGTGTGGTGGTGGTAGCATGATCAAAGATCAAAAGAGGCCGATTTATATTTTTGCCTCCGCTTTTATACTTATTTTTCTGAATAACAACAACAATTTTTTTATGTTTTGGTCGATCGCGACGCCACCCCCATGTCAACCCAATAACTTGTACTTATGTACGCAACCAAAAAACACAAAAAAAAACAAGGCAATTACTGCCATCTGTACTAAAGTTACTCCATACCGAACACTAATTAAACCCAAAACACCACCATTTGTATTGGTGTTGTTATTGTTGGGAATTTGTGACAGGTAAGAATGTTTCCTATTTATTTTGCTTTCAATTTAATTTATTTTATGTGTTTCTATTAATTATTTTACTTTTGACAGATGATACGGTGCACGAGATGTGTGCCGAAATTTGGATAGTGAGCGAAGTAGCAACGAAAATTGAAAGAAAAAAATGGAAAATAAAGAAAAAAATTTGAAATTGAAATTGAAAATGTGTATGTGTTTTTATTGATAAAGCTGACGATTCTGTGAATCGTAACAAGTGTTTGGAATAAATAAAATAAAATATTTTTAAAAATTATTAAGGGTAATCAAATTATTGGTTTAATTGATCAAAAATTAACACATAGATGCCAACAAACATACAGTCCACAGGGAAACATTTCTAAAGATGATTTTTGTCATATCAAGAAAAATCATTAATAATTATAATATTCTTATTTAATAAATCGCTATAAAACATTTTCAAATTATTCGATACATCACAACAAATCATATTCATTAAAGCTTAAACATGGTAGTGACCGTAACGTTAAAATCAAAAATTTAACAAAAAATTTCTTTCGCAACGTGCACAAGACAACTAACACAATAAGTAAAAAATTTTAAAATGTTATATTAATTTTTAATTAAAAAAAGAAAAAAAAACCAAAAAAAATTTAAAATTAAAAAAATTTCCATTTATCCACTTCAAAAAAATGTGTATGCAGACCAAAACAGAAGAAGAAGAAGCATTTTATTTTTGTACCTGGTTTAATTAATTTTCTATCGATTGAATTTCAATTAATAAAATTTATTATTTTTTATTTTTTTTGTTTTTTAATTTATTAAAAAAGAAAAAATTTATAACTCCGTCCAATTATTTTTAGATCTCGTTCAGAGGAAAATAAAATATTTTTTTAATGCTCAAAATTGTTTTTAATTAAATGAAAGAGAAATTGAATGAATTGAACAAACAACGAATCATGTTGAAAGTTTTCAAAAGTCTTCTTAATACTTTGTTTTTATTCTTCTGGTAATACTACAACAAAAGTAGCTAGCTATGTACATAGGAAACAAAACAAACAAATTTGTGCTGTTGTTGTATTTCTTCAGGTATATGATTATGATATTATTCGACCTTTTAGAATGGAATATGAATATTTGAAGATATAAAAAAGGCAATACTTTAGGGAATTATTTGAGGTTTGTATGCCACCTCTCTCTATTTGTGTGATGTGAAGTGTGGTACAATATTGGGAAGAAGTTTTCTGATTTAAAAAAGAATTTGAAATATTTTAATTTATTTTTGTTATTGAGGCTTAAACGGTATATACCTTTAGGAATTATTTTGTAAAGCACCGTATAGTAAACAGCTGTTTTCCAAATCAGTTTTTTTATTTGTTTTATTTATTATGAAATCGAATTGTTTTGTTTTCAAATTCAATTAGCTAAATTCTACATTTTAATTCCGATTGTTACGAAACTTACTGTGTCCTCTGTATAAATCATGTAGGAAAAATGTGGTACGACCACAAAAGTGTCTAAAGCCCACCTTCTTAAGTTCCTATAACCACTAACTAACATTTAGAATTTTGAGTAAATATTTCGAAATAACTATTGCAGCTTTCAAGGTTCCTTTCGTGCTCCGTTTCGTTGCATCAAAAATATCGATACGTGTTTTTCATCAAGAAATTTCTTTCCATATACCATTATACCGTTCCCTTTAATACTCCATTTCGGCAACTGAACTATTTTTTGCCGCACAGCATCTTTATCCATTAAACCAACATATACATATATGGAATTGGTTGTAAAACCATGCTTAAAGGTCATTAAAAATAAACAGGACTGGTATACATGAATAATCATAAATTATTACGAAAACGTTTAATTTGATTTCGTTGAATATGCAGAAAAACAGCTCAAACCTCATTATTTTTTATATTTAATGTTAATTCGTTTAGGTACTCAAAAAAATGCTTTTAATGTTATTTTATTTATATTTAAAGTCGGTGGATTTCTTAGAAAATTTATATATGGAATCCATTTTCTTTTAAGATCCATTAAATACACAGTGGATTCAATAAATAAAATTAATATTTCCAAGCCGGTCAAAAAAAAAACAACAACAACAAGCATAAGTCCAAATGACATAAAAATAAATTTGTTGTAGTATGACCAAAACATAATAAAATTCATTTTAATTTTATTCCAATTAATTTTCTGTATGACAATCAACACGCGAAACATTTTCATTTAAATTCTTTTTGTTTTTTTTTTGTATTAATCGTCAAACAACCAAACCAGATCATTTATAATAATTATTAAAAATTACATAAAGCGAAGAAAATATTTTTTATTAGTTTTTATATGCGATGATTATGTCAACGGCAACACAGACTGATATAGAACAAATAATGTAACTTTACAAAAAAAAAGCTTAATTAAAAGAAAGCTAGCGACATAAAAAAAATGCGATCAATTCGAAAAACCTTACAAGACAGGAGTTGATGATTTATGTGCAATGAGAGAAAATGTAGGCGTTTTGTCATTTTATTCATTTATGTTTTGGTTTTTTGTTCATCTTAGCGCTATTAATGGTGGAAATTGCAAAAAATGTTTGTTTTTATGTTCGTATTTGTATATGGCTATTATGCACTCGGTTTTGTGTAAGTTTAGCAAAGAAAATGTTCTTTTTATTTTATTGAATAATGTTTGTGTCATTTTTTATTTTTCTCGTAGGTAAAGCAATTCTTATGAGAATATGATTAAGCTGGGAACTTCGAAAAATTAAAACAATATGTTAGCATCTGGTAGAAGAATCGGAAGATACAATTTTATAATTGACTGTATTTTGACTGTATTTGGCCATACAGATAAAACTAAATAGCAGGAGCTGCTTTATTTTAACAAAAATATCTTATTATAGAGAATTGCCATATGCAGCGTTTTATAAGCTTTAAATTTTCGAAAAGACTTTAAGTAAATAAGTTTTAGATTCTACAATTTTGTTTTAAATATCCGTTATACATCAAATGTTCAATGGAACCAGTATGATATTATGAGTGTGAAGTTTATGCAAAAAAAAATAATAAACAATTACACTGTTAAATTAGCTATTTTCCAATTGGAATTTAAATTATAGGAAAATTTAAATTTTTTTGTAAATTTTGGATATTTAGTACCACCAAACAGAATTATTTTCATCAGAAACAGGTTCTTTGCATCCTTTTCAGATAGCTGGACCATCTGTTTATATCGATAACCAAAAGCATCCAATTGTGTTGAACATTACTATATTTTAAATAATTTAAAAGTTGACTGAATTTTTATGGTTTAAATAATTATTAGCGCCGATCCTGAAAATGTTCCGAAGGCCCCGCACATTTCTTAGAATAGCTAAGCCATAAAGTGGTCAATGTCACAAAGCCGATTCAATTATGATGAACTATAATATATTTCAAAGTCATTGGAGTTTTTAATAATTTTCCATTATTTTAAAAGTTTTATATCGCCGACTACAGAGATGTCCACAAGATCTTGCCTATATTTTAAATTTCTTGGCCATATGCCAGTCTACTTGGTCAACCTTATGCAATTGTGATGAACTATACTATACTTCACAGAATTTAGAATGTTTAATAATTTCATTTGTTTTCAAAAATTGTTGTATCTCCGATCACAGAGATGTCCACAAGGTCTGGCCTATATTTTTAGATAACTTGACCATATGCCAGTCTACGTGGTCAATCTTATATAATTGTGATGAACTATACTATACCTCACAGAATTTAGAAGTTTTAATAATTTTATTTGGTTTAAAAATTGTATCTCCGAACACAGATATGTCCACAATGTCTTGCCTATATTTTCGGTTAACTTGGCCATATGCCAGTCTAAGTGGCCAGCCTTATCCAATTGTGATAAACTATACTATACTTCACAGAATTTCGAATCTTTAATAATTTTATTGGTTATATAAAAAATTGTATCTCTGATTACAGAGATGTCCACAGGCTCTGGCCTATATTTTTAGATAACTTAGCCATATGCCAGCCTACGTGGTCAATCTTATTCAATTGTGATGAACTATACTATACTTTACAGAATTTAGAATTTTTAATAATTTTACTAGTTTTAAAAATTGTTGTATCTCCGATCACAGAGATGTGCATAAGGTCTGGCCTATATTTTTGGATAACTTGGCCATATGTCAGTATACAGGGTTAATCCTATCCAATTGTGATGAACTATACTATACTTCACAGAATTTAGAATTTTTAATAATTTTATTTGGTTTAAAAATTGAATCTCCGATCACAGAAATGTCCACAAGCTCTGGCCTATATTTTCAAATAACTTGGCAATATGCCAGTCTACGTGGTCAATCTTATTTAATTGTGATGAACTATATTATACTTCACAGAATTTCGAATTTTAATTAATTTTATTAGTTTGAAAAACTTTTGTATCTCCGATCACATTGATGTCCATAAGGTGTTGCCTACATTTTTGGATAACTTGGCCATATGCTAGTCCACGTGGTCAATCTTATTCAATTGTGATGAACTATACTATACTTCACAGAATTTAGAATTTTTAAAAAATTTGTTGGTTATATAATTAAATGTATCTATGATCATAGAGATGTCCACAAGGTCATATGCCAGTCTACGTGGTGAATCTTATGCAATTGTGATGAACTATAATATACTTAACAGAATTTAGAATATTTAATAATTATATTAGTTTCAAAAATTGTTGTATCTCCGATCACAGAGATGTCCACAAGGTGTTGCCTATATTTTTGGATAACTTGGCCATATACCAGTCTACGTGGGCAATCTTATCCAATTGTGATAACTATACTATACTTCACAGAATTTCGAATTTTTAATAATTTTATTTGGTTTAAAAATTGTATCGCCGATCACAGAAATGTCCACAATGTCTTGCCTATATTTTCGGATAACTTGGTCGTATACCTGTCTACGTAAATCTTATCCTATTGTGATGAACTATACTATACTTCACAGAATTTCGAATTTTTAATAATTTTATTTGGTTTAAAAATTATATCTCCGATCTCAGAGATGTCCACAAGTTGTTGCCTATATTTTCGGATAACCTGGCTATATGCCAGTCTACGTAGTCAATCCTATTCAATTGCGATGAACTATACTATACCTCACAGAATTTCGAATTTTTAATAATTTTATTGGTCTTAAAAATTGTTGTATCTCCGATCACAGAAATGTCCACATTTTTAATTTGCTTGATGCAGAGAAAAGAAAATGTCTCCAGACCAAATACTTTTAACCAATAAAATTATTAAAAGTTCTTAATTCTGTGAAGTATAGTATAGTTCATCAAAATTTAATAAGGTTGACCACGTAGACTGGCATATGGCTAAGTTATTCAAAAATATAGGCAAGGCCTTGTGGACATCTCTGTTATCGGAGATACAACAATTTATAAAACTAATAAAATTATCAAAAATTCTAAATTCTGTGAAGTATAGTATAGTTCATCACAATTGGATAAGGTTGACCAAGTAGACTACCATAAGGCCAAGTTATCCAAAAATATAGGCAACAACTTGTGGACAGACAAGTTATCCAAAAATATAGGCAACACCTTGTGGAAATCTCTGTGATCGGAGATACAACAATTTTTACAACTAATAAAATTATTAAATATTCTAAATCCTGTGAAGTATAGTATAGTTCATCACAATTACATGAGATTGACCACTTATATGGTCAATTTGTCCAAAAATATAGGCAAGACCTTGTGGACATCTCTGTGATCGGAGATACAACAATTTTTAAAACTAATAAAATTATTAAAAATTTTAAATTCTGTGAAGTATAGTATAGTTCATCACAATTGAATAAGATTGACCATGTAGACTGGCATATGGCCAAGTTATCCGAAAATATAGGCAACACCTTGTGGACATCTCTGTGATCGGAGATACAACAATTTATAAAACTAATAAAATTATTAAATATTCGAAATTCTGTGAAGTATAGTATAGTTCATCACAAGTTCATAACTTTGACCACATAGACTGGCATATGGTCAAGTTTTCCAAAAATATAGGCCAGACCTTGTGGACATCTCTATGATCGGAGATACAACCATTTTTGAAACCATTAAAATTATTAAAAATTCTAAATTCTGTGAAAATGTTCATCACAATTGCATAACGTTGACCACATAGACTGGCACATGACCAAGTTGTCCGAAAATATAGGCAAGACCTTGTGGACATCTCTGTGGTCGGCGATATAAATCTTTTAAAATAATGGAAAATTATAAAAAATTCCAAAAACTGTGAAATATATTATAGTTCATCATAATTGGATCGGCTTTGTGACATTGACCGCTATATGGCTTAGCTATTCTAAGAAATGTGCGGGGCCTTCGGAACATTTTCAGTATCGGCGCTAAATAATTATTTAAACCATCAAAATTCAGTCAAATTTTAAATTATCTGAAATACAGTAATGTTCAACACAATTGGATGCTTTTGGTTAAGGAGATAAACAGATGGTCCAGCTATCTGAAAAGGATGAAAAGAACCTGTTTTCTGATGAAAAGAATCTCTTTGGTGGTACGAAAAATCCAAAATTACAAAAAATTTAAATTTTCATAAAATTTAAATTCCAATAGGAAAATAGCTAATTTAACAGTGTAATTGTTTGTTATTTTTTTTAGCATAGACTTCACACTCATTATGATATTTTGTTGTTGTCAAAATCTGAAAGGAGACATTGTTGTTCTAAAATCTACTAAAATGCCAAATATTTGTGAATTTGAAAGTTGAGCTATATATTTCGCGTCACTACCAAAAATATCATTTGTGTTACAGAATTTTATGAGCTTTAAAGTTTAGAAAAAGCTCCACTTAATATTTTAAAAGAGACATAACCGTAATCATTCATTTCCGGGTTTTTCGGCAATTTTGAATTCTTCGTGTAAGCCAGCTAAAATTTTCCAAAATTTTCAAAACTTCTTCTTAAGTCTTACGTCAACAAAAAGTGAAGAAGTTTCGCCAACTACCTTGTCAGGTTATTATCCACACCTGCGTCCAAATTTCAGTACGATGGCAAAATTACCATCATTATCAGGTATGTACTCTGTCCCTATATGTAAGTCGATGCGATATTTGATTTTCAAAAATTTGTTAATCTGGCCCAAAGAGGATACCAAGTGGCCATATATTTTTATCGGTAGTGGACGATTTATTCTTACTAAAAAATATAACAAACTTCCAAAAATCTAGAAGATAGGTGACTTAAGACAATGCTATTTTGGGGATTCGGAACCCTAGTACTGGAGGTTTTAGAGAGCAAGCAGCAGGCTCCCAGCTATAGAAATCCATCGAACTGAGCAAATCGGAAAGCGAAATTCAGAAATTACGCGCAAAAATAGAGAGAATATTGAGTAAGAGAGCGAAAATAGAGCAATCTCCAACTACAATCAGCCGGCCCGAACACGCTATCCAGGCCTTGGATCGGAAAATTAAAAACATGATGTTAAACCTAAAGTCACTTTAAAACTACGCCTCGAAAAGCCTGGATGAAAAGGGCAATATAAAAAGCGAGGCAGAAGGAGTAAAACAGAGTAAGGCCACACAAATGATGCAAACAACTCCTAATGTCAGTACGTACACCCTGTTAAAGTTAGCCAAAAGTTTCCAGCCGAAAGTGAAAAGTCGATAATGCAGATTATGTTATTGACATTCCAGCCAAAAATAAATCAGCCTCTAGAGTGTTATGTCTGGAGATGGATTGCATTGATGTGACATATCAATAGCTATTGCAGGAAAAAAAATTCTGTCCAAGTTTCCCGTGGGAAATCTCGGAAAATTCGATTTTCCAAAAATTATTAGAAAATTTGTATAAAATCAGCCTCTAGAGTGTTATGTCTGTAGATGGATTGCATTAAAGTGATTTGTCAATAGATATCGCAGGAAAAAAATTCAGTTCAAGTTTCCCGTGGGAAATCTCGGAAAATTCAAAAAGGTTCCAGCCGAAAGTAAGAAATTGATGAATAAAATCAGCCTCTAGAGTGTTATGCTTGTAGATAGATTGCATTGATATGACTTGTCATTAGCTATCACAGGAAAAAAATTCAGTTCAAGTTTCCCGTGGAAAATCTCGAAAAATTCGATTTTCGAAATTTTTTTAAAAAAATTTTTTAAAACCCGCCTCTAGAGTGTTATGTCTGGAGATGGATTGCATTGATGTGATTTATCAATAGCTATCGCAGGAAAAAAATTCAATTCAAGTTTCCCGTGGGAAATCTCGGAAAATTCAAAAAGTTTCCAGCCGAAAGTAAAAAATGGATGAATAAAACCAGCCTCTAGAGTGTTATGTCTGGAGATGGATTGGATTGATGTGACTTGTCAACAGCTATCGCAGGAACTAATTCAGTACAAGTTTCCCGTGGGAAATCTCGGAAAATTTGAGTTTCCAAAAATTATTAGAAAATTTGTATAGAATCAGCCTGTAGAGTGTTATGTGATTTGTCCATAGCTATCGCAGGAAAAACATTCAGTAAAAGTTTCCCGTGGGAAATCTCGGAAAATTCAATTTTCCACAAATTATTACAAGATTTGTATAAAATCAGCCTTTAGAGTGTTATGTCTGGAGATGGATTGCATTGATGTGATTTGTCAATAGCTATCGCAGCTAATAATAGCTAATGCAATTCATCTCCAAACATAACACTCTAGGAGCTGATTTTATACAAATTTCCTAATAATTTTTGGAAAATCGAATTTTCCGAGGTTGCCCACGAGCGATAGCTATTGATTAGTCAAATCAATCCATCCATCTCAGGACATAAAATTCTAGAGGCTGATTTTATTCATCCATTTCTTACTTTCGGCTAGAAATTTTTATGAATTTTCGGAAATTTCCCACTTGAAACTTGTATTGAATTTTTTTCCTGCGATAGCTATTGACAAGTTACATCAATGCAATCCATCTCCAGACATAAAACTCTAAAGGCTGATTTTATTCATCCATTTCTGACTTTCGGCAGGAATCTTTTTTGAATTTTACGAGATTTCCCACGGGAAACTTGAACTGAATTTTTTTCCTGCGATAGCTATTGAAAAGTCACATCATTGCAATCCATCGTCAGACATAGCACTCTAGAGGCTGATTTTATTCATCCATTTGTTACTTTCAACTGGAAACATTTTTGAATTTTCCAAGATTTCCCACGGGAAACTTGTACTGAATTATTTTCCTGCGATAGCTATTGACAAGTCACATCAATGCAATCCATCGCCAGACATAACACTCTAGAGGCTGATTTTTTTCATCCATTTCTTACTTTCGCCTGGAAACTTTTTTGAATTTTCCGATATTTCCCACGGGAAACTTGAACTTAATTTTTTTCATGCGATAGCTATTTACAACTCACATCAATACAAATAATTTCCAGACACAACACTCTAGAGGCTGATTTTATTCATCCATTTTTTACTTTCGGCTGGAAGCTTTTTTGAATTTTCCGAGATTTCCCACGGGAAAGTTGTACTGAATTTTTTTCCTGCGATAGCTTTTGACAAATCAAATAAATGCAATCCATTGTAACGACCATCGCTGCAAAAGTCGCTCCAAGTTTGGGTTGTTTTATACCCCTGCAACATTCTACTTTTTTTATATTATTTACAATTCAAGCCATAAATCAGAAATAAAATCGCGGGAAAAACTTGTCTTTGTGGGGAAATCAAATTGGATTGTCCCGTTCCAAAAATTTGGGTGGGATGGTCCATTGTGTTTTTCAACGATAAATGTAAGTTGCAAATGCAAAATACGGGTCAGTTTTTAGTTTTTTTTTGAGTAGATCGCATGATTATCGTGGTGCGAAGGAAAAGAAATTGGATGACTCTAAGTACAAAAAAAAAGTAAAATGTTAAATGTTAAATGGAGTTTCATTTCAATAATTTGATATTAAAGTTTAACTTCAATTTGTGAATTTATATAAAACAGAAAATTACGATTGGATTTAAAATTATTTTATTTTTTTTATTTATTAAAAAAATAACGGAATCAAATAAGAAAATGTGTTTGGACAAATTAATCAAAAATGTGCGATAAGAAAAAAAATAAATTCATGTTAGTTATTAGGAATAGAATAATGCAGTGATTTTCAACTGTAAGAAAAATCACAAAATTAAATAAATAAAAAAAAAATGTGTGTGGACAAATTAATCGAAAACGTGCGATAAAAATTCATGTTAGTCGTAATAAAATATCTGGTGATTTTCTACTGTAAAAAAAGAAAACAAAAAAATCACAGTATAAGACACATATTATTCAATTATTTTAATACCTATGTTAATAATAGTGGAAATAAATATATAATAGTTAAAAACACATATTGTGAATCGTTCTAAGATTAAAATTAATAATCTTTAAAACGAAAGAAGGAAAAGAAAACTGTTGAGAAATTACCGTGCGACATTGGTCGAAATACGAAACCAAATATAAAACCATGTGGTGGTTCTTGGTTATAATCGTAAAATATGGAATGTTTGGTAAACTGTGAGTGAATTTGTGTAATAAATAAAAGTTAAAAGAAACAGAAATTTATTGATAATTAAAAGAAAAAAATAATTATAATATACAACAATAATAACAATATAAACGCAAATCTTGTATAAACATAATTCTGAATAAAAAAACAATTCATTCATAATACTAAGTTTCAATAATAATAACGTAAATTTCAATAATAATATCATTTGTGGACCATAAATCTGAACACCAAACAAAATTGGCGACAGTTCAGGGTCACATTACCACAATATTACGAATATATTTTACAACATTTAACAATCAACATACAACAGCTTTAATCTTCATGTATCCGTACATTTGATGGAAAACAAATTTAAGTACTTAGTTGTTATATTATATTTTATTATTATATTTTTTTTTGATTATATTCTATAATTAAGTTCATACAAAAACAAAAATTATTATTACTTTGGTGAAGGGTAGTGACTTATACCACAATTAATTATAATCAGGACGTCCTTAGATAAGAATCTGATTATGTTAGTTTTAGTTTTTCTCATTTATTTACTCACATTTTTTTTCGTGTTTGAAGTTATTTCTAAAATAAATAATTTCGGATTTGCCGATTGATAAATCATTAGTTTTCTGTTTGCGACTTCGACTTCTTATTTCATCATCCAATTTTTTTTTCTCGTTCGAATTTTTTTTTGTCGCTTTTCAGGATGAGAAGCTAAGAGCTGCGTCATAGGATGGATTGGTGAGTGCGCAAATACATCGGTGAGGTGAGTTGATCCATCCCTTTGTTTTCCCCTTCTTTTTTTTTCTTCCTCTTTCTTCTTTGGTTCCCTTCTAGCGGTCTGACAAGGTTCATTTATGCTTTGGGAAACCCCACTCCCACTACCCTGAGCTTTAGCCGGCCAAAGATGACCGCCCCAAAGCCTCTAAATGAACAAAATTTCTGTTAACAGGCCGATAGCGACTATCGGTCCCGTTACAGATGGCGCCCAAACACATGGCTTTCCTTTCCCTTTCTGTTTTTTTTAGTCTTGTAGGTTGTATTATACTGTTGTTACAGTGATGCGCAATCTAATTGGCTAATTCCTTTCCTACTCATGTACCTAATTTTGATTAAAGATTTTTTTTTTTTGCTCATTTGTTTCTTTCACATGTCAATATTTCTTTTCAATATTAATTTTTTTTTAAATTCAGCTTCAATTTTTAACCCAATTCCTTCCGAATTTGCAGCTGCTTCCTGATTTTGATCCTGTCGACTTAGTTGTTAGAATAAAAAGGATTTCCTATTCTTTCTCTATCCTCTTCTTTGAGCTTTGATAACCCGATAATATTCCAGTCGCGTTATTTCCTTTCTTATGAATGTTGATTATAGTGTTCGTTTTATGGGTCTATCCTCGGTTACCACAGCCAATATCCGTCATACTTTCGCAATTTTGTCCGCTTTTGCAGTGTTGATTGTCTTGTTAGTTAAAATATGATGGATAGCAATGTCTGGTGTCGCAAATGCATCCGAAATATTAAATATTTCCGTTGAGATTCATTTGTCGGTTCGCGCAAGGCATTGTATTAAACCAAATTGGTAGTCTGACGCAAGTTGCTCCAATATTTTGTTTACCTGATATTGTTGACTAATTTGTTCGCATTCAGATTTCTTTACCCTTAATTTTTCTCTCGAAGGCATGGATCAGCTCAACTTAGAAACCATTTATAGTACTCCTGATGTGATCGGGGCCTCACCAATTCATCCTCTTTTATATGATTCGAACAATTTATTGCTGATTTGTGGTATATGAATTTAGAAATATTTTTTTTTGATAAATTTTGCCTTGTACTTTATATCTGTACAGTGTACATATATATAATTATTTACACATACATACAAATTATATACATACTAGTTATTAATTTAATTTTCTATTTTTTTTTAATATTTATCATTACAAATTTTGAATTTTTTTACTCAATATTATTAATTGTATATCTTAATAAAATTTTCCATAATTTTATTATTGCCTTACGATGTCGTCAATAGTATTACGTTCCGATTTTCTAGCCGCTGATGAGCTGCAAATCGAACTTGAAATTCGGAAAATTGATGCAGGAGACAATGCAGTAGAAAGCTTAAATTACCAACTAGACCAAGAAGCTAGGGACCCTACACTTTCGCCAAAACAACCACATCGGCAAGCCCTCATCGCTCCTCACAATGAGGTGACAATTTGTGTATTTAAATTACAAAGCCTGCAGATTCGTTTACTTAATTGTATACAAAATCCTAATTTTAACCAGAAGGAATTTGATACAATCACGCATAAAATTATTCACCTAAAATTTCGGGCGAGCCGAATTTCTACTCTAGACCCAGTTCAAAATGCTGCATGGAAACTTGAGCAATTTGGTGATACATTAATTCAGGTTGGTCACAAATTTATGGTTGATCATCAGCCAATGACTGAGTCGATCGCGGAACTAAGTACGCTCCAACTAGATTCATCCGAATTATTAGACTTAATGGTATCAGCTCCCCAAGCAAACATGGAGGCACCAGCACAGGGAACTTCATCTACTCCAACACGTGTAAGTGAAGATTTAAATTTGCAACCTACCGAAAATCCACCTACAGTGATGGGGACACAGCATGTGCAGTTTCCACCATCTAATGTGGCTTCAATGAATAACCCGAATGTTCCACCATCCCAGCACCAGACAATACCTAATAAGCCATGGCCAAATATGGGAAATATGCCACCCATGCCACAGTTTTATCATCCACACAATCCGATGATAAATTATGCGTACCCATTTGTTCCAGGTTCTACATTTGTACCTCCGCCTCCAGAAACTAGGTTTTCTCAAGTAGTCAATAACGTCTTACCTCCGGTTGACAATAATCGATTAGGATCATCCGCATTTCACTCAAAGTCTAAAACCCAGTCTACTCCCGTTCATAAATGGCGAATATCGTATGATGGTTCAATTGGGGGAACTGCGGTAGAAAATTTCTTTTTCCGAGTAGAACATCTGGCTGGTACTAATGGTATACCGTTGGAACAATTAGTTAACGACGTAGCATTTTTGTTGACAGGTTCCGCACAGGAGCATTATTGGCTGACAATCCGTCGTAACCCAAACTGTAATTGGAGTGTTCTGCGCGAGACTTTTATGCACCGTTTTCAAGATCGAAGAACGGATGTGGATATACTTCGTCTTATTAACAGTCGCAAACAAAAGCCAAAAGAACCGTTTAGTGATTTCTATTATGAAATTCTTACGCTAGCGCTTCCCTTGAAAGAACCAATAAAGGACAGCCAACTACTGGAAACATTAAGAAAAAATATGCGATTTGGTTTGCGGGCACATTTAGCTGGACGAACTATTAACACTACAGCAGAACTAGTGAGCACTTGCATTGCTACGGAAGATGCTTGGCATAGTATGGGCTATTGTCCTGAAGTCACTCACTTTAATAAACCCGTGCAACCATATCGGCTTCATGAAATATCTTCTGGACCACCGGTTAATCATCAAGAGACTGAGGTCTCTCTAGCTGCATCAAGTCCACATATAGATGCCCTTCGTTCATCAACTATTCCAAAGTCGGTGTCCCTTCTGGCAAATCATAATATTAACTGTTGGAATTGTGGTCATCCGGGGCATCCCTACATGGATTGTGATATTCCAAGAACCCGAGATTTCTGTTACGGATGTGGTGCGCCGGACGTGCTTAAACCACATTGTAATTTTTGCACAAGGTTACAGGTAAACCGCACTTCGGGAATGACATCGGTAGGGGCCAATCATTCTCGACAGTTTCTAACTCGGCCCCAGACGAATTCAACAACGTCTTCGAACTCGGCATAAATCACCCATTAAATAAACCAATTCAAGTTCCACCTTCGTTACAACCACCCTTCGTTTTAAATCCACTTTCTCAAAAATCACGATCTGCTAATTATTTCCACGAACGTCGTAAAATAAGTTCGCTGTTAACAAAGTCAATTATTGATTCTACCCATATTTCGAACGATAATAGGCCCTACGCCCTTGTTGAACTCGCAGGAACAAAAATTTCTGGTTTGTTGGACAGCGGAGCCAATATAAGTGCTATGGGAAAGGATTCATTACGATTCATTAATAACCACAATTTACGGCTTCATTCCATTCGGGCTTCAATACAAACCGCCAGCGGTTCTCCTCAAGAAGTAACAGGTTTCGTAAATATTCCGGTCACGTATAATAATAAAACTATTTTAATGAGATTATTCGTGGTCCCTACCTTAAATCAAAATTTATATCTGGGATACGATTTTTGGGAGATCTTTGGTTTAAGGCCCACCTTGGTCTCAAAATTAACTACCTCGCCTCCTCTAGTTGATAATTCAGAAAATAATGATCACCATATCCTGACAGTTGATCAACAACAAAGATTAAAGAGAATCATTGACAAAATGCCCAGTTTCGAGAAACATGGTCTTGGCCGAACCAATCTGCTTTTCCACACGATCGACGTAGGAGACGCACTCCCTGTTAAGCAGCGACATTACGCCGTCTCACCTGCCGTACAGCAGGAGATTTACAAGGAAATCGATCGCATGCTCGAGTTGAACGTCATTGAAGAAAGTTCGAGTGCGTGGAGCTCTCCAATGGCGATTGTGAGGAAGGCGAATGGGAAAACCAGACTGTGTCTCGATGCGCGAAAATTAAATACCGTGACTAAAAAGGATGCGTATCCTTTACCCCTGATAGAGGGTTTAATTAGTAGATTGGATCGAACTAAATTTATTTCTAGTTTGGACCTCAAGGATGCCTTTTGGCAAATCCCCTTGGATCCAAACTCAAAAGAAATGACGGCCTTCACCATACCCGGACGTCCCCTATATCAATTTCGTGTTATGCCTTTTGGACTTTGTAATGCGCCACAAACCTTGAGCAGGTTAATGCACAAAGTCATTCCTCACCATCTGCATGACCGAGTCTTCGTCTACCTCGACGATTTGTTAATTACTACTTCAACCTTCGATGAACATTTATCGCTGCTAGCTGACGTTGCCGAAAGGTTAACTAAAGCTGGTTTAACGATAAATGTTGAAAAAAGCAAATTCTTGTTGAAACAGATAGATTACCTCGGTTATGTGGTTGGTGAGGGGGGACTGCGACCTAACCTGGACAAGGTGGAAGCCATTACAAAGTTCCCAACACCTAAAAATACAAGACAAATAAGGCGATTCTTAGGCATTACCGGATGGTACCGCCGTTTTATTAATGGTTACTCTTCTTTGTCAGTACCTCTGACAAATTTACTGAAAAAGCATCAAAAGTTTGTGTGGACAACAGAAGCCCAGGAAGCATTCGATTCTTTAAAATCTGCATTGACATCTGCTCCAGTATTAACGGTCCCAAACTTCGAAAAACGGTTTTACATCCAATGTGACGCGAGCAGTACAGGAATTGGTGCCGTTCTGTTTCAAAAAGATGACGAGGGTCAAGATCGACCAATTGCTTTTGTATCCCATAAACTAAACGGCGCTCAGCGCAATTACAGCGTCACGGAGCTTGAATGCTTGGCAGCTGTCTTCGCCATTAAGAAATTTCGCTCGTACGTGGAGGGTCTGCCGTTTACGGTGATTACAGACCACGCGAGTCTCACTTGGCTAATGTCGTTAAAGGATGCATCTAGTCGTCTTGCACGTTGGAGCCTCAAGCTTCAAGGCTTTGACTTTGATATTCAATATCGTAAAGGCTCCCAAAATGCAGTTCCCGATGCATTATCGCGTATGGAAATGGATTGTTTACAGGTAACTCTTCCTTTAAGTAATGATACCCCACTGAATGTCGATATGGATTCCCCGGCTTTCAATTCGGTGGAATATCAAAATTTATTACGTAACATTAAACAGCCTTATAAAACTAATTTGAAAGTGGTAGGTAATCATGCCTATATAAAACTTAATTCGAGCGAGGCCTCCGAAAGTTGTGAAGATATTCCACCTTGGAAATTACTAATTCCCGAATCATTGCGACCTGAGGTGCTCTTCTCAGCTCATTGCCCTCCCACAGCTGCTCACTTGGGAATAAACAAAACGGCGGAACTTATCAGACGTTACTACTTTTGGCCAAATTTGCTTCCCGATGTGAAGACTTTTCTTGCAGCTTGTGAAATATGTAAGTCACACAAGGCGGTCAATTATCCTTCTCGTCCTCCCTTCAGATCTCTTCCGATGACCTTTCGGCCCTGGCAGAGAATCTACTTAGACTTTCTAGGACCGTATCCACGAACGAAAAATGGCAATACCGCAATTCTTATCGCAGTTGACCATTTTTCGAAATTTGTGTTGACAAAGCCAGTACGACAAGCGACTGGAATCGAGGTCTGTAGATTTTTAGAGAATAGAATATTTTTGATGTTTGGAGTGCCGGAGGTCATTGTTACCGATAATGGACGACAATTCGAGTCCACAGTCTTAAGCATGCTTTGTGCCAAATATGGAGTAAAACATACCTTTACAGCCAAATACTCACCACAGGCTAACGCCTCCGAACGAGTCAATCGGACTCTACTCTCGTCGTTGCGATCATATATCCAAGCCGACCAAAGAGTTTGGGATGAGAATCTCGATGCTGTAACTCATGCTTTGCGAAACTCCTCTCATGAGTCCACTCAATTCTCGCCACACTTCTTAGTGTTCGGTCAGCATTCGATATTGCACGGTTCAGTATATCAACATCTCAGACAAGTATCTCAGTTCACTGGAAATTATCTTAGTGTTTCTTGTAAGCCCGAATCTCTATTCAATATCTATCAGGAGGTACAGAAGCACCTGGATATTGCAAGGAATAAAGTTCAGTCCAGCTCAAACCTACGATATAAAGATCCCCGCCTTCAAATTGGTCAGACTATTTATGTTAGGAATTTCTCACAAAGTAAAGCTTCGGATAAATTTGCGGCGAAACTGGCTCCGAAGTATGTAAAGTGCACGGTTCTGAATCTAGTTGGTAATGTAGCTTGTGAAGTGGCGGATGAAAATGGGACATCCCTCGGAGTGTACCATCTTAAGGATATAAAAATTTAGTATTTATCTCAATAATTATCTGTCATTTGCTATCTCTATTTTTGCCAGGCTTTGAGACATCTCCTGGGTGTGAGTCGTCCCCACGATTTGTAACGACCATCGCTGCAAAAGTCGCTCCAAGTTTGGGTTGTTTTATACCCCTGCAACATTCTACTTTTTTTATATTATTTACAATTCAAGCCATAAATCAGAAATAAAATCGCAGGAAAAACTTGTCTTTGTGGGGAAATCAAATTGGATTGTCCCGTTCCAAAAATTTGGGTGGGATGGTCCATTGTGTTTTTCAACGATAAATGTAAGTTGCAAATGCAAAATACGGGTCAGTTTTTAGTTTTTTTTTGAGTAGATCGCATGATTATCGTGGTGCGAAGGAAAAGAAATTGGATGACTCTAAGTACAAAAAAAAAGTAAAATGTTAAATGTTAAATGGAGTTTCATTTCAATAATTTGATATTAAAGTTTAACTTCAATTTGTGAATTTATATAAAACAGAAAATTACGATTGGATTTAAAATTATTTTATTTTTTTTATTTATTAAAAAAATAACGGAATCAAATAAGAAAATGTGTTTGGACAAATTAATCAAAAATGTGCGATAAGAAAAAAAATAAATTCATGTTAGTTATTAGGAATAGAATAATGCAGTGATTTTCAACTGTAAGAAAAATCACAAAATTAAATAAATAAAAAAAAAATGTGTGTGGACAAATTAATCGAAAACGTGCGATAAAAATTCATGTTAGTCGTAATAAAATATCTGGTGATTTTCTACTGTAAAAAAAGAAAACAAAAAAATCACAGTATAAGACACATATTATTCAATTATTTTAATACCTATGTTAATAATAGTGGAAATAAATATATAATAGTTAAAAACACATATTGTGAATCGTTCTAAGATTAAAATTAATAATCTTTAAAACGAAAGAAGGAAAAGAAAACTGTTGAGAAATTACCGTGCGACATTGGTCGAAATACGAAACCAAATATAAAACCATGTGGTGGTTCTTGGTTATAATCGTAAAATATGGAATGTTTGGTAAACTGTGAGTGAATTTGTGTAATAAATAAAAGTTAAAAGAAACAGAAATTTATTGATAATTAAAAGAAAAAAATAATTATAATATACAACAATAATAACAATATAAACGCAAATCTTGTATAAACATAATTCTGAATAAAAAAACAATTCATTCATAATACTAAGTTTCAATAATAATAACGTAAATTTCAATAATAATATCATTTGTGGACCATAAATCTGAACACCAAACAAAATTGGCGACAGTTCAGGGTCACATTACCATAATATTACGAATATATTTTACAACATTTAACAATCAACATACAACAGCTTTAATCTTCATGTATCCGTACATTTGATGGAAAACAAATTTAAGTACTTAGTTGTTATATTATATTTTATTATTATATTTTTTTTTGATTATATTCTATAATTAAGTTCATACAAAAACAAAAATTATTATTACTTTGGTGAAGGGTAGTGACTTATACCACAATTAATTATAATCAGGACGTCCTTAGATAAGAATCTGATTATGTTAGTTTTAGTTTTTCTCATTTATTTACTCACATTTTTTTTCTTGTTTGAAGTTATTTCTAAAATAAATAATTTCGGATTTGCCGATTGATAAATCATTAGTTTTCTGTTTGCGACTTCGACTTCTTATTTCATCATCCAATTTTTTTTTCTCGTTCGAATTTTTTTTTGTCGCTTTTCAGGATGAGAAGCTAAGAGCTGCGTCATAGGATGGATTGGTGAGTGCGCAAATACATCGGTGAGGTGAGTTGATCCATCCCTTTGTTTTCCCCTTCTTTTTTTTTCTTCCTCTTTCTTCTTTGGTTCCCTTCTAGCGGTCTGACAAGGTTCATTTATGCTTTGGGAAACCCCACTCCCACTACCCTGAGCTTTAGCCGGCCAAAGATGACCGCCCCAAAGCCTCTAAATGAACAAAATTTCTGTTAACAGGCCGATAGCGACTATCGGTCCCGTTACACCATCTCCAGACATAACACTGTAGAGGCTGATTTTATACAAATTTTCTAATGATTTTTGGAAAATCGAATTTTTCGAGTTTCTCACGCGAAACTTGAACTGAATTTTTTTCCTGCGATAGCTTTTGAGTAATCACATCAATTGAATCCATCTTTCGACATAACACTCTAGAGGCTGATTTTATACCAATTTTCTAATAATTTTTGGAAAATTGAATTTTCCGATATTTCCCACGGGAAACTTAAACTGAATTTTTTGCCTGCGATAGCTATTGACAAGTCACATTAATGCAATCCATCTCCAGACATAACACTCTAGAGGCTGATTTTAAACCAATTTTCTAATGATTTTTGGAAAATCGAATTTTCCGATATTTCCCACGGGAAAATTGAACAGAATTTTTTCATTCGACAGCTATTTACAAATCACATTAAAACGATTTGGCTTCAGATATGTAATCTAGAGGCTGATTTTAGTCCAATTTTGTATAAGTTTTACACGTAAATTTATTTACAAAATTTTTTATTTAAATCTATGTATGCTATTATTGTGTGAATGGATTTCCATTTTTTCACTATTTTGTGTGCTTTTGTTAATTTGTAAAATTTTTTATAAAAAAGAAAAATTCTTTATTATTATTTATTTTTTATTATTTTAATATTTTTAGCTTCCTTATAGCAACAATATGTTTTATTTTTTAAAAAAATCGATTTCGGATGCTTTCGCCTTCCTTTCTCAATTTTTAGATTAATATTAAATTAAAAATTGAGAAAGGAAGGCGAAAGCATTCGAAATCGATTTTTTTAAAAAATAAAACAGATTGTTACTATAAGGAAGCTAAAAATATTAAATTAAAAAAATAAAAAATAAATAATAATAAAGAATTTTTCTTTTTTATAAAAAATTTAATGTATGCTATTTACTTTCGGCTGATAACTACAAATTTTTTTTTTCGGCTGGAATGTTATATCACAATCTGCATTATCGACTTTTTACTATCGGCTGGAAACTTTCGGCTAGCAGTAGACAATCTACACTACCATTTTTTGTACTTTCGGCTGGACTAACACAATCTGCATTATCGACTTTTCACTTTTGGCTGGCAACTTTTGGCTAACTTTAACAGTATAATACTTTCTACGTCATCGAAATTGATTAGACTAGCGCTATAGAACAGACTTCAAAGAGAAAAGGATTGGATGGTCTGAGAGGCTGCTTCCTTTAAGAGAGAAAGAAGGAAGCCCGTCAATCCAAATGAAGAAGAGGCGAGTCAAAACAATGGTTAAAAATTCACCGCGTCCCATTTTAAGCAGCCCACAGGGCTGAAAACTTGCCGAGCTTTTTGTATCCGAACACCAAATCGAACACAAATATACGCCAACCCAATGATATCAAATGAAACAATTAATTTGGGCTTGGGACTACTAATATCAATATTATAAATGTTAAAATATAATATTAAATACAAACCTGTTAAATACCAGAATGGTTGTACAATTGCTTTAAAATAAAACATAATTAAATAAAAATTAAAATTCTAAATTAGCGATCGATCGGTCCTTTACCACATTAAAAAATTGTACAGTCGCCTAGAAACAATCACATACATATCTGACACTTTATCCTAAAATATTCTTGTACATTTGATAATGGGAACAAAACTGAACCATAAAAAATCAGTTCGCCATCAAAAATTAACTTTAGGCAAATACATATCGGATCATGGATATAAGAGACCAACATCAATTAGTTAATCCCAACATCGATTAAAATATATTCATGTAATGAATAAAAACAAAAAAAAAAAATTTATCGGGTTTTATGTTCGTATGTATGTTTAATATAGGAACACTTTCTGTGGGTGGAGATAATTTTTTTGTGTACAGCTTTTGGTGGGGAGGGAGACAAAAACAGGAAAAATGTTCACAAAAAAATTAAAATTTGAATAACAAGTAAAATTGATGATTTTTATTGATTGTGGTTTAATTGAAATTTGAATTGAATACTGAATGTGTAATAGCACATGTACATATGTACGAGTACATGTATATAGCAATGGTATATTTTTGCCTCTTTAGATAAAAAATAAAACCAAATTTATTTTGAAAAATCATCAAATTAAATTTTTATTTTTTTAAATCACAAAATTGTTTGTATTTTGATTTATTAACAAAAGAACTAATTTGATTATCATTTCAGTTGCTCTTGTAATAAGTGGATGGTTTAAATATTAATGTTTTTTTGATTTTTATGTTTATCGATAAATTCGGGACTCCATCAGGCGACGTAGGAACTACACAGATTTATGTTTGTTTTTAATTTTCATATACGTTAATCCTATCTAAAGCTAATTAATGCCATGACAATAGACAAATAATTATAAACTGTTTGTTTGTAAATACGAGGGAAGAATGAAAAGTTTTTTTAAAGATTACTTTTAAATGTACTTTTAAAGCCAAAACACTAATTTGGCAGTAGAGATAGCGGAAGGGTGAGCCGGTGCAATTTCGTAGTGGCAGAGCGATTGATCAGTAACTTTGGCTTTGCAAAATGCCCTCGTACACAAAAAAAAACTTTATAATAGTATCAATGTTGTTCCAATAAACCTATTTTTTGTGCTACAGTTCTTTATTTTGACTCGTCCTGCTTTTTATTGTGTCTACATAGACAATCATGTATTATGTATGTTCTGACTTTTATTTACTTATCCAATCTTGTAATTAAATTTTATTAATTAAATATTTAGTTATGAATAAAATTATATAATTGAATTACATTTGTAGAGAGGATTGAAATGGAAAAAAATTAAATAAAATGGAATTAATACAATAATTTTGTATAGGGGAGAGAGAGAACTGTAGATTTTTAAAATAATTGAATTTGCAAAATGGATTCTATAATGTCATAAATATATAAGAGTAATTGTGATACTAAATTTTAGAACTTCTTGCAGGTTCAAACAAATTATGTAACTCGGAAAAACCGCACGCAAAACTTCACACAAATAATGTGCAAACACAAAATTATTTGCTGGAACAAAATAAAATGAAAATAACAGTTTAATTTACAAATCCTGTAAAAACACGAAAAAGTTGTAGAACCACAATATGAAGGAATTTTTTTTTTTTTTTCATTTTTATTACAAAATCAATTAAATTATCAATAAAATTCATCTTATCTACAGATACGAGAAAACCAAAAAAAAAAAAAAAATTCCTTAGGAGAACAAAAAAAAAAAATATTTAAGAGCAATTAATTTAATTCTAAAAAGATTAAATGAAAACAAAAATTCTTGCTTCACCAAGAAAACTTTTTTTTTTTTCTTTTTGTTTTAAGTTCTTAATTTTTCCTTCAACAAAAGAGGAGATTACAACAACCCGAAAAAAAAAAAAAAATTAAACGCCAACAACAAAGAGAAAAAGCTTAAAAAATACGAAGAAAATTACACTAGCTTGAAATATACACAGATACATAAAGCCCTTTACTCTTGTGTAAATGTATAAGAGAAAAGCGATCAACGAGAAAAATTGGTATATTTTTTAATTACAAAAAATATAAAAATAAAAGTTTGTGTTTTTTTTTTTTTAATGAAAATGCCAAGTATTAGACCAATAAAATTTTTTTTCTCTTCCAATTTTTTTCTTAATCAATTTTTTTCGTATAAAAGCTATTAGGAAAAAAGTTAAAATTTATTGCAAACTTTTAGTTTTTTGGTTCGATTTTTGTTTGGTTTCAGTTAAATCAACAATTTTACTAAATTTATTGCTCCCAATGCCTTAAACAAAAAAAAGGAACAAATTTAATGTTTTGATTAATGCAAGTTTACTATGGATAAAATGTTGGGCATTTGTACAACTAACTATCTTGGTGTGGGAGCTAATATTTTACGAATTGGTTTATTGTATTTGTTGCACTATTTTATTATTGTTATATGGATTAAATTGACTGGAACCACTTCTTCCAATTTATTGCTTATTTAATAAATTGTTTTAGCAAATGTTTTTTTTGTTGTTGTTTGTATAAGTCGTTCACAACTCAAATTTTCTTGATGGTTTTTGAAAATATAATCAAATCGGAATCGAAAGTTAAACTGAAAAATTCAAACTTCTTCAATCCGCTGACGCTACATTCCGCTAAGGGAATTGACCGAGAAAGAAATCGAATCGATCGAGTGTGTTATGACCGGGTGTGTTGAGGCTTTCACAAAGGGGCCAATTTTGACGGTCGTACACTGAAAAAAATTTTGCAGCTTAATTCGATGATTTACCAACTTTAGTTCAAAGAATCCGAATTTTCATTTAATTGAGTTAAAAAATGAATAATTTACATAATTCATATGAAAAATCTGTTTAAGCTTATGAAAATGCTAACATCAAATTTAGGTTAAAAAATTCATAATTTAATGTTAACTGTGTTCCTCAAACTGTTATAAGAAATGCCTTGAAAATAGCAAACAAAACATTAAATAAAGGAAAATGAACTTAACCCTAAAGTAATCTTTTTGCATCAAATTATAAAGAATATTTTACATATCATATAGGCCAATACCGAAATATTATTAATGTTTTTATAGTGTTAAAGCCACTGAAGATAACAAACCCTAAAAAATAAAGGAAATTAAATTAGAAGAAATTATATACAACACATTACCAGACACTTATCTTAAATTTGATGTTCCATCGAAATCACTTTAATTAAAGCATTTTGAATACTTTTCTTATATTGTTATGTAATACCTCAAATTTATATTTTAATCTGAAATCAAACAAAACTTAGATTAATTTAGATTTAAATTTAATAATGAAATTTACCTTGTTTACCTTTTGGCTGAATTTGTTTTTGTTTTAATAATGACACATAAATTACCCTGAATGCATACATATTCACATTAAAAACAATACAAATGTTAATTAATCTTAACTTACAAAACTTTTAAAGGTTGTGTAGATTTTTGGCCATCTGCCATCAACCATAAAAATTAACAATAATGTTACTATAATAAGAAAATTTTGTAAAATTAAAGAAAAAGAAAAATATATGCCTTCTAAAATCAACCATCCAAGAGTTCACATCAACTTATAAAAATTAAATTATTGTGCAAAATCAAGGCTTGTAAAAATAAAATTGTTATAAAAACCATAACACAATCGTGCTTTAAAAAAAGTGTTTTTATTCGCAAAACCAACCAATATATTACCGTACCGATACCAAGTTTATTGCACCTTCATTCTTGTATCACGCTTGCCATTTTATTTTTGAACCTGACCTTGTGGTACAAGACATATAGAATAGAAATAAATCATAAAAATTATATGTAAAATTCTATCGGAATCTGACATTGATGCAATGTTTCCAGACATTTCGGAGGGAAGCCAAACGGCTAGACTTCGGGCCAAAATTATCAAGTGGCGTCAGAAAAATGTAACATATTTTCTTAGCATGTTATACGATTTATATGTATTTTTAAATTTCACAATAATTGTAATGTTTTATAGGGTTTCAAAGTGCAAGTTAAAATTTTATCAACAACTACCGCATCTGTAACGAGTTCAGTAAGTCGATGGTTTCAAACTCAAGCCAGCAAACCTTAATCCAGTTTATTAGAAGAACAACCAACTTCTCGTTTCGTAAGTATAACATTTTATGACTAATTTTGAGTATTGTACGTTTAATATTTACTGTATGTATGTACGTGTTACGTGTGTTTGTACGTTTAATAAACTCACTTTTATAAATATTTTAGGAATTGAAGAAATTTTTGGACACAGTGAAACGAATTTTTTATTATCACTGGAATTTGGCTGCAAATAAAATAATGCGAGGAAATGCATTAATTTGGCTAAATAACCATGAGCGGAATTTCGAAGTATATAAGCCGTTGCGTTTGTAGTTGTGGTATCAATGCGAAATAATAAATTATGATTAATGGTATAAACATGATTTTTTGTTTGATCTCGGATAGACGATTGATATCGTTACAAATTACCAGTCTCAGTTACGATACCAACGTGTACATTGTTATTTTAAACAACAATTACCTGTGAATCAGTAAATTTAATTTTTTTTGTGGAAATAAGGTGTAATTTGTATGCCTAAGCATAATAAAATTAATACGAGCATATAGTGTTCCGACTCAGGTAAAATGTGTACTTTGCCTTTAATTGTGAATTAAATGGTCCTAACTTTGCTGATTGATTGTTGTTGTTTTTTTTTAAATGTTAGAATTCCGAATCAGATTCCTAACGGAGAGTACGGCTGTGTGCCGTCTATCTTGCTGATAGGCAAATCTTCCATATTACACATACTTGGCAGACGTTTACATCCTCCGAGCTGTGTCCGTACCACATTAAGAGCAGTTACACATCAGCTAATAACGGGCCCATTAACATATTCTTGTGTTGGTGTTATATTGATTCGCGATGGCAATAATACAACCACCGATTGCCATCGGATAACCAGAGTTTGATAACATACTGTATTTTAGTTCGTGATTATGTGCTAAATTAAATTAATTAAGTTCTATAAGTAATTTTTCTTTTCCTTTGATATAATTTACATATAGTGATAGTTTGTTAAAATTTGCTTTCATAATTTTGTTGTTCCTTTTCTTTAAAAATTTTCATATTATTGGGTGCTGGTGTATATTAATGATTTATTGTGCTATTAAGCGTACTGTCAAATTATGAACGTACAATCATAATATATGTATGTATGTACATTACTAATTTTCATAGTTATATATAAGTATTAGTATTATAGTATAGTGTAATACCGGACGGCATCTGTGAAGCGCTTCATCAAGGTCGTGTGGTAAGTGATTTTATTACTTTATACTTATAATTATTAATTTACCTACATATATTTTTACAATTCTTATTAACGTTATTTCGATTTAAACGGGAAAATATGCACCATCTACCCTAACGAAAATTTATTTCATTAACTATGTTTATTATGATTATCTTATTTTTTTTGCCTAAATAAATTATGTAATTATGATGTGATTAAGTTTTCTGTTTTATAAGGGAAATATGGGGGGGTCTTGACATAATCCATTCGCAGTGCTACGCTATGTATACAGGGATTTTTTTTTGTTTTTTTTCTGCTGATGACATAAAAGCAGCTTCGTATATCCGTTGTACCATCTCTTTTTACTCACCCCACGCCGACTCTAGCTAGCAGGCTAATGGCTGCTTACGAGATGAAACCCACACGGATTTTCTGTTAACGATAAGGCCAATGAAAAATTATAAACCTTACTTTACAACAGACCATGGTCAAAAAATTTGGAAATGTTACAATAGTGTAAAACCACCTAGAATGAGGATATATCAAAGGAAACTCGTAATAGATTCCGTCTTAGAATACCATACATATATACGACTAATATAAAAATGTCATATGATGATTTTGAAAGAATTTCAAATGATATAGCAGTAACGTTTTTTAGAGAAAACAAGGTAAGCGCATATATTTGGTTTGATCCTGGAAATGATAAAGCAGATTTATAGTATTTTATTTCCCCGTTTATTGTGAGCATTTGTAGAAAAAGCAAACATAATCTAATTGGTCCGAATTCTGAATCGGATTCTGAAATTTAAAATATTATATTTGTTTTATGTTTTGTTTTTTTTAGTACAAGTTCAAATACATACGTGGAAATAACAAAGCATAGATTTTCTCGTTCCAGAGTCGGCCCCAATCTAGATTTATGGTCCCCTCAATTTTAAATATAATTATGTAGAGTGGTAGAATGCGGTTATACTAAGACTAGAACTACCGACCGGTCAAAAAGACCGATTTACATTTATTGAATCAATTTTTTTTTAAATTATTATGTTAGAATTGTTTTGGAAATTATTGATGATTTTTAATATTACTTTATTGCCATACTAAAATTCATCATAAATTTCTAAAATAATTCTAGCATAATAATAAGAAAAATTAATTCAATAAATGTAAATCCGTCATTTGTACGGGTCGGTAGTTCTAATGCTAACGCTACAGAATTGTTTATACACTTCTTAAAGAAATAGAAAGTAATAAAACCGTTACATGGCTGTAGAGAAGAAATTTAAGGAAACTTTCATGGGAAGACAGAAGGAGTTGGTGACCAAAAAATCAAACAATGCTCAATTTTATAAAGACTGGATTATATATGTCCATCCGGTACCCAGACACTTACTCGGAAAAAATATTCTATAAAAACATTTACTCGAAAATTATGTGCTCGAAAAACATTTACTCGAAAAACACTTTCACTAAAATGAATAAAACCACATTTGCTCTAAGAACATTTACTCAAAAAACATTTTCTCGAAAAAAACTTGAAATAAGTAGTCTATGTTTTCAACCAAAACAATTGAAATGTCATTCAACCAAAATATTTATTAGTTCAACAATCATGTTTACTATTTAAACATATAAAAATTAAACAATGTTGGTAAGGATAAATATACAAACTTTAAAATAGAATAAACTTATAAAATAAAATAAAATTTCTAACCTTGTAGATGACCAGTATGGATAATTTAAAAACAACAAAAAATAAGCCTTGCTTCCTAGTAGATGGTTATGTATTTATTAAAAATAAACAGCATAATGATGTTACGTACTGGGTTTGCACGAATAATCGGAAAAATCGATGTAAAGCACGAATTAATACCAAAGGTGATGTTATTATAAAGAAAGTTGGAGAGCATAATCATGCTGGCAATTCAGCAAATGTTGGTGTTAGAAAAACCCTTACTGAAATTAAAAAGAGAGCTATATCTACAAATAGTAATACACAACATATTATTGCCGAATCTACTGTTGCCATAAATAATCCAGTAAGAGTCCATATGCCGTCTATTCCATCCATGCAGCGCACAATTCACAGACAAAGACAAGGAAATGCTGTTATTCCAAAATCGTTAATTGATTTAATTATACAAGAAAAATTTAATGTTACCCTTCAGGGTGATCCATTTTTGCTGTATGATTCAGGGCCTACCGAAACTCGAATTTTGATATTCTCAACCCAACGAAATCTTCACTTTTTGGCGCAATCTGACATGTGGTTCGTTGATGGTACTTTTAAAACAGTACCGTTAATTTTTAATCAACTTTTTACCATACATGGGATAAAAGAAAAGCAATCTTTACCATTAGTGTATGTCTTATTACCGAACAAATTAACTGAATCATACAAAAGGTCATTCGAACAGTTCAAATTGTTAAATGTTTATTTAAAACCATTGCATTTAATGTCAGATTTTGAACAAGCTATTATAAACGCAGTTTCCGTATCTTTTCCAGATGCTCAACAAAAATTTTGCTTCTTTCATTTAGGCCAGAGTTTATATCGCAAAATATGTCAGGTGGGCTTAAAAGCTCAATATGACCAGGATGCAGTGTTCGCTCATAAAATTCGTATGATTTTATCAGTTGCATTTGTGCCGCCGGCCGATGTTATCAACGCTTTCCAATCTTTAACTGAAATCAATGTTATCCCAGAAGAAGCTAATGAAATATTGAATTATTTTGAGGATAATTATATCGGCAGATTTGATGTGCGGTCTAAAAATGAAACTGGTAGGCGCAATCCCAGGTATTGTATTGAATCGTGGAATGTTTATACTGCAACACTAGAAGATTCTGCTCGAACAAATAACTGCGTTGAAGGTTGGCATAATGGATTTTCCCGGTTAGTTGGTTGTGAACATCCATCTGTTGATTTTTTTTTTGAAAAAATTCAACTAGAACAATCAAAAAATGAAATAGTTCTCGAGCAAATTTTTGCTGGAACTCCAATGCCTCCAAAACACAAAAAATATCGGGACTTAGATAAAAGAATCAAAAATGTTGCTGAGAAATATTCAATTATGGAAATCACCGATTATTTAACTGCAATTGCATACAATACTGTATTATAAAAGTAACCAAAAAAATTTAAATATTTAATTAAAAATCTAAAAAAAGTTAAAAACAAAATAGCATTTAATTAATATTCAATAATCATTTTCTGGTAAAATTAATAATCGAAAAATTCTTCAAAAAAATCGCGCGATTTTTTTGAAGAATTTTTCGATTATTAATTTTACCAGAAATGACGTTCGAGTAATTGTTGTTCGAGCGAATGTTTTCGGGCAAATGTTTTTCGAGAAAATGTTTTTCGAGGAAATGTTTTTCGAGCAAATGTCATGGAATCGTCCATCCTGATGCTCATAGACTGGTAAGAAAATAACATTATAAACAAATTTTATTTTTTGATTCAAATTTTTGAATTTAGATTGAATTAGAATTTGAATCGTTATATCCTGGCAGAGAACATAGTTGGAAAAGTGGATCGATTTTGAAGAAAAAATTCTACCAATTTAAAAAAAAAAAAATGTGTTGTTCAAGATTCTGTATCGAACAATAGTGGTAAGTACGGAATTACTTAAAGAAAATTTAAAAAGCTATAAATTATTTTAATTATTTCAATATCAAGCATTTATTAAACCACAAACCTAAATAAAATGGACTTCTACACCACTTTCAAAATAAATGGCTCATATAATGAAGTTTTTTACATTTCTTTGTAATTTTAACTTCGCGTTGTAATTTACAAATCGTAGTTATTTAGTATCCAGATTATATACTATAATATACTTACACATATAAACCACTTTTCTATTCACTTACCTATACCCTACCACTTATCAGTTAACTTAATATGTACATACTTTTCAAAGTGTAAAATTGTTATTATTTTGAAAGCACTTCATCGTATTTTAAAGCCAAGGAGCCGGGCAATCAGGAAAATTGATAGAAAAGTGTGGAAAATATCCACAAAAAATTCAATTGATCCCTTTTTTATGGAAGTGGAACAAATAAGCAATTAAGAAATGGTATCAATAAAAAAACAAACAACCTATTTGGAATATGGGATGACCTTACAACCATTTATGATATTATTGGGGTTAAATGAATATGCCACTTAATATGACAAAATATTTATAAATTCAGTAATATCTAGAATTGTTTAACTACTGCATTTAAAATACACTTTGTTTTCAACTTAAATCATTCGGTAAAATCATATAAAGTGTGGCTGTACCTAAAACAATACTTTTTCAATATACACACTGCATCAGATAAACCAGATAGCGATATATTAGGGTTAATTACAGAATTAACAACACGCGATGGGGTGGGGTTGCTATATATTTTAGGATTACATTAAAAACCAATAAATTATTTTGTGGAACTTTGGGCAAACTTGAAATTTTAGCATCTGAGTCATTGGGTGTTTTGGTAAAATTCTTGTTTTAGTTATTTATAATCCTCCTCCGGCTGGTATTGATGATATAACTAATTTACAAATTGTGTTTTCACAATACTTATCCCAGTATGAAAAAGTTATTTGTTGTGGGGATTTTAACTTTAATATGTTAATTAATAATAAACTTAGTGCTTGCTTAAGTTTAAATAATTTAAGCTATTTATGTTTTAACCCAACAAGATTAGATAGCAGTCTTTTGGATTTAATTATTTTGCATGAGCCTGATATACACAATATCATTTCTTTTGGTCAACTTGCTGTTCCAGCTATTTCCGATCATGACTTGATTTTTGCCTGTTATAGGTTCAGTCGTATTAGAGATAAAATTTCTTATACTGTGGTACCTGATTACAAGGCAATTAATTATGATGACTTTTTACTTGGTTTCTCTTCGTTAGATTGGAATGATCTTTATTTTTATCATAATGTAAATGATATTATTAAAGTATTTAATTCAAATATCTTAGAGTTGGATAGGGATTGTGTACCACGAAAACAAGGCATTAGGAGGTGTCGCACAGCTCCATGGTTAAATGCTTTTATTTTAAATTTAATGGAGCGTAGAGATCTGGCTTATGGTAAACATAAAAGATTTAAATCAGAATTTGATTTAAAATCTTTTAAATATTTAAGAAATAAAACAAACAGGTGTATTAATCAAGCTAAAAATCGGTTTTATTTTGGTAATATGAGTAATACTAAAATAACGTGTAACAATTTAAAAAAGCTTGGTATATCATGTTTTTCGACTGAAGCTGTTATTGACTTTTCCGCTGATGACATTTTAGCTGGGTTTAGTAAACTTTCTGAATCTTTAGTGGTATTGCCGTTACCTGATTTAAATTTTACTGGTTCTGATAATTGTGGTTTTGTTTTTGATTGTGTAGATGAACTTATGGTGTTGAATGCAATCCGTGTCATTAGATCAGATGTGATGGCATATGACATGATAAACTTCAAAATACTGAAGCCATTTATTTATTTATTTTAACCACATATTACATTCATCATTAACCAATGCTTGACTAAATCTGTATTTCCGGATTTGTGGAAAGTGGCTTCGATTATTCCCATTCCTAAAAAGGATGTAATCAATAATATAAGTGATATTCGTCCAATTAGTATTTTGCCTGCACTATCCAAGGTTCTTGAAAAAATTATACAAATTCAAATTCTTGAGCATCTTAATAATTTTAATTTTTTATGCAAGTTTCAATCAGGATATAAATCTGGCCACAGTACTACTACTGCACTTGCAAATATAGTTAATGATATAACTGCTATCTTGGATAAAAGTAATTCCTTTGTTGTTTTAGTTTTATTAGACTTTTCAAAAGCTTTTGATTGTGTCAATCATACGCAATTGCTACAAAAGTTAAAATTGTATTATAAGTTTTCTGATTCCGCTATTATGTTGCTTCATTCTTATTTAAGTAACCGGAAACAGTTCGTCAAACTTGGTGATGATTTTTCTAACCTAAGTGATGTAATTGCTGGAGTTCCTCAAGGATCAATTTTAGGCCCTTTACTGTTTTCTATTTACATTAATGACCTACCTTGGCATATTTTGAACTGTCAATTTCATCTTTATGCTGATGATTTGCAGTTATATATTGGTGGTGATTTGGTAACATTGGATGACTTAATTATACAACTTAATGCCGATCTGAATAGGATATCGTTATGGTCTAGTAATAATTCACTTTCTATTAATCCTAATAAAAGTAAAGCTTTATTTTTAACTAGACATAAAGTACATTATATAAAACCTGTGCTCGTTTTGAATAATGATATAATCTCATTTGTTCCAACAATTAATAACCTAGGATTAGTATTGAATACTACTCTTACATGGACTGATCATGTAAGCTCTCTGTGTAAGCGTGTTAACTATAGCTTATATTCGCTTAGATTAATAAAAAAGTTTTGTCCTGTTAAGTTACGTATATATCTTGTCAAAACTTTAATTATTCCAATTTTCACCTATTGTGATGTGATATTTTCTAATTGTGATAGTTCCTCAAAACATTTACTTGAGATTACTTTTAATAATTGTGTGAGATACGTCTATGACCTTAGAAAGTTTGACCATATATCTGAATTTAGGAGCTCAATCCTTGGATGCGACTTGTTTGAGTTGTACCGTTATAGAACTGCTATGTTTATTTTCCGTATAATAAAATCAGGTATACCCACGTACTTGTATGATAAATTAAATTTTTCTGCATCGTTACGCACAAGGAATATTAATTTGCCACTAAATAGAACAAATGTTTACCATAACTCCGGATTGATAAATGCGATTCTCACCTGGAACAGTTTGCCAACGGAATTAAAAAATATTAGTTCTGTTTCTAAATTTAAAACTGTTATGTTAAAATCTATAACATAGAACATGTACATATTTGTAAATTATTATTGATTATGTAAGTGGAAGTTTGTTTTGTTCATTGTTATACTTTATTTAAAATGTTAATTGTTAATTTTAAGTTTGTTATTAAATTGTAAAAATGTTATGCACAAAAGCCATCGGCTTACGCTTTAGTCAATAAAATATTATTATTATTATTATTATTATTATTAATTAAATTCTATAAAATAAATTATTTATTATGGTCTGATTTCTGTAGCCATTTTGTAATCATTTGAATTCAAATTAATTTAAATTTTTATATTTATCATTAAACATTATTTGCGAAATGTGTACATTGTTCTACTTTTTGTGCAATTTTTCCAGCTATAAATGTCCAAACTACAAATGTATTTCAATATTTTCTGTTTCAAGTCGACTGAAACGCCACTATAATAGTTGTAAGAAATATAATAAGGAGGATAAATCTGTATCAAAGACACGAGAAACTAATTACAACAAAGATTTTCAAGTACAGAATACGTTACTGTTGAATCTCATTGAACCAAATACTTCTTTAAATCATAACTTTGTTACTGATGAGCCTTGCGAAGCAACCAAACATTTCCAAATTATTAATTCTTCTGATTTAAAAAACTTTTTTTTGAACTATGTTGTTATTTATTTGTAAGATAAATAGTGTAAACGGTATAACAACTACATTGTTAAACACTATTTTAACAGATGCATGGAATGAGATGCATAGAAACAAATGTCAGCTATTATTCACCGATGTGTGTGAACAACCATTTGCAGAAATTCAGAGAGAGTTTCTACCGCTAAACATTTAAAAGATTTGGATTTATACAAACCAAGTAAATCTTTTGTTATTACCACAGAAACCTTGCAGGTTGCACAATAAGGAATTACCCACTTAAATAAGAAGTTCACGACTGGAATACTAATGCCCATAAAATTCCAAACGTTGCAAAATATTAAAACTTTTAACGAAAATCTTTCTCCAAATATATACAGTTTAGGGCAAAGTTGGAATTTGGAAAAACAGAATGAAAAATTTTGTAGACAAACATGTTACACCTTTTAACTTATACTATGACGGTTTTGAACCAATGTTCATAAAAACTCTTGCAATGGATTTAACAAATGTGTTTAACCGCCAGTAGACGTGTTGAATGCAATTGAACATAATTGATTAATGATCAATGCAAATGGATCAATCGTTCAGTCCATCATTTATTCATACATTTTTTTTTTGTAGGTTTTGCAAAATTGATAAAAATGATATTGCTCAACATACTAATGAAGTTGAAAGTAAACTTCAAAATGTAGATAATTATAATAAAGATTTAAGTATAGATGAATATCAAAAAACGGGTATTAAATTTCATTCTGCTTTTAATACGCTAACAACTTTTCATGTGACCCAAAATTTTTGTGTAGACGATTGTTTTGAAGGAGTAATTAAATTTGCCCTGTTTATTGCTCTATACTACTTCCTTCTTGAAAAAAAAATATTTCATCTAAGATGATATACATAAATAACCGAATTCAATACTTTGATTATGGTGAATTAGAAAGCAAAAACCGCATACCTGCGATAAAGCTTGATCATTTAAAAAATCGAAACCATCATTTATCTTCTCGAAAATCCCTAAATTGTTATATGGAAATATGTTTGTTTGCTTGAAGAGCTTATTAACATTTTATTGGGCAATTCTTCTAATGAAGAAATATTACATTTACTTGCAAATAAATAGCGTTACATAAAGAAATGTATAATGTTTTATTTTATGAAAATCTGAAGCCAAAACAAATCTCAAGCCAAAACAAACGCACACGATGAACTGAGAAACATTTTATTCATTTCAGTCTTGACAAATTATTATACATTTAGGTATTAGTAAGGTGAGTAAACACCACCCAACAAACCAACATGCGAAGATTATATATAAGGGAATGCTTACACACAACACTCTTTATGTGGTGTGTAACAGGATGTTCAATGAGGCCTGGCCATCTCTGGGAGGTCTTGCTTAAACCTTGGTCGAAAATTCCGATTAATCCATCAATTTTTGGAATTTCAATATTAACCCTTATAGCTGCTATAAATATAATTGATATAAAAATTAAAATCGTACAAGTTTGAATTTCGTTTTATTATTAGATTTTATGTGTTTTTAAATTTTTAAATGGAGTTAGATTTAGCATACACATATGCTGCACAGGAAAATATTATATATTACAAAAACTTTCCAAAACTAGTGGTTTCTTTATTGCTAAACATTAAAATTAGTATTTCAATAAAAAGTTACTCCCAATTTACGAAACTACACTTTCGTAAAATATGAAATAAAGAATTTTGGCAGTTTGGAATTACCGTAATATTATTTCAATATTAAAACCAGTATATACGAGAAAGTATTTGGGGATTGTTTTGGAAATAGTTTGGACAAAACATTCAAACTTCTAACCTCAATCAAATGTAATCGTACACAGACCACATTTTAAGGTTAAACTTGCACAAATATTATGTAAATGACAGTATTATCATTTAACCCATACGTACACGTCATATAGATAAATATATAATTAAGCCCAACATCAATTACTTTTCAATATTTAAACAGTATAATACAGAATCCATTTTATCTCTATGTAAAACGAACGAATAAAATTAAAATATTTTATACTGTACGTAAATTTAATAGAAAAGGACGAAGGAAATTTCGGAAGGAAGGAAATTTTTAATTTTATGTAAAACGTAAAATTAAAATTTATTATTATATTAAAAATAAAAAAAATAAAATATAATAAACTTTTTTTTTTTTTTTTTCTCCCATAGAAACTTTTAAAGTTTTCATTTAAATTTTCAATTATATTTTTAAATCCTTTCTTTGTGTTTGTTCCGTTTCTCGTTGTTGGTTGTTCCTTCGTCCGAGGAAATAAAATTACAAACTTTATTTTTGTCGTATTTTAAATATTAATGATTAAATACTATATAGGTTAATTTTTTAGTTGGTTTCCGTTTTTTTTTTTATGTTTTTGTTTTAATGTAATATGTTTTATTAAATCAAACAAGTTTTTTTTTTCTTTAAGATGGTTGCATGCAATGCGTTTCAAAAATAATAATAAATTCAAAATTACAATATTTTCTTTTGCTAAAATATACAAACAAAAAAATTATTTATAGTAGAAAATTATAATAAATCTTTTATGTTCTACGAGTATTCTTCAAGAATATTTTAGTTCGTTTGATTTTCTTCTATCGTCTTGTTCTTATGTATAGTTTTCCTCTGGTATATGGTACATACATTTACGAGTACATACTGAATTATTTTGCTTTGCCTTTTTATTCGAAAGAATTATAATAATAAAATTGTCTTACAAAATAACAAAGGATTTTTTTTTTATTTTGTTCTGTATTATTATTTTATTTATAATTTGATTACAACAAATAAAAACTTTTAAATATATTCTTAAGTTCAACAAGAAAAAGATTTTTTTATTTTTTATTATGGAACATAATTTTTTTTTTTTCAGACAATAATATAGATTTATTATTAAATTCGTAATACTCTGTATTGTTATTATGATTTTATTATTATATCGCACAAAGTGGTTGATTGAACGCAGTAGTATGATGTTAATTTCTCGGAATAAAGAAAAAGTGTAGTGTCAAGTTTGAGGCTATAACTTTCGACTTTTTTTTATAATAAAGATAACGTGTCACAGGCCACGCAAGATTTTTTTAAAAGAAAAAATTATAAAAAAAATTAGTAGTGAAATTTTTTTAATATCTTTTTATATTTTATTTTATTTTAAATGAACTAAATAGTCATAACAATGAAATTGTTATAAAACCTGTAATTTTAAATTAAATAAATAGTCGAGGCAACGAAGGAAAAATAGCGAATAATTCATGTATAAGCCACAATTGGTACAGTTAGTAGGGGAAGGTGTCCTTAACAACATACTAAAAGTACTGAGGGGTGGAGGTGAAGCTAAGGGTGGAGGGGGGGGGGGGGTCTTCAAAGACCATTTTTTTCAATTTTTCGTTAATAACTCAAAAACCACTGCTTCTATCAAAAAAAAAATGTCTGTATACTAAATTAATCTACATAAAATTCTCTACAATAAAGATTCTCTACACTTTTTTTATAGTATCAAAGCTTAAGGAAATATGGAGGGGTAAATAGAAAATTTAAAAAAAAAAACAGTTTTTATTGTTACAAATGAATTGTTTAATTTTAAAAATTAAATGTTTATTGTTAAAAATGAAATAATTACAGCTTAAGGATATATATTGTTACGTTTTTGCCTTGTCAAATAAGGTTCGTATCACTGGATTGTGAATAATACAAAATCAATTTAATTGATCTCCAACGAATTTATTTATTTCACAAAATTTATTACAACACAGTTTATCAATAAAAATTCACAAAATCACTTTATATAAATTATTCTTAAATTTTACTGATCACTTTTACTTTATTTATCGCACTATAACACTTTTTTAAATCACTTTTTAATTCCTTTTAATCTTTATACTATCGCTTACCAAATATTACTGATCCAATTCGATTTCGTTCGCCTTTTTATATACACAAACCAAACTTCCAGAAAGCTCATGATTTTTCTAGTTAGAATAGTGTAGAACAATTTTATCATGGCAAATTCCATTTAGAACAGTTTAACATTGAGCTATTAATTTTAACTTATTCTATTACACACTAGGTGTCACCGTCACAGAACATTAAATTTCGTCGAAATCTAAATTTTCATAATCATCGAAGCTATTTTCGACAGAGGCTCCGTTAGTACAAAGTCGATGCAGCCGCAGGCACTGGAGCAGGCAATCCCTGGTTTCCGGCAACCGCAGCGCGACCCGCACCCAGTCGTGCATCGGCAAAATATCATGTTCAAAACAGAGTCGGGTGCCACAGGGTCGTTCGTTTTAACTGCGTTAAGCATCCCATCCCATCCCTTCACCAAACCCCATTGGATGGGTGGTAGGGGGCTGCCGAGCCACTGTTGTACCTGTAAGAAAGTAATGATACCAACATAAGTATTCTTCACAAACTAATATTTGTGAGGTAAAGAATAAACTATATGTAAATGAATTTACCTGTAGGGTTACTCTGAGCGAGTGTTGCTTTGAAGCTCCTCTGTTGGGAGGAAGAGTGGCCATGTCTGATTTGAGCTTCGCTGACGCCTTCAAAAACGCCGAGTACCTATTTTTGTTCAGGTTGTCTTGATGTGCAGGCGCTTTGTATACAGCCAAAAATAGCTTCTCGCCAGCCTGATCAATATCCTCAGGTAAAACTCAGGGATCTGTGAATATTTCTGAAATGTCTTGAGTGAGGGCAGGGTTTTCTGTAAAATGCTTAGCGTTTCCTTCTTTACTCTTTCCATGTATCGCCGAGGTGGTGTCGCATCCGGAGAAGCTATGAAGAAGGAGAATCGTTTTGAAAATTGGACGATGTTGAAGTTGTCGCACTGAGAACAATTTGGTCTCCACATTCCCACGGCCTGGTTTCATGAAGTACATATTGATAGTTGGTGGTGCCAATCCTATGAGGAGAACTATCAAGTCTACATCCTCCGCAACTATTGCTACAGTTGGATGTACAGCAGCTTTATCCAACCCACACCTCACAATAGTGCTGTCAGCATCCCCTGTAGCAATAGCTGAGCAAGTGAATCAGCTTTGTTTTGTTTCTTTCATTAGCAAGAAAATGATCTTATTGAACTGTGATAGTCGTGCTTTCATGAAAGTTGATGTCAACAAAAGTTTTTGTGAGCGCTCTTTGTTTCTGCTCTGCTCGTTTTATGCTGTTGTCATCACTGCTGGATATCCATCAAAAACCACAGAACAAGTTTTACCGTAATGTTTATATACGTAGGCAATGTACCGATGGCAAATTGATAATATGTCGGAAGACGTTCAGTGCCTACTTGCGTGGAAGAATGGGATCATCTGCTGTACACACTCTAAGTGCCCGTCCCAAATACCACGACGCTCGGAATCGATGAAATTGAACCCACAAAGCAGCGGTAGGGCCATCATCCTTGAGGGATTTCAGATGATTCTGAAATTTCGTCAAAGCTGACACTAAGGAAGCATTCTCTTCAACTTTGTCTGGAGTAAATTCCTCTATGTTGGTCAGCATAGTCGAGATTTCTCTCTTCTCTTCCTCTGAAACATTGGCTCCTTCCAGAACAATTTGGCATAAAACAAGCTGAACCGCAAATGTCCTCGAACAGCTCGGCTGTATGCGTGGCCTGTTAACATCTTGTCAACAGAATTAGCAGCGAATACTTGTCGTAGTACATCTTTCAGTCCAGATCCAGCCATTGTGTGACCAATGCACCCCATGAAGGACATTAGGGTGTGAAACCCACCAGGTCTCACGACAATGTTCCCAAACTCGATTTCTCTAGCATTTAGGTATAAAGGCTGCGCGAATGTTACGAAGCAAACTGTAGCCGCTATCTCTTGAATATTTTTTAAAGCATACTTTAACGCTGTATGTACTGTGCTGTACTCGTTAGGTGGTGCATTGATGAATGGAAGAAAGGTTACCGAAGTTTTCTCTTTGTTAATGACTTTACTCACAAATTGCATGAAACCCTTCCATTCTGGAACGGTTGGCACCTGTGCAGTAGGGTCCACCTCCTGGAGCCACTTACCACTCATCCACAGGAAATCTTGAACAGTGAGTGGGAATATGTCACAGGAGATGGGCATCAACACGCTCAAGTCTTCGATTGTAATTTGCTGAAATGCGTTGTTCCCCTTCCTTCAAAGGCTTGCAGCTCCAGAACTCCCAGCTGGCCCACTTCTTCCTGGGGAGGAACAGATTTCAGTCTTTCCACTTTCGTGGATGTAAGGAAAGCGTGGGTTAGTGTAACACATTTGATTCCTCCCATGATGTGGAAGGTATTCCAGCCATCGAGAGTGGATACATTGAAGTCTGTATTATCAAATATGTACTGACAAAATGTGCCACTTGGGATAGGCTCTTGCGGGTGGTGGATGGTGGAGAGCTCCAGCTGCTGAGCGTCGTAGTAAGAAGCGCTCAATCCCAACTTCGGTAGTAGGGACACAAAGTTCTTTGATCCGAATTTTCTGTATATGAACAGAGCGATGCTGGTCAGAATTGGGGATATGAAACATCGAGGGCGAACAGTAGCAATAATTGAGTATGAGCAATAGTTGTCATCTTTTTCCCCACTGCCTTTTTTGACCTTTTTTTTCCTTGCAATGCAGTCCATGAAGACTCTAAGAGATTTAGGTATTAATTATTCAGCCTCACTGCAGAAGCTAGATGAAGGGGGATAGGCACTGTTGTCGTAAGCCATGGATTCAATGTCTTCCAAGATAATCTCAGCAGATTTTTGTGCAATCCTCCCACTTTCTCTTTGTTGATCTTTACACATTGAAGTGTACCATGAGTCGCTCAAGATTTTATCACTAAAACTACGAAAGGAGACGACAGTTGGTCTGGTGCGAATAGTACTGAAAATAATTTAGTCCCCACATTTCTCCCTCATTCTCTCCTTAATGGTCTTAACATGTTTTGGTTCCCCTGCAATAACCTGTTCCAACAACTCATCCGTAGAGTATTGGCAATTATCAGTCCTTTCAATATAATCATATATTTCTTCCATTGTTTCTGAAATCCCTTCATCTGAGCGACGTCCAGCTTTTCTTTTTGAAGGTACAGAGGTTAACATGAATCTTTTGTAACAATCTTCGTGATATATTGCATCTGCTGCGTGTAGATCCCCAACAGTGCAGATACGTCTCACTACATCGTTTCTCCACTCATCCTTTCTTTCCTGCCCACGAAAAATATAATTGTGAAACGCAACCGTACGAACATAAAAAGCAGTTCGACGCTTAGCATACGGTTTTTTAATCTTCTTCTCTTCGTCATACGTTTCCGTGCAGAAAAAACACTTTGTTTTAAAATCAAATTTCATTTGTCCTGAACGCAAAGACGAAGCATCACGTGATGTTGAAGGTTCATCTGAGAGAGTATCTCGCAAAAACCTTTATATTGAGTCACTTCTGACGTATTCTCTTCTGCAAGAATTATGAACAGCACCATTTATCTTAGCCCTGAAACCTTTCTCTTTCCCATCTTTCCTTAACACACTTCCCTTCACTAATCCAATTATCCCTTTTTTTCCAACGTTGCACAAATCACTTTCAACTTCACTCTCACAAATTTAACACTTCTCAGCCATAGTCACATACACACTGGAAATAATAATCTTATATTAAACGCGTGCAAATATTTAATGTAATAAAAGCAGATATTTTGAAGACTCACGATCAACAAGGAGGTTGATTGTAAACTGAATAAAGGGACGAGCACGAGCAAAATCTGTTTTTTTTTATTTTCTATTTACCCCTTCCATATTTCCTTAAGCTTTGATCCTATCAAAAAAGTGTAAAAATTGAAGAAAAAAAAGGACCTTTCGAGACCCCCCCCACCCTTAGCTTCACACCCACCACTCAGTACTTTTAGTATGTTGTAAAAGACACCTTCCCATACAACTATACCAATTTTGGCTTTTACATGAATTATTTCCGCTATTTGATATTTTTTGGTCTTCGTTGCCTGGACATGCCATATTATTATAAACGTTGTATTTAATTATTTCGTCGTATTTTGGTCCATATTGCCTGTTCAATGATTGACCGGAACGTTAAAAATAAGTTATTCATGGAAGTCGAAGGATCGTATACTGTTTGTAGGATTAGTCGACTGATATACAAACAGAATTATATTCAGTGGCACAATGCCCTTTCAAATCAAAGGCTGGTTGACAAGTATACTTACGATAAAGTGATTTACTCTATAGTCAAAGTCAATAATAGGAGAGGTAACCGGCTTGCTTTTCATATATACTCTTACCTAACTTACCTATATAGATAAGAGACTACGTTTGTCGACGAATGATTTTATAAATTTCCGAATCTCTCCGCGCTTAATCGACTTGTGGTTTATCGGCAACCTTTACCTGATAATGTTAGCACTTTTTGTGAAGCAAGAACAGTTAAAACAACACCAAGAGTTAGACGAGGTGACACATTTTTAAATAAGAAAAGTTTGTGTGTGCAAATAAATGTGAGTTGGAAAGTTTTTCATTATACTTTGACGCCATCGAGGATTAGTGAACGTTTTTTTTTTAATCAACATTTTAAATACTTAAATATTTTCGAAGTTTTTTTTGTATCGGTTTAATAAATAAATATTGTTATAGTCAGTCCTTACGTAAAGGTTTTTATATTTTTTTCCTATTTGGAATCATTTATATTCTAAATTCTCGGACGGGTTTTTGTAGAATGTTAAGTGGAAATAAGTGTAAAAGAGAATCATAAGCAACATTAAAAATGGCAACCAAATAAAGTTTACTGTTTTCTTATCTCACAGAGGTTGTCAGTCTAGCTAAAGGTATTCAGATTTCAGACAAAACTATCAAGGAAAATAATAAATCGGTCGATGTATTAAGGAACTATTGTAAGAAGTGTATTCAAAAATGTCCTTAATCAGGTAATTTTCTGAAGTAGGTAAAGGGTCCATTCTGTGAAATAACAAGTGAATATATTTTTCGAAAAAATATTTAACACCTGAAGCTGTTTTAGAGTTGTTTGTGCCGTACTTGTGTCTGCCTCCTTAATACCTTTAGATATTGTCCTCAACCTACTATGAAGCAATTAAAAGGTAATACACTACTCTCTGAAAGCTTTAGACCTTGTTTTGAAAATTGTTGTTAAATTTAATTGAAAAAAGGTTAATTTGGTTTGAAAAAAGGTTAACTTTATTTGAAAGTGTATATTCAAATGGTGAACCAATGTTTGGCTTAATACATCATATAGAAACTTCTGGCAAAAAATTTTATCAACTTCTAGAAACATTTTTTAAAAAAATTAAAACTAATAAAAAAATCTATTAACTTAAAGAAACTGTTTGTTTTTTTATTAGGGGATCCATGTGATATTTATGTAAAGCACCTTACTATATTTTATCGTTATTAATTTCTACAAAATCTCAATTTTGTTAGATATTTTTCAAAATTCCTTACTGAAATTCTTCATAATTGTATTCAGGTATTTTTTTGAATCTCTCAGGTAATCAATGATTTGTGAAGTCCCCTGGAACAATATCTGAACGAATTTAGGTTGTTGATCACATTTGCACTATCAACAATTCTATTAGATTGAATTTAACAAACTAATTCGGTTAAAACAACTAAAGCCTGTATTCCATGAGAAAAATTGAGTGACAGTAAAAGAAACGAAAAGCGAAAAATAATCTGATGCCCCATATAAGAGACAATGACAACGGTTTTGCAAAACAATGTTGCTGTAAAATAAAATTAAAAACGATGTCCTTGTCTCTTATATGGGGCATCAGATTATTTTTCTCTTTTCGTTATTTTTTGACTGTCAGTCAATTTTTCTCATGGAATATACGCTTAAGAAGAATTCTATTCGGTTGCCGAAAACAACTGAATTTGGTTGTGCCAACTACTTCTGATTATGTAATAACCGAAAAAGGATTGCACTAAGTTGCTTTAATAAACGTGTCTATTATTGTAACCGATCAGTGGTCCCAACAACTATGGTTTAGAATACTCCTAAACCAATAATCGATTAAATCGATGATCGCTCATGTAATACACTATATTTTGTTCTTTGTACTAGCTAATTCCTTTAGACCAACTAAAAGGGAATAGTCACAACTTCTTTCTCAGTTCTGATAAACAAGTAAAAGGAATCATCAAATCATCAAAATTATCATTCTAGCTACAAATATAGCTTTCACTACATCATGAAGCACCATATCCGTTGAATTTCCCAAATCTCTTTGATTTTGAACGTGTTTTATTAAGCGGTGAAATTGGTGAATTGGTGGTACACAGAAATAGAGCTGTGTGAATATCGTGAAGAGGAAAAAATTGTAAAAGAATTTATCTGTATTAGTATGATTCGCTAGTACCATAACGCAAAGTACATTCTGTATACTAGAATATAGATATAATATAGAATGTAAATCGTGGTATATTCAGTCCAGTCGCCGCGGCCTGATGAGAAGATTGATTTTTTCATAATCATAAGCTCATCAGTTCGAAACTGGATTGAATTCTCTTACAATCTTCGAAACGTATTAAAATCATATAAAATTAAAAAATAATTAAACTGCTTGCTAAATATGATGCATCCTCTGGAGGCTACTTTAAAGACTAAAGCTGGCGGACTAAAACAGTCACTAAGAAATCTTGTACGATTTCATGTAGAATGTTTCAAACCGGCGGCACCACCTCATCTCAGAATGGAACTGTACTAAATTACAATAAGAAAGCACTTGTTTGAAAGCGAATTCCAATTTCTAGTAAATTTCTACAGAAAACTTCAAAAGCAAATCTAAAATGCAATCTTTTTAAAATAAACCAATAAACATCGAGTAGAAAGCGACAACCTATGTAGATGATTGGCATATACAATAAGGACTATCAAAAATTAAAATCAATAGCGAACAAAATCTTCAAAACCAGTCTCTTTCTTAATACACATCAAGTTTTTTCTAAACACCTAAACAATTACGCGTTCAAGGTTATTTACATACTTAAAAAATCATATTACAATTCTAGTCACAAAATTAAAAAAAAAAAAAAAATTGTTATGCCCCACAGCAAACCAAACAGTTCAGCAAATTGAATTTTAATTTCAAAATTAAAACTTTAATGAAGTGAAAAAAATAAATGTACCTAGAGTACTTTCTTTGTTGTCGTGTTATTTTATTCCAAAAAAAAAAACGAATCTATACGTGACTGATACTATAGAAAACTCGAGAATTTTGTTGTTGTTTTTATTTTATTTCTAATTTTCAATTTTCAACTTCCTTTAGGATGATATAAAAAATTGATGCCCGTATATACCTTAATTGTTTAAATATTATTATTATTATTATTATTACATAGGACTAGGAGTATGCTGTAGTGTAAAATTTTTGTTTTATACAGACAGAAAATATCAGCTTAAAAATTCAAACCACGTTTAAAGATCATGACACAACTGACAATATACGGATATTACGCCCTATAATTATATGTGGTGAAGATGGGAAGCGCGGTTGCAGCAATATTACTATACGCGATGGATAAACGTAAATCTGTTGTTTTTTAATTATTATTATTTTTTTTTTTTTTTGTGGTATTTTACTACCGTTGTTGATTTAATGACGTTAAAAGTAATTCGAACAAAACAAATTAATTAGTTGCTATGATATACGACTAAGGGATTATTGCCAATTATAATTTAGGGATCAAAGCGATGAAAAATTTAAAAATAAAATTTGCACTGTAATTGGTTTTGTTGGAAATTTCAAACAACAATCGAAGATAAAACAAGAATACAAGAAAATTAAAATCTTAGGTATAGGTGCTTAATGAAGAAACTTGTACATTGGTCACGTATTTCCGGTGAATATTTTTTTTTTTTTTACTTTTATTACAGTACGTTTGTTGGATTTTATTTTCTGTATATAGATTTACAATTACGCTATCGAAAGAAAAAAGTTAATATTATTTGATGTAAGAAGTGTTGAAAATTATGTTCCGGTTGGATGAAAATTTAAAGATCATAATTTTACTTTATTTGTGGTTTTGTCTTATTAGGATTCTATAACAAGATTATCCGAAAAAAAGCGTTTGTAATTTTATTTTTATTTTTTTATATAACTGATTTTAGGGTTAATTTGTATAAAACAGATTTAAGGGTAGTATTAATTAATTAAAAAGGAATTTGTCATATTCATGAGCCCTGTAATTGCTGTAATATGTGTTACCAGGGGAAAATTACAACAAAAATATTTGTGCTTTTTACGGTTGTTTGTATTAATGTAAACTCTGACACAATTTTCATGATAGTTACTGAAATGATCAATTATCGGAAAAGGGAAACGGAGAATTCAGCAAACACACTGCCGGCTGCCAGTAAATCTCCTCAATATCCCAAATGAAAAGTCCAATCTTCATCATCAACGCCTGTTCGTGGCTGTATTATATAAAGATGATATAGGAGTTTTGAAAATGCAGCATTCATTTTTAATTTTTCACGAAAATGTAAAGATGTTTTCATAAAGCAGCATTTTGAAAAGCGGAATACCGTTGCGACCGTTCTGAAAGTATTTTATATTTCGAATATTGTAAAATGTAAAATGTAAAATATAAAATGTAAAATGTAAAATGTAAAATGTAAAATGTAAAATGTAAAATGTAAAATGTAAAATGTAAAATGTAAAATGTAAAATGTAAAATGTAAAATGTAAAATGTAAAATGTAAAATGTAAAATGTAAAATGTAAAATGTAAAATGTAAAATGTAAAATGTAAATTTTAAATTGCAAAATGTAAAATGTAAAATGTAAAATGCAAAATGTAAAATGTAAAATGTAAAATGTAAAATGTAAAATGTAAAATGTAAAATGTAAAATGTAAAATGTAAAATGTAAAATGTAAAATGTAAAATGTAAAATGTAAAATGTAAAATGTAAAATGTAAAATGTAAAATGTAAAATGTAAAATGTAAAATGTAAAATGTAAAATGTAAAATGTAAAATGTAAAATGTAAAATGTAAAATGTAAAATGTAAAATGTAAAATGTAAAATGTAAAATGTAAAATGTAAAATGTAAAATGTAAAATGTAAAATGTAAAATGTAAAATGTAAAATGTAAAATGTAAAATGTAAAATGTAAAATGTAAAATGTAAAATGTAAAATGTAAAATGTAAAATGTAAAATGTAAAATGTAAAATGTAAAATGTAAAATGTAAAATGTAAAATGTAAAATGTAAAATGTAAAATGTAAAATGTAAAATGTAAAATGTAAAATGTAAAATGTAAAATGTAAAATGTAAAATGTAAAATGTAAAATGTAAAATGTAAAATGTAAAATGTAAAATGTAAAATGTAAAATGTAAAATGTAAAATGTAAAATGTAAAATGTAAAATGTAAAATGTAAAATGTAAAATGTAAAATGTAAAATGTAAAATGTAAAATGTAAAATGTAAAATGTAAAATGTAAAATGTAAAATGTAAAATGTAAAATGTAAAATGTAAAATGTAAAATGTAAAATGTAAAATGTAAAATGTAAAATGTAAAATGTAAAATGTAAAATGTAAAATGTAAAATGTAAAATGTAAAATGTAAAATGTAAAATGTAAAATGTAAAATGTAAAATGTAAAATGTAAAATGTAAAATGTAAAATGTAAAATGTAAAATGTAAAATGTAAAATGTAAAATGTAAAATGTAAAATGTAAAATGTAAAATGTAAAATGTAAAATGTAAAATGTAAAATGTAAAATGTAAAATGTAAAATGTAAAATGTAAAATGTAAAATGTAAAATGTAAAATGTAAAATGTAAAATGTAAAATGTAAAATGTAAAATGTAAAATGTAAAATGTAAAATGTAAAATGTAAAATGTAAAATGTAAAATGTAAAATGTAAAATGTAAAATGTAAAATGTAAAATGTAAAATGTAAAATGTAAAATGTAAAATGTAAAATGTAAAATGTAAAATGTAAAATGTAAAATGTAAAATGTAAAATGTAAAATGTAAAATGTAAAATGTAAAATGTAAAATGTAAAATGTAAAATGTAAAATGTAAAATGTAAAATGTAAAATGTAAAATGTAAAATGTAAAATGTAAAATGTAAAATGTAAAATGTAAAATGTAAAATGTAAAATGTAAAATGTAAAATGTAAAATGTAAAATGTAAAATGTAAAATGTAAAATGTAAAATGTAAAATGTAAAATGTAAAATGTAAAATGTAAAATGTAAAATGTAAAATGTAAAATGTAAAATGTAAAATGTAAAATGTAAAATGTAAAATGTAAAATGTAAAATGTAAAATGTAAAATGTAAAATGTAAAATGTAAAATGTAAAATGTAAAATGTAAAATGTAAAATGTAAAATGTAAAATGTAAAATGTAAAATGTAAAATGTAAAATGTAAAATGTAAAATGTAAAATGTAAAATGTAAAATGTAAAATGTAAAATGTAAAATGTAAAATGTAAAATGTAAAATGTAAAATGTAAAATGTAAAATGTAAAATGTAAAATGTAAAATGTAAAATGTAAAATGTAAAATGTAAAATGTAAAATGTAAAATGTAAAATGTAAAATGTAAAATGTAAAATGTAAAATGTAAAATGTAAAATGTAAAATGTAAAATGTAAAATGTAAAATGTAAAATGTAAAATGTAAAATGTAAAATGTAAAATGTAAAATGTAAAATGTAAAATGTAAAATGTAAAATGTAAAATGTAAAATGTAAAATGTAAAATGTAAAATGTAAAATGTAAAATGTAAAATGTAAAATGTAAAATGTAAAATGTAAAATGTAAAATGTAAAATGTAAAATATAAAATGTAAAATGTAAAATGTAAAATTTAAAATGTAAAATGTAAAATGTAAAATGTAAAATGTAAAGTTTAATATTTGGATCAAGTATGCTGCATGGACGCCGTAAATCAAATTAAAATGATTGTGTTTTAATTAGTTAAAGCCCAACGGATCATACCGGCCAGAAAAACGTAAAGTAAAATGTAAAATGTAAAATGTAAAATGTAAAATGTAAAATGTAAAATGTAATTTTAAATTATATATTATATAATATAAAGTTAGAACCTCATTAATTTAAAGAGTTTTGATAAGACATATATCGTCCACCAGCCGGTAATTTTAACAAACTTATACCCTAGACAGACAACGGTTTAAGAAATCTGATTTAGCTAAACACCTTTAAGTATCTTATGCACAAAAATGGGTTTAGCTAAAATCGAGATTGACACACAAAAACTGAACTCTCTCTTTAAATCCGATTTATTAAATCAGTAATTAATGTCAAAGATAAAATTCAATACCCCAAGTTATTAAAACATTTGAAATGTTGCGGATATTCTCTTTCAAATTATTATTTTATTATTTATTATGTTCTTTCGGTGAAACCTTGTTTCGTCCACATGTGACCATTTGCCAAATTTACAATTAAGAGCACAATTAAATGTTGTGAAAGTAGCTTATGAAATCTCGGCCAATATAAGAAAAAATCAATAATCCCATTGTTCACGAAACTCAAGAAGTATCGACAATTTACTAATTATTGACAATGAGCTGTTGCTAAATTTGTATAATTCGTTCGAAATTGGAAAATTATTTCATTTATTAGTTGTAAGGAATTGGATAATGTGCAATGAAATTTGACTGTGGAGAAATGTGTCCGCACAAATCATCTTAAAAAATTTTAAAAATAAATTAGAGGTGACTGAGTACACATAAACAAATATTTTTACTATTTTGAGATTTAAATAATAAATTTTTACATTATCAGGTACTTAACCCTATTTTTTTTGTTTTGTTTTCATAAGTTCTTCTATTTTATTTCATTTATTTATTTTCTAAAGATACAAATTTATTTAATTAATCTATAAAAAAAATCACATAAAAACAAAATTCAATAGAAATAGAAAGCAATATAAGAAACAAAGAATTAAATTATATTTTCAATTTCTAAGAATACAGCGAAAACAATTTCTGCAATTTAAGATGTTAAAAGAAATCTTATCTTTTTAACAGTTTTAAATTTCTTATCGAGATTATTATTATTATTGCTGCTTTTATTTTTGTTCTATTTTGGGTATGTTGTGTATGTAGTAAGTGTAGGCATTTATATCCAGAGAATAGAACAATAGATATTTTTTGATAATAATAACATTAATTGTGTTTTTATTTTAATGATGGAATTTAATATTTTTTTGTTGTATTTTTATTATTGTTTTTCCATTTAGATTTGTTGTGTTTTTGAAAAGAGGAAATTCGGATAATGGCGGTTATCAATTTAAGATTATATTGTCATTTTTTTTTTGTTTCTCGCAATCATTTTTAGAGTACCACCCAAACTCGTATATCGGTTTTCTCTGAAATTCTGTATTAAATACGCTTATACGAGTAAACATAATAAAGGGTGTCCCAAAAAAAAATTATCGGGAGACAACGAGCATAGCAGCCTTTTACTACTAGAATAACCAACATATTATTATTGTAAAATCATAGTTTATCAGAACACAGGATCATACTTAAAAAAAAAAAAAAAAAAAAATTAAATGGTACAACTTAGTGGAGCACCCTCTACCTCTGTAAACGGCGAAGCAGTTTCGTAACGTATGTATATACTCTTTCCATATAACAAAAAAATTGGCCTAGAATGTATAATTACTGTGAGTAGGTATTTAATGTGTTATTGGAGTTAAATTTCATATAATGGTTCTGCAGAAAATGGACGGAATTTTATATAATTTTACTGCTGCCGAAGTACTTGACGGGTTGTATATTATATACATATAAATAATTGACCCTAGTTTTATCATCATTAGTCATTACCAATAAAATTAAAACGAAATGTCATACGATTGGATTACAATTTTCACTATACCTACGCTAAATTATCGACTCTTGATTTAGAGAAGTAAGAACAAAATCTTACTTTAAGGGGTCGTCGACTCTTGAATCATAATAGGGATGCTGTATTTACCCGTTAGAAAATTCAAATCATTAATATACAAATCTCTTTCGTTAATCTTTGTTCGATAGATATATACGTTAATTCATCTTCTAATTTTACATTCCTGATTAATTATAGCCGTTATAGCGTTAAACAGCAAATTCAGGACCGACTGATTTGTCATCAACGAGTACATACCAAAACGAAATATGTTTTACCATCGAGAAAGAAAATGTAAACGTTATCATATACATAAGCTCATTGAACTCTCGAGGCCTATGTTATATGCAAATAACTGTATTTTAGTTTGATCTATTTTCATCTATAAATAGTTATGCAGCTGTATAAACTACAACTGCCCAAGGCAAATGTTCATAATTTTTGTATTTAAATCGGGTGATATTCCTAGTTGATGATAAATTAGTCGACCCTCAATTTTATCTTCGAAATTGTGCGACATTTGTTTAATATAATTAGATACATCGAGCAAGGCAGAGTTTCGATTTAAACTTTCCGAGATTTAAATGAAACGGGGTTAAGATTCGATATGTGATTTTAATAACAAATTTTTGGACCACTTAATAATTGTAATACAAACACAAATGACTAAATAACTATTCAATTGGCCTAAAAAAAAAAATTAATCTTCATAAATTAAATTTTTGTTGCCTAAATTTGTAATGCGCACAAACAGGCAAAAAATTTTCAAAATAAATTTAATTCATTTAATTAAAATAATAATTATTGGAAATTTAATTTCATATAAGGACTAATAGCCTCTGTTGGGCTCTTTAGGGTTAAACCTCATTGTTTAAAAAAGCAACAAATATTTTGAGAAAATAAGTATCGCAGGATTTATTTTTGTATTAGGATTAATTTCCATTGGAAATGCTAAAAGGTCATCATGTTGCTCCCAAATATTATTTTTTTGTTTTATATAGGATCGAAAATGGCTTGCCACATTTTTATTTTTAGACTTTTCGTAATGAATTATTCCTTTTAAATAAAACTCTTGGCTGGACAATATAATTTTGTTACTAATTTCATTTATTCTGATCGAGTAATTGTTATTATTTGGCTGTACATCTGCAACAGCTATGCCATAGTTGCTAAAATAATCTATTTTCCTGATATCTTGACATTATGGGCAAACAGTATGTTTAAAGTCAATAGCATTTTAAATATTGCTTAATGTTTGTTGATTTAATTTAAAAACATCTTCGAAAGGGAGGTAAAATGTTTCTCTTAATACATCCGAATGTTTTGTTTGTAAACAACTACGAATTTCTGTTAAAGGTCGTGGTAAAACGTTCTCCACAATAAAAGAAATACAACAAGTTGCGTCTAATTTTGTATAGTTGTTGGTACGAACTAGTGCTGTACTTTTCGAATAAATTTCTAGCATTCGGCGGGATCTTTCTCTATAAAGAAGTGAGTTATCAGGAAATTTATTTATTTCAGATACAAATTTAAAAAATGGATTTTCAGATTCCTTTAAAATACTCTGAATCAGTAAATAAACATAAAAATTTTTGCGTAGTTGCATCAAAAGCGCAAGTATTAATTACACTTATTACTTCGCTATTTTCAACAAAAGAATATCCATTTTTTAATATATGCACATCTTCACGATCACCTGAATATTTGATAGATTTAGATTTCTCTGTAGGCTGACAATTACTCTGTGCTAAACGTCGTAATATAGTACTCTTTTACCAAAATGCTTGGGAGAGTCGAGAATTTTCAGTTTTTATTCTACGTTTCTTCATGATGCTCATTATCAGGGTCCGTCGCATATACCAGGTTGAACTGCATTTTCATTATAAGTTGCTTCAGAAATTTTTCTAATTTCAATTAATTTTGTTAATTTCTCCGTTTTATCCTTTAAAATACTAATAAACCTACCTAAGCGTAAATATTGATGGTTCGTGTAATGATTCTTCACTATCGAAAACCAACTCTCAGCGTTTGCATTCGGTAGTCTTCCAGATATGCCCATCTTCCTAGCAAAACACACTCCCCACAAAGGTAAAAAAGCCATATATTTTTTTAATGTAAAGTTAACCAATTCAACATTATAATAGATGTTTAAATTTGATTCGTCGGTATTATCAAGCTGATCGTTAATTGAGTTCATAGCCTCGATAAAAATGATTAAACCGTATATAATACGGACTACAGCTAAACGCAGATTTTTTAAAGAATGTTTTTCGTTGAGTTAATCTCCATGCTGCTGATTCCGATGGATCAGTACTATAATTCTCAATCTTGTTATTATATAATTGAATTATTATTTTTTTTAAATTTTCAAGAGACTCTGAAACATGTTGATTTGAGAATTTTGTGCAGCAAATTATGCACTAAAGTTCAAATAATTGGTCAATATGTTCTAAAGACTTACAATTTAGTATGCCACAATATACATCTAAAATAAAGTTTTTTGTTACTCTGTTAGCGTTTGGCAACTTTTCTTTTAATTGCGACGATATAATATTTACAAAGTGGGCACAACAAATAAAAGTACCAACTTTATTTATTTGTTTCAATTGAGTAGTTAAATTGAGAATGTCATACGTATGTATAATCAATGTACTCAGAAACAGTCATGGTATTGAAACTGAGGAGTATCGATTTTAAAAGAGCTCAGGACCAATCAGTCACAAAAAATTTTGGAATAAATTCTTTGGGAATATGGTCTTTTAAATCATCCAAAAATCGTTTGATTGTTAGAGAATCATGCTTAGAGGAAATTAGCTCTCCTATCGGAATTAAATTATTGCTTATATTTACAACACATGCATAGTAAAGTATGCGCTTGTAGCTGTGATAGGGATGACAAACAGGATGTCTGGCGACTTTACCGGTTGCATCAAAATAAATTCCATCTACTGGATATTTTTTAAGTAGCTTTAAAGTAGAATGCCTTAACAGAACTACTTTTAAAGGATCAGGTGGCAACTCATGGATGTATTTATTTTTTTTTTGGTTCAGTCATGTTCATTTGACATATATCGATTATATCGCAATCACGGACAAGATAATCCTTTTTCAATTGCTCTGATTTTATTTTCCGAATAATTGTAGAAGGAACAAACGATTGTGTGTTACCAAGTTTAAAAAGACTAAGATCAGTGTCTTTTGCTAGATCAAGCGAAAAATTATGACCTGATGTTAATTTCAATTGGTTTTTCATATTTTCTCGTTTATTTCCCCTAATTTGGTTGTACACTTTCTTTTCTTTATCAAGACTTACACATCTTTGCCCATTTGAATAAATTTCAAGCCATGCATTTTGCCTAACTATAAATTTATATTTTGTTTCTGGAATTAGTTTGCACTTTCCATAAACAACCATATTTGGTGGGTTTTTTATTGACGATATCCTCATTGATTTAAACGAAATCACACAAGGGTTTCTAATCTCAATTAAATACTCGATAATTTTATTTCGCACGTCTTCTCTGCTGAGACCGGAAAATGATGATGGTAACTTTATTTTGCGATTTAATATAAATTGTTTAGAAAAATTAGGTAAATTAGGGGCTAAACCTTCTTGGTGGCCGAACGTTTTTTTCCCCAAATTAATATCATCATCAACATAAAATCTGTATTCATGATTTTTAACTGAAACAGTTGACTCGTCATTCATTTGAATCGGTTCAGCGGTGTTCACGTTTTGATTATAATAAATATTGCTACTCACAACCATTTTGTTCAATTTTTGTCGTTAAACTAAACAAATATTTAAACGATTTTTTAATGAATTTTGAACGCCTAATTTTTTACAAATACTTTTCATTTGCAAACTATCAGAAGTAGTCAAAATTGCACATTCTAAAACTAATTCTTCTAAAGCAGTTTTCAGTGCTGCAGCAGAGACAAAATTTTTTTTCTTTTTATAATTATATTTTAACATTTTGTTAAAACAAATGTGCAACTATGGAATATAAAAAAAAAATATCCAAGAATCAAACAGAATAAATTAATGTAACTGCAAAAAACAGCAATATTTGTAATATCTATTAGCTGTTACAAGCAACGAAAATTTTAATATTCAACTAACTAGAACCAGTACAATAGAAATCTAGGAAACAAGCCAAGGTCAATAAGTAAAAAAAGCAATAATTAAAAATAAATATGTAAACACGTTTTTAAGAAAGTCCGGTAGAAAGCAGTGGTTAGTAGTTTTGAAAAAAACTTTTTTTTTAGCAAAGAAACTCGAAACGAAATCTGAAAATAACACGAAATGAACAGTATAAAGTACGACAAAGGACGTGTTCGAAGTTTGTGATAATTATTCCAGCTGTAATAATTATGACATTATTTTGTATGCAACCAAATTATCACAACCACTAAGTATTGTAAATTTGACACTTCTGTACTAATATTCATAAACAAAAGCGCGCAATAACAATAACTAAGCCGTATTACGTTAATTTATTTCTAAATAAAATAGTACAAATAAAACTTATTACAAAATATGGAAGAGAAAATTATTTCACTTCTGTCAAAATTATTACAAAAACAAAATTATTACAAACTTCGAACACGTCCAAAGTATTAAAACAGAATGTAAAAAAAATTCCTTTATATACGAGTACTAAAGCGAAAAAAAAAAATATTTATTTTTATTTTGTTTCTGTTTATATACATAGTTTCCTCTTACTCACACAAACTAAATTTTTTAATTCATTACTCTAATAAATCTGTTAGTTTTGCAATTATTTAAAAATGATACTGTTATGAAAATACTTTCGATAAAATAAAACTTATTCTTAAAGGTTAAAATTTTAGTTCATTTCATGAATTTGCTAGCAAACAAATGACCATGCCACCACTACATTGACTATAAAATTAAACATGTGGAAATACGATATCTCACTCCTTGAGGGTTGCGTTAAAATGATTCATGCCCCATATGTTCTACTATAAGCAAACAATAATATGGCATACTCAGATTTACTTAGACATCTCTAGGATTTCTTGTAACTGGCCAAAAGTGACCACTATACCATTACTTTTAATTTATTTATTTTACTAAGTGAAATTTAATTTTTATTTTATTAGTCAGCTGATGTCTGTTGAATCTTTTTCCAAAAAAAATATATATTGAAATAAAACAATGGACTGTATTAACTTTTATATTTTATTTTAATACGATTAACAAACAACCACACTCCAGTAAGTACAATAAAAATCTAAATTTCCGTCGTGTTTTCGACAACTTTACCCAAAAAGTAAAAACAAAAAAAAACGTATTTGTCTCTCTCTTCTCTATATACTAATATAGGGTAACACAAAATATAGCGTCGATATACTTCGTAAACTATATAGCAAACATAAGATAATTTCAATGTGAAGTTTTTTTTTTTTTTTTTTTTTTTAAATTTGTTGAACTTTAACATACTCCCGCATTGAAATTACCTTATTTCAAAAATAAATATGTCAATGGAAGTTACATTTTTAAATTTTGATACAAAAATTACTTTTGAATTCATCTTATACTAAATTAAATTGAATATAACTTATAATACTAATAACTATATTATAGTAATCCTAATTAAATGTACTTGAGACTTTCATGTATCGTAATACCTAATTAGTTAAAAAATTGATATAACAACAAAATATATATATATATATATATATATATATATATATATATATATATATATATATATATATATTAAAATGTACAAAAAATAAAACTTAACATTTACACTGTGCATTCATTGCACACAGAAATTTTAGTAATAATCAAAACCAATAATTCAAAACAATCTAGTTGTACAGATTACACAAGAAACCTTGAAATTGATCTTTTGAATTCTGAATTTGCTGTTTTCACGGAAACAACTCGAACTAATCCGTCTTTTCCCAAATGAATATCTGTTATTCTACCCATGTTCCATTTCATTGGAGGGGTACCATCTTCTCGAAGCAAAACAAGTGAACCAATTTTAATGTTATTTATTGGATTTAACCATTTACGACGGTTTTGTAATTCAGACAGATATTCTTTTGACCAACGTGACCAGAATTGCTGAAATAAACATTGCATACGTTGGAATCGTGAAAGTTTGTTTATAGGCAAATGATCAAATGAAGGATCAGGTAATGAATTAAGAGATTGTCCTATTAAAAAATGTCCGGGTGTTAATGGACACATGTCATTAGGATCATTTGACATTGGTGTCAATGGACGTGAGTTCAGGCACGCTTCAACTTGCGTTACTAATGTTAAAAATTCTTCGTTAGTATAAATAGACTAACCCATAACTCGTTTCAAATGATATTTCGCGCTCTTAACAGCCGCCTCCCATAAACCCCCGAAATGTGGTGATCGTGCTGGTATAGTCTGCCATTTTATTCCTTCATTGGAACAATATCTTAGAACTTCAAATTGGTGTAATTCTGACTTAAATAGTTCATGTAATTCTTTCAATTCTGTGCGAGCTCCTATAAAATTAGTGGCGTTATCTGAATAGATAATAGAAAACTTACCACGACGAGATACAAATCTACGAAAGGCTGCAAGAAATGATTGAGTTGAAAGGTCTCCTACAATCTCCATATGCACTGCCTTTGTAGCAAAACATATAAAAATAGAAACATATACTTTGATTTTACTCTTAGACCGAATTTTAGGTATAACATAAAAAGGGCCGCAAAAATCAATTCCGACACAGCAAAAGGGTTTTGAAGGGTTTACTCTATCCTTTGGTAATTGTCCCATAATTTGGTTTATTATTGGAGGTTTTGCGCGAACACAACGAATACATTCGCGAACAATCTTGCGGCAAAGGTTTCTACCTCTAGTAACCCAAAAACGAAGCCTTACATGGTATAATAAAGATTGGGGACCCGCATGAAGTAATTCAAAATGATGATTAGAAACCAAAAGATTTGTAAACAAATTCGTATCGGGTAACAAAATTAGATGTTGGCTATCATACGAAATTTCAGCATTAGCCAACCGATCACCAACACGCAATATCCCATTTGTATCGATAAACGGACACAACGATTTTATTTTGCTTTTGGTTGATACTAGTTTGTTATTCCGAAGATGTTTAATCTCTTCATTATATTCGATGAACTGAACATACTTGATTAATCCAATCAATGCTGTTTCAAGTTCGAAACTTTGTATTGGACCGTATATACGAGATTCAGATGATTTTTGCTGACAATTTCTCAAAAAACGGAAACATGTTGCGATTACTCGAAGCAATTTTTTGTAGCTTGAATATTTTCCGAAAACATTCCAATTGGATGCCGTACAAAGTAGTATAGTTTCAGATTTTCTAAGTTCTAATTCTTCTATTTATATTTTAGAATTTGGAGATTTTGGCCACCTTTCCTCGATATCATACAAGAAAGCTGGACCATTCCACTACAATGAGCAATCACGTATTTGCTCAGGCATAAGACCTCTAGAGACAAGATCAGCTGGATTCATAGTGACACATAGTGCCATGTATTAATTTCTGTCAGCTCCTGAATCTGGGAAACTCTATTTGCCACAAACGTTGTGTGTTTGGATGGTGGTGATTTAATGCGAAAGAGAGTTATTTCAGAATCAGAATACAAATAGATATCATCAAAATCAATATTAATTATTTTCAATACTTTACTAGTTATTTGAGCAACTAATAAAGCTGCACATAGCTCAAGTCGAGGAATAGTTTGACATTTTAAAGGAGCCACTCGTGATTTTGCGCATAATAATCGCACATGGAAATTTCCTTATTCATCAACTATACGTATATAAATGGCACATCCGAAGCCTCTTGCAGATGCATCACCAAATGCGTGTAACTGTATACATTTATCAGAAAGAGGTATAACACATCTAGGTACGTTTAAATTTTCTAATTTTGAAAGTTTTGATTTAAAATTATTCCAAGTTTCTGCCATATTTATTGGAATTATTTCATCCCAAGACAGATTAGATGTAGACCACAGAGATTGCATAAATAATTTAGCAATAAATATCATTGGCGCACATAATCCCAACGGATCAAATAATTGAGCAATCTCCGAGAGAACCGACCGTTTAGTACATTCTTGACTTAAATTATATTTAACAAACGAAATATTGAAAGTATCGTCGATGGTCTTCCATCGCATTCCAAGGACCCTTGATAAACCATCTACTACTTCCTGTGAATCTGCCATTAGTTCATTATAGTTCGAAGCAAACTTTGGTAATTCGAAACCGCCGGAATGAAGTAAACTTATTAAATTTGCCTTTAAAGTTTTTGCTTCATCAAGAGTATAAGCACCTGTTAAAACGTCATCCATATAAAAATCACGCTTTAAAACTGTAGATGCTTTAGGATACTTAGATTCCTCATCGATTGCCAATTGCTTTAATGTGCGAGTAGCGAGGAATGGTGCTGTAGCCGTACCATAAGTAATTGTGCACATACGATAACATTTTATTTCGTCTGTTGAAGTGTCTCGCCACCAAATTCGATGTAGATCCCGCTGATTATCGCTAAGCAAGATTTGTCGGTACATTTTTGTAATGTCACCAGTAAATGCTACAGGATATTTCCGAAATCTTAATACTATTGAAAATAGATTTTGTTGAATAGTTGGTCCTATCATGAGACAATCGTTTAGACTTAGATTTGTTGAAGTTTTCGAAGAAGCATTGAACACTACTCTAACCTTTGTAGTGCTACTGTTTTCATTTATCACTGAATGGTGAGGTAAATAATAAGTTTTACCTTGCTGACTATCAATTTTATTAATATTTTCGACGATTTTCATATGACCAAGGTCTATATATTCAGATATAAATTGTTTATAATTTCCATATAGTTCAGGGTTTTTAATTAATTTTTGTTCAAGATACTTGAATTGACGTAGTGCAATAGAACTTGATTCTCCGAGTTGCCATATGTTTGATTTTATTGGTAATGAGACAATATATCGTCCATTAGAATCACGAAATACATTACCTATGTAATGTTGTTCATACATATTTTCTTCTATAGAAAACTCATTATCAGATGCAAATTCGTCAAGCTGCCAAAATCTTTCTATTTTGGAATTAAGTTCATCCAAAGCACAAATGTGTGACGATGTTTGGATTAAATTGTTACGAAAACCTGTCAAATTGGAGTAATTTATTTTTACCGATACTATATATCCGAAAACACTTGATGTAAAAGGAGGAAAATCCTTTAAGATTTCTACTTTTTCACCCGTTATTATATCATGATAAACTTCAGCGCCTATGAGTAAATCAATCTTATCTGGATTAAAGAAATAAGGATCTGCTAAATTGATGAAGTGTGGTAGACAAGAAGAATCAAAATTAATTTGTTCAGAAGGTAAATAACCAGTGATCTTGGACAGGACGAAGAAATCAAGATCTGTTGAAAATTCAGATATGCGAGATTTTATCTTTAGATTAACTTTGTGTTGAATGTGAATTTTATTGTGACTTATACCTGTAACTGGTATAGACACATTTGACCTGCGACATTTTAATATTTGACACATGCGTTCTGTTATAAAATTAGATTGTGAGCCACTATCTAATAATGCTCTACATTTTATTTTATAACCATCCGAAGTAATAACCCAAACTATAGCCGTTGCTAATAAAACTTGACTTTTGTATTTCAGAGAACTATTTAAACTACTATTATGAACCAGAGATCCTTGGATATGGGAATCCTGATTGGTCGTTGGACATGAATCTTGCTTTAACACTGAAGATAACGATGTTGGGTCATTTGAATTAATGGCTATTGGTGGAGATGTATTGTAACTATTTTTAGGATTCGAAGATTTTTGAAAGTTCTTCGAAGAAGAATTATTATCAGATGATCGATTAGTGCTGCTATTTCGCTTTCCAAAGTGAAGCAAAATATTATGTTTTAATGAACATAATCCACACGCGACACTTTTACAATCAAAAACACGGTGTTTTACAGAAAAACAGTTGGTACATAAATGATGCTGTTTAACAAATTCGAAACGCTTTTCTGGATTGAAATTTGCATCACCAAATTTAAGACATTTATCCAAATTGTGGCTACCATTACAAAAAATGCAACAGGTTTCATTTGAAACAAATGAACGGAATTGTTTTGAAGGATTATAATTTTGCTTTTTAGATTTAATATTTGATGTTGCTGTCGATGCACCAGACGAAGTTGAACCAACTGATTCGAGAACTCTAACTCTTTTTTTCAAAATATTTATGAACTCTGAAAATTTTAAAATACTATTTTCCGGAGTATTTTTGATGATTTGGGTGTGTGATCCAAGATCTAACTTCTCACACAAATGATGAATTAGAAATAAATTCCACTCATCAACAGGAACGTTCATATTTTTTAATGCATTAACGTGTTTCAAACTCGTGTCAATGAATAATTTTAACGATTGTGCTGAACCCTCACTGGGTTTCTTAATATCATAAATGCCTTTTATGTGTAACTTTTGTATGGACACCTCGTTATTATATTGATCAAATATGGTTTTCCACGCAACCTCATAATTTTGGCTTGTAACTGGAAGCGCCTCAATTAAATTAAATGATTTACCGTCACGAATACAAGATATTAAGTAATGAAATTTAGTAATCTGATCTATCTTTGAATTGGTATGAATTAAATCGTTAAAAATATCCCGAAATCTAAGCCAACCTAATTCCGAACCATCAAACTTTGGTAAGAGTATTTCTGGCAATTTGATAGCTAGCGAAGTATTGACTTTTAAATCTGGTTTATCTTCTTCAATGTTCACAGATGTACTTTTAATTTCCAAATTACTTTTAAATTCTAATTTATTTATTTGATTCAAAATTTTAGATTCAAGATTACCGTATACATCCTCGAATTTTGTACGCTCTTCAAAAACACCAATATCAGTATCCAAACTTTCAATTTCAGATTGTACATCATCAAACTTCGTATATGTAATTCTTAACCTATGAAGCATGGATTGTAATTCACCGATTGAGAAACTTTCATTTGATTCAAATTGATTTTTGAAATAGGTAATTCTACCTTTATGGCCACTTCTTTGTTTCTTCAAAAGATTAATATCCATGATGACAACCGATTTTTCGAATTACTGGTATTAAATTACTGAACAAAATTACGTTATATAAATTAACAACTAAAATATATGTATGTTTAAGAACAGACTAAAACTAATATAACTTAAACTAATACCTTATTCTAAATTAATAGATGATTGTCCCGTTATCTCCTGTATAAACGTGTTGAAACTTGTAACCAAATGGACGGTGTTGAGTAATTTCTTCCTCGATTATGTTTGTTTTATGGTATATTGCTTATTGTAGCTAAAAATGCTGATTTTTTCCACAATTTATTATACTTTACCCAGCAAATAATTATTGTAATTTTAATAACAATTGGAATTATTCATTGAAATTATCGACGAAATACAATGTACTTTAACCGTTATAACGGTATCGAAGAAATGTGCAGTTGGAAGATTTCAATCAGTCGAAGAAACTGCACAGTTATTTTAATTGCTATAATTTACCGAAGTTATGTTTTAATTTATAAATATCCCGGTCGATGGACCAAAAAATGTTGAATCTTTTTCCAAAAAAAATATATATTGAAATAAAACAATGGACTGTATTAACTTTTATATTTTATTTTAATACGATTAACAAACAACCACACTCCAGTAAGTACAATAAAAATCTAAATTTCCGTCGTGTTTTCGACAACTTTACCCAAAAAGTAAAAACAAAAAAAAACGTATTTGTCTCTCTCTTCTCTATATACTAATATAGGGTAACACAAAATATAGCGTCGATATACTTCGTAAACTATATAGCAAACATAAGATAATTTCAATGTGAAGTTTTTTTTTTTTTTTTTTTTTTTTAATTTGACTTTAACAATGTCTATAGTCCATTAAAAATAATTTTTAATTTTATACTCGGTTTAATTTTTTTCTGCATGAAAATTAATATAAACTTATCCTGTTACATTTTTTTGTGTACAACTACACTATTTGCTAAATTGTGTAGCTACATTTTTGAAATCTGTCAATTTGTGTAGCTACACTTCTGAATTCTGTGGGAAACTTCACACCGGTATTAGAACTAATTTCTCACCACATACCCAGTGCGAAACTGGAACAAACTATTTAATAAAAATCTGATAAATCCAATCACCTTTCTTAGGTTTCTACCAAATTTTACAAAAATAATTTAATCGTTTCCTGTAGCCTAAGTAGTTGTGGCGGAGTTTTAAGTATTTTCCACTGTTCTTAAATGAGTTGAATTTAATTCCATGATACTATAAAGGACTTTATTAACCTTCCGGAAACAACGATATCTCTTTTCTCGGAAAATTTGGATTACACCTCACATTCTAATCGTTAATTCTAATCCAAAATACAATATAATATTAACGTATACCCAACAGAGCAATTCCAAAACGCTCTTGATAATAATATTTTTTCTTTAGCAATAATTTGGTTTTAACAGCTTAAACCTGATTTGTGATTAAAAATACCGATCTGCGGGTCTTTGGAAAAACATTTTAATTTTTTTTTTATTCAAAATTATATTTTTAACCACAAATATTACTGATATGTGAATTTGAGTTATAATGTGCACCTAGAATAGAGTTCGGTTATGAATGGGTTAATTCCAAGAAAATTTCAAGTTAAATTATTAATAAAATTCAAAGTAAATTGTAAAAGCAAAATTCTTAGTTTTGTTAAATTCTTTATAGACTTTTCTAATTACAAATTTTAAGCAAAATTCAATCAGCAATTTCTAAATTTAATGCAAAATACACATTAAATCCATACCGAAAAAAATCATGGACTCTTGAGTGTCACAAGTTTTTTTGATAATTGGTTAACTTTCTATAGTTTTCGTTGTTTTTCCGCTATATATAATTGAGTTTATAAAATTGACTTTATTGGAAGGGTACATTCTTCAAGGTCATATTAAAAAAGAAAGATACACAAAAGAACTTTTGTTTGATTTCACCAAAAAATACTACTAAATTTTGAACCGTTAACAATTCGATAAAGCTCTGATTGGTTACTTTGGATAGAAATGGCCCCTACTATTATTCATTAAATCCTACACTTCTGGAACACCATGTATACATCATTTGGCCTGTTCTATTTTTCTGTTTAATCACTATAGAACAATACGAAAAGTAGCCAGTATCGTATATTATGATCTTAATGCTTTATGATCTTTTATGTTTTGAAGAACCTAAAATCTAAACCGGAAACGCTTTCATTGAATTCTAAGAGACGCCTTTTGGTAATTGTCAAAGATATTAATGATTTTTAACAACCAATATCCAAGCGTTATCCTTTTAAATTAATGTAACTACTGCTCCAAATGCCATTTCTTCACTTAGACTAGCATTTCCAAAACAGTACTAAGTAGTATTGATTTACAGAAGTTTAATAGGCATGTAAATATTCTTTATGCCTATAGCAATATCCATTAAATACATATAATATAAGCACATATCAAAAATGGGCATACACATAATACAATATTATATAAAATAATAACAACAGTAATAATAATAATATTTTATTTATATTTTCAATTTTCATAAAAATTAATAGAAAACTCATGAAAAAGTGAAATAAATTTTTATTACAAATTAGATATTCATTTCATTTTCTTTACTATACTCACACAAGAAAATCTGATTTTACTTTATTATTTATTGGAAGCAACCCTTAAAAGCACAAAAAAAATCAATACCATCAAAATGTACAATAAATTTGGATACAGCTTTCGTGTGCACGATTAAGCGTGTTTTTTATACAAAATATAACATTTAACTTTTGAGAGCTTAAAAAAGCTTTTAGTAAAAAATGTTTATTGTGACAGGTTTTAATTAATTTTATGTACATGTATGCTACAGGGTTAGTAGCCTTGCCTAATTAAATAATTTAGGTACTAGCTTAAAAGCTTACACCAAAAAAATGTTTTAAATATCAAAATTTAAATACGTTTCGTGGGTTTTGTGCTCACGATTTGTGTAAAATATAAAATTCTTTAAAGTACAATAATACAAATTTTCGATTTAAATTCTTTCTATCTATAACAATAAAAAATTATATTGTATTACAAAAGGAAAACAAAAAAAAAAATCCTTTTAAAAAAATCAAATATTTTATTTTGCAAAAATGTATAAACATTTTTTTTTTTTTTTTGTTATTTATTTAACAAACATTATGTAAATAAATAAAATTGTAATAATTACATTTTAATGCGAGACCATTACCATTTAGAACACAATATATACGGTCTAACAATTATTTCCTACATACCATATATCGTAAAATTTTTGGCTGTCTGGATATTTCATTTCCTCCGCATTTTCTATCGCTCCTCTATAAACAATAAATTTGGTAAAATTTTTTATATTATATACAAGGATTCAAATATACATTATACATATTGTACAAAATAATATTCAATTCCATTAGGCAAAAACAAAATATTTTTCGGTTAAAGCCCAACAATTGTGCGGTATATTTCGGCGACATTTATAAATTGGATGAAAATCGATTATGCTTCATTTGGAATCGATCAATTTTTTGATTAAAGTGTTGACAACTGGTGACCTTAATTATAGTAATAAATCGTATGCACTAACCTGTATGAAATTATATTCGATTACCTACATGGTTATTCGTAAAATATTAGAAATAATTGGTGTTTATCGAGTGTCCTTAACACATTACTCAATTTTAATATTAAAATAAAATAAAAATAGTGAGTTATGTTATTTAATGTTAGCGGAATACAAGGGTGTGATATTGATTAAATGATAATGAGAATCACTTACCGTTTTTTAGTATTGTACACATTTATTAAGTTGCCTTGTTTACCTAATGTATCCAATCAATTATTAAACTAAAGTCCAATCAAAAAACTTTATTTATATTTAATACAGTATTTTATAAAAAATACTTATAATTTATAATAGTAAATAAAATTCAATTTCTTATTTAAAATAAATTTTAAATAATACAGATAGAATTTCAATACATTCTTCGAAGTAAACTTTTTAAAAATTAAATTTCCTGTTTTAAAATTACTTGTCCTGCTCGACAAAAAAAAAACGAAGCTCCTTGCAAAAACTTATATTACATTTTTTTTTTTGTTGTGTACCCTATTTATTTCAAAAGCTAACAACCATTTTGTTGAAGTATTTATTACATTGTAACATAAATAAATATAGAAATATCGATTCAATTATTCGATTAAAAAATGAATTCAACTTTTTTTTTTGTGTAAGAGTTATAGTTTTGATGAATTTTAATATTGTCGTGTCTTGAAAATGTAACTTTAATAAAAATATTTTTTTCTTTCAAGGATATACTTGAAAGTTTAAGTTTTATTTCGTAAATATAAATTTCTTTAGTGAAAAGTTATACGTTGTGAAGATTTTGTATTGAAGCAAACATAGTGTTAGAATTTTCAGAATACCGCATATAAATAATAGAAATAAATTTGTTTCATGTTTATTGGTTGAAAAAGAGATTGGTTTTAATATTGAGTAAATTAGCTATAGCAGTGCTTTATTTGTAATTACACGTCTCAGGATGCCGTGCCAATCTATATGTTGTCACGTTTTTGGGTCTTGTGAATCAGCAAAAAATATTTCCTTACCGAGTAAATAAATATTTGATCTCTCTTTTTATAATAGAAATCGCTTGGATGTTCCTTTTTAAGCCTTTTAAGAATGACCAAATTTTGCAAATCACCCTTCTCCGCTAATTTTTTCCCGAGGAAATCTCTTTCCAAAACCCGTTTTTGTGGTTGTATATCACTGAACAAACCCTACTAAACAGGCATTGATGAGCTCACTGATGGGTTCATCATGAACCTTCAAATGAGTCGTTCGATGAGCAATACACTGTGTACGGTACTAAACTCATTTATATACTAAATGAATATTTAAATGAAACTTTAAATGAGTGTACTAATGAATTTCATGTAGAACTCATCACTAAATTCATTATGTTGGTATACACTAAAATTAGTGATTATTTTTATACACCTACATATTTGATGAACTTATAAGATAATTTTTAATAATATTTCTTATGAGTAAACAAAGAATTTCATCTAGAATTTCATGAATAACGGGCCACTCAATTAATTGTGAATTTCGTACGGTTTTACATTTAGTATTGATGAAATGGTACTAAGCCAAGTAATTAAGAAAATTGTAGGACTTTATGTAGTACCAGCCCAACTTTTTCAAATGGTAATCGTGGCGCCTTTTGTGGCGCTTTAAATATATATATATATATATATATATATATATATATATATATATATATATATATATATATATGTATATATATATATATATATATATATATATATATATATATATATATATATATATATATATATATATATGTATATATATATATATATGTATATATATATATATATATATATATATATATATATATATATATATATAAATACATATATATATATATATATATATATATATATATATATATATATATATATATATATATATATATATATATATATATATATATATATTGGGTGTACAAATAAATTTCCGACCTTTTTTACTGAAATAAAAGACATTAGTTTGTGTAGAAAATGAAAGAATGTTTTATTCAAGGTATGCTCCTTCGGAAGCTATAACCTTCGCCCATCGTTCAGCCAATAAATGGATTCCTCCAAGGAAGAAGTCTGGTGGTTTCGAGGCGATCCAGTCATCGACCCATTTTTTGACGTTTTCATATGAAGTGAAGTGCTGCTGGGCCAGGGCTCATTGCATCGATCGGAACAAGTGGTAATCAGAGGGATCAATGTCTGGTGAATACGGCGGGTGGGATAGAATTTCCCAGTTCGGCCTGTCCAAGTAATTTTTGACAGGTATAGCAATATGTGGCCTAGCGTTGTCATCTTGAAAATAATCTTATTGTGCCTTTTGTCCCATTCCGGTCGTTTTGCAGCTAGAGCTTGCTTTATTGCCATCAGTTGTCGTCAATAAACTTGTCCAGTAATGGTTTCACGCTCTTTCAGCAGCTCATATTAGACGACACCCTTCATATGCCACCAAATACAAAGCATCACCTTCGAACCATGGATATTTGCTTTTGGCATCGACGGCCCTGGTTCACCTGGCTTGACCCACGCTGGTTTGCGCTTTGGATTCTCATAATGGATCCATTTTTCATACCCAGTGATGATCCAATGCAAAAACCCCTTGCTTTGTTGTCGTTGAAGCAACAATTCGCACATGGTTTTCCGACGTTCCATGTCCCTTGCTTTCAATTTGTGTGGCACCCAATTTCCCAGCTTCTGAACCAATCCCATTGCATGTCTACGTTTCGAAATACATTGTAAGGGTAATATTCAACTATTCTGCCAATTGTTTTTCAGTCTGACAAGGGTCCACATCAAGCAGTTCTTTCAATTCTCTATCTTCAAATTTTCTTGGTCTGCCTTCACGTTCTTTGTCTTTTACGTCAAAATCACCAACTTTGAATCGTTGAAACCACTCTTTGCATGTTGTTTTCGATGGAGCATGTTCACCGTAAACTTCCACAAGCAAACGATTTGTTTCCGCTGCACTTTTCTTCAACAAGAAATAAAGAAGTAAAACTTCCCGCAAATGTTGTTTTTTTGGCACAAAATTCGACATTTTCAATTACATGAAAATAATTGTTGTTTACGCTTTGAACAAATGTCACTAGTAATTATTCAAGCTTTACATCTAACCTCCAAAAACATGTATTGCCTGATTGAATAATATGCAAGCAGTGATACTAGCGACATCTATCTGAAAAGGTCGAAAGTTTATTTGTACACCCAATATATATATATATATATATATATATATATATATATATATATATATATATATATATATATATATATATATATATATATATATATATACAGTGGTGTGCAAAAAATAGGACAGTTCATTTGCTTTAGTTTCATCAATAAACTATTCAAAATTTTATCAATATATTTCATGTTATTTCTGGCCAAGAAATATTGGTATAGTGTTTATTAAACAAATATAACGGGAAAATGTTTTATTTTTTCTATATTTTGGGAAATCACCGAAACTAAAGAAAAAAATATATTTTTTTATGCGTTCAAAATAATACGACATTAGTATATTGAACTTTTCTTGCGTAGGGATCAATAAACAAATTAAAAAAATTGAAAATAAGTAAATTTTGGTCAAAATTAAACATTTTATTTTCATAATACATTTTAATCGAATAGATTTTGCAGAAATGGGTCGAGCAAAGCATTGTTCCGATATTGAGAAAAATATTGCTATTCGCTTAAGAAACTTGGGCAAAAATATTTCGGAAATCGCCAAAACTCTTGGAAGATCAAGAATTATGGTTCTAAATGCACTTAAACCACAACATACAATAGAAAAAAGGGGTCGCCCTGAAGCTACTACTGTGAAAATGGATGCTATAATTATTCGAACAGCTAAGAAAGACTCGTTTATGACATCAAACGCCATTAAAAACGAATTAAACCTAAATTGTTCAACTGGTACTATTCGCCATCGGCTTCTTAAGTAAAACCTACGTGACTGTGCTGCCCAAAAAGTGCCTTTACTATCAAAAAAAATATCAAAAGGAGAATTAGTTTCGCTAAAACCCACCTGGCAAAAATGGAGCCAAAACAATGGAATAATATGATATTTTCTGATGAAACAAAATTAAATTTGTTTGGTTCGGATGGCCGCAAGTACGTTCGACGGCCACCATGCTCGAGTTTGTCACCCAGATACACACAAAAAACGGTTAAGCATGTTGGAGGTTCCATATTGGTGTGGAGTGCTTTTTTCATGGCATGACCAGGTCCAATTTATTGGATAAAAGAAACAATGAGTGCAGATGTTTATGTCAAGATATTAAACGATGTGTTGTTGCCCTATGCAGAAGAATACATGCCCTCAAACTAAGTTTTCCAGCAGGACAATGACCCAAAGCACACATCAAAAATGGCAAAGTCGTGGTTCCAGTTGAAAAATGATCAAGTTTTAGAGTGGCTGGCGCAATCCCCCGATCTGAACCCGATCGAAAATTTATGGAGAAGCTTAAAATTAGCCAGCAGTTACAAAACATATAAGAATAAGGAAGATTTATGGGATGCAGTTAAAGATGCATGCGAAAACATCCCCGTTACTACATGCCAAAAGCTAGTAGAGTCAATGGACCGTCGGTGCAAAGCCGTATTACAGCAAAAAGGTTACACAACCAAATACTAGGGTAATTCACACAAAAAAAAACTGAAAAATGTGAATGATATATAATAACGAGCCTAGTGTCCTATTTTTTTGAAAGCGCTTAATTTACAAAAAAAAATTTGAATTATAATAAACTGACTATACTTTGACTATAATAAAAAAGAATTGCAAAGGGGGCAAATATATATTATATATATATATATATATATATATATATATATATATATATATATATATATATATATATATATATATATATATATATATATATATATATATATATATTACTTCTTTATTAAAAAACAAATTCAAATTTAAATAAATTAAAATAATAAATCAATACAAATTAATTAAATTCAATAAATTTCTGCCTGATTCTCCTTCATCGGTTTTAGTTCGTGAGGATGATGCAATTTCCTTTAACTAAAAACATTGGTTATAAGAATGTTATTTTTGTTCTAACAATTGATTACAAAAAAAAATATACTTTGTTTTTTTCTTGTTGTGCCTATTATGTGATTTCAATAGAAGTTTTCTCATTTCAAATTCAAATTCAGTTATATGATGACCAGAAGCTTCTGTAAATTGAAATATGTATAACACATTTTTAATTAATGTTTCCAATTATTAGTTAGACTAGAGAACTTCTGCAATAAGGGGTTATGATATTTAATTAACCTACTGTATAAAATAGTATGAAATAGCTTCAGGCCCATAATAGAACTTTATTCATTACTCCTTGTTACGAGGTCGTTCCAATTTGGAGTGAAAATATTATTGGCGAAGCAACCTACTATTTTTGTATTGAGATATAACCGGACCATGTACTGTACTGATTTTTTTTTGGGACTGTACAGACTGGAGTATTAGTGCAAGGGTAATGGTAAGCTATTGTTTGACGAATGCAATTTTTTTTATGATGATCGAGATGTTTTTTTTTTTTTTGGAAAAAAAACAACAAAAAAAAAATAACGCGAGAGACGGGCAGTTAATTAAGTGATTTCAATCGATAAGCTGCAAATAAAAATTAAGACCAAATTAATCAAGAAACAAATCCAGTTTCGATAAAGAAATAAAATTGGTTGAAAATATAAATAGTAGCTTAAATAATAGCTTAAGTTGTATGTCTGAAAACTTAATTTTTTGTATGTGTAAAGCAGTGCGTGTTGGGTGGAATAATAAGACCCCGTACTAAAACGGGTTGATCGTTTGAAGCCGTTGTGCTATTATTAATCTTAGTTCTGTGTTGGGCTATTGAAATAGATACCAAAAATTTGATAAGACTAATGATATTATCGAACGTTGTAGTAGTTTCGATATAGTTTTAAGTGGATACCTAGTATAAGTTGATAATTTGTAAATCGTCATTAAATATGCTATATAAGTGAATTAAACGGTTGTAAATGACCATTGCGATAAATCTAACGGTAGCAGCATTGCGACGATAATCAAATCAGTGAAACATAAAAAGTATGAAAACCAATAAATAACTAAGCTAATTAATAAATAAATAAATTAAGTAATAAATAATAAATTGTTCAATAAATAATTACTAGTTCATTAATAAATATATACATTGGAAGCCACATATGAAATAATAAAACCAAGAATTAAATCTGTATGTGTAATTTAAAAAAAAAAAAAAAAACAGTTAAATTTTAAACAATTCCTATAAATGCGAAGCAAAGCATTAACTAAAAAAATTAAAAGTATTCGGAGTACAGTGAAAATTGAAAATAACTTACCGAGCAAACGGCGCAGTGGTTAAAGCTGCGGCGGTTGGATCGGGAGGTACCGGGTTCGAATCCCTATAGGGGCGGGATGCAAAAGGGATTTTTCATCATCTGATTACGATCGGTGATGAAGATGAACACATCTATGACCCCCTGTTGAGAGTGCGGAATCCATGGGCCGACCCACCTTTCATGTCAGCACTATAGGTTGGCATGAAGCAATGCAATGTGCAGGTGGTTTAAACGAAAACGGGTCTATAGCCGTACGTCCTCGATTTGGCTACTAAAAGGCGTAAGGTAGGACGTAAAAAGCGAACTGCGAAAGAGTTGAGAGTGCCTCGAGCCCCAGAACAGATTGCAGGGATAAAAACAAATAAACAAACAAACAAAATTGAAAATAACATAAACTGTGAAACCAAAAATTATAAAATTGTTGTTATTGTACTTTTAAAATTTGTGTGTACAATTAAAAAATTATACCACACGATCATCCTTCAACCTTCATCATATGCAGTCTTCGTACATCACACTCAGATAAGATTTTTGTATTATTATTATATTATTATTATTTTATTATATTTTCTAATTTTATAAATTATACTAGAATTAAGTATTTTCTCTTGGGATAATTAATAACGGGTCTTTATGCGCATAATTTGTAGGGTAGTTTTAGTTATTAGATTTCATTATGAAAACAATTAAAATTAAAAAAATTATGAAATGTGTTGTATAAAATATGTAATATCTATTTCAATAGTAATTCTAAAAATTGAAAATATTACACAAAGTTAGTATGTTAAATTTTTGCATTAGTATTTTTATTTGTTTGGAGCTTTCGATTGTTTTCGTTTTGTCGTTTTTTTGTGCTTAATTTCAGATGAGTGAATAGTTTAGTGTGTTGAGAGTGGGGATGAAGGTCAGGTGAGTATGTTAGGTAGGTAGAGTGAATGAGGAGATTAGCTGGTGTCCCATTTTTTTTATTATTTTTCTGACGGTCATCACAGATCGCTTCATGTTTCGGTATACCCACCCCATCAGCTCCTGAGCCATAGCCGGCGCAATCGACCGTCACCGAAACCTCTGAAATGATAAATTTTCTGATAACAATTCCATCGGAATTGTTACATCCTTTCAGGTTGTATTGGAAGTATATTTCATCACTTGCAATAATTCATAAAACTACTTCAAAATTTTTTTTTTTCGCTGTTAACTTCCTCTTTAAGTAGCCAACCTAGGATAAATATAAGAAATTATATTATTGGTTGGGTTTTAAATGGTACACACTTTATATACAAGCATAATTACAATACACATATGTATATAAATATAATTTACCAGTTTTCCTCCGTAATTGCGATCCGCAAGTTTTTTTTTCCATATCTAGAAGGTCACTTTTGTTTTCAATTAAAAGAAGCATGTTAAACTCATCCTCACTTGGGTCAGAAATGATTTCGTTAGTTTTATTTTAAACCATCTGGCAAGTGCAAAAAGTTTTGCGGGCCAATTTATTATCCGCTTTTTGTCGTGCCATCATTTCACGTTTGTATGAAATAAACTGTAAAGTAGCAAAAATATATGTTTAATCTAATTGGCAAACAATAAACCTGTGTGTTTCTTGGGCGATAAATATCCGTCTCTCAAAAATAGAAGGGCTGCAGTGCACTTGAGAAGTTGAAGTAATAAATCCGTCACAGATATCTTAGCTATTTGTTACGTTGATCAAACAGTTATTTATTGGTGACACTGGTAGTGACATTTTAAAGCTAAATTTTTAATTTGTAAAAGACAAACCTAGTTTACGAAATGTAATATTATTTTTATTAATTATAATTCAATAAAATAATATACTATATATATATATATATATATATATATATATATATATATATATATATATATATATATATATATATATATATATATATATTAGGGTGGCCCTTATTTCCGAAAGTTCCAATATCTAACGGGACACCCTCTATATATGTGAGGTTATGCTAAAAACTTAAACATAAAAAATATTGGGTCAATCGAAGATGGTTTAGAGGTCGCGACTTGAGCGCGAAGTTCGATAACAACGGTATTTTTTTTAATTTTTCAATTTCAAACATTTTTCAGTGTGTAGTCCTTTACGACTTGCAGTAAATACTGCATTTCATCTTCATTTTTTGTTAATTTCTTATTATAATCTTGTATTAACTTAACACTACGTTCTGCAATATCATTTAAGAATTTTATTTGACTAACAATCTTCATTCCGTTCTTGAAATTATCATCCTGAGGCTACATATCCAGATCTTTGTTTAAGAAATCTGTGGAAATCTTGAACCATTTAAAAAAATCGCCAGTGTTTGGTGTAACAAAATCTGCCAGTGGTTTCATAATGAATGTTTTCACATCATCAATTTTCAACTCGACGCGCTTACTAGACTCGGCCTCTACATCCCTCATCATATTCTACTGTTTCACTATTCTTCTTTTCTCTGTACTAGAGACGTTTTCATCGAAAAAAGAAAATGCGATGGTTTCGTCGGACAAATACCACAAATGACCACACATTTTATTAAGTACAGCCATCGCCAACTTTTCATCATGGGTTTTGTAGAAATAAATATCTCCTAAATAATCCATCGTTCAAATCCAGCTTTGGTGCTTTAGCTGCTTTAGTGCAATGTAACCAAATTTTCACATAAAATCGTACGACAAAAATGCAAATGTACCGTAAATTCTTCTGTTCTTGTGCTGTTAACTTAAATTCTTCACGAAAGATAAATAATTTCAACACATAAATGGCTTTGGACATCCAGCGAGCATGATGCAAAGGCCCTGGCAGACGCAAACGGACATTTTCATTTGGTATCATGCCCAAAAAAATTAGAATGATTTCCAATAATTCTTTGTAACCATCCCGAGCATGTTCCTTTGCCAGTTTGTTCTCATAAAAACCTGCTAATTCCGCTTTCACATCATTTAATTGTATATGAACGTTGGGATCATCTATGCCTGCTTTGAAATTATCTTTATTCAAGGAATTCCAGACATTCTTGAATCTCACAAATAACTTAACATTTACTCCTGATGTATTGCCCATTTTTGATTCAATTGCCGCACGCAATGTAATTTCACATATGCGATGTCGACAAGGAAGATATAATAAACTTCGTTCCAGTTTCTGCTACAATTAATCTTCCAGAATTTGAATATGTGGTGTCGAAGCAAGCCGCCACGACATCGTCAGCTACTCTCCAATCGATTAAGCTTTGGAAAACCGCCTGCGCCATTTTCGAACCAGTTGATCTTGATATTTTGGGAATGCCCAATAATTGTTCTTCATCTATATGAGAAATAATCACCGGCAAACGATCCACGGTCTCCGTTCCAGATAACTCCGGGAGTAATTTTCCATCCCAATGTACTATGCCTGTTGTAAACTTGAAAGTCGACTTAACTGATGCTGCTATTTCTACTTTATTTGTTTCACGAAGACGCCTCAGTGTTGTTCGATTCAAAACGAGTTCATCAATAGAATGTCCAAAACTTTCGGCAACGGCAATGATTATATGAATTGCTGCACGATCACTAATCTTCCACTTCTCCAAAGCTGACAATATTTTAGGAGTAATAAAGCATTTGCTTCCTCTAGGGGCTCCTTCTGCGCTTAGCACGGGCAAATCAATATTTTCGAAGCTCATGTCATTATCAGGTATACTTTCGCTGTCACTCTCCGATGACGAAAATAATGCCTGTGAGTCTATTGGAATTGATTTACTTTTTTCTTCAAGATATCTTCGTTTACGATTTTTTTTCTGCCTCCATACGTTCCGATTTCCGCTTTTCTCTTTCAATTTCATATTGTCTGGCTCCAGTCAAATATCCGAGACGCCCTTTCTCACGCTGCGTCAAGAGGAATCGGTTGTCGTCTTTACTGATCATCATGGACAAGGCATTGATATGTGCGATATTTTTACTTTATTAATTTTTTTTTGAATATTAATTAATTCATGTAATATCTAATATGCTACCGGTGGTTAGACCATTTTAATTGTGTTTCGATTAACACGAGAAGTATATTAGTAATTACGAACAGTAATTCAACGAAACCGACTAATAGACGTAATTCTATTTATTTAATTATATGATTTTAATACAATCTAATAATAATACAATCTTCGGAACATACTCGTATTAAAATCATATGTGCGATATCAAAAATATCATCCAGTTTACTATTAAGTGCATTTTCTCTTTCACGGTAAACTTTTGAAGATTTATTTTTATTCTTTAGGAGATTTTTCCGCTCATCATGCAATTTTTCCAATTTTTCAATGGGATGTTGTTTCTTTTTCACTGGGATTCGTGCTTTTGACCAAAAAATAGAACTTCCTGGATGGTCAGAACTGCACTTTCACGAATTGTTAATTTTACAGTACGGTGATTGTAAAAAAAAGACACATCACTTGCTTATTTGAGGGTAACTTAGCACCAATAATTTGACAGTACTCATGGCCAAGAAGATAAATTTCTATAGTGGACCGTAAATTAGATGCCATTTTGTCAATTTTAGTAGCACTTTCTTAAAAATATGAATAAAACCCTTAAATGGACTAGATTTAGTTATTACAAATTTGTGTCCTTTATTCGCGAGATTTGGATTTAAACTGAAATTAATTTGCATTTTTCTTGGTTAGTGTGTTGCTAACCTTATGTTTCTGAATGTTGATAAGACTCCAGTAGTTTTTGACTACTTTCTAAATGGCATTAGATTGGAGAGAGTTAATATGGTTACTGATTTAGGCGTTATCTTTAGCTCGGATTTAACGTTTAATTCTCACGTCGATGCGATTGTTAACAACGCCTTGTCGATGCTGGGGTTTATTAAACGAAACTCGAAGGATTTTAAGGACACATTACCTTTCAAGTCACTGTACACTTCATTTGTTCGTTCACAGCTTGAGTACGCGATTGACATATGGTCCCCCTTCTGAGAGAGTTGAAAGGATTCAAAAACAGTTTCTATTATTTGTTCTCAGAAAATTACCGTCTCCTGAGTGTGACAATAATTTTAGACTATCACCATAGGTGGACCGATGTCGCTTCCTGGATAATCAATCATTAAGTGCTATAGGCGTACATGCGGAAGTGACACTTTTGCGCGTGACATCATTTTTTGTGGTAAAATAGAATATATTGACATTCTGTCACGTTTTAACATTTATGCTCCTCAACGCAACTTACGCCCTCGAGAACTTCTTCATATTCTGACTGCAAGTAGCAACTACAGCTTCTATGGTCCTATAGCGCGCATTCAACGAGATCTCAACACCGTTGCGGATTATTTTGATTTTAATATTTCTAGAGAGCAATTTAAAAAAACGAGTCACTAGGCTTTTGTTTTAAGTGTTGCTTGAACATGCTGTTGGTTGGAAATAAATAAATTAATTAATTAAACGAAAACCACGTATTATATGTGGCAGGTATACATTTGAGATAAAGGATGAGCGATCGCTTGGTACAAAAAACCTTTTAATAATTCATTGCCAATTCATTCATTAACTTGTTACGTACCTTCATAGAAGTCTTGAAATTCAATAAGACTAACAAATTCAACAAAGACTAACATGGATACCGTCCAAAAGACCGTCAGACATACCGAAAGACCCACTGTGAGACAAACCGATCGACAGACAGACCGACAGTTAAAAGAACTACAAGAAAACTACAAGAAAAATGTTTGTAACGTATACAGCTGATTAAATTTGAACATTGCTATAATTAACATTGGTATTTCAAAGTTTCATTTCAATTAAACAACAACTATTCCCTTTGGTCGCAATAGACAAAAAAAACGAATTTTAAAAATAAGATGTCAAAAGGTTTTAAAGAACACATAAATTGTAAGGAATTTTACGTTGTTTTTCTCTTCTTATTATTATCTTCGTTTAGAATAAAACTAAGTAGAACAATAACATTTTTCTGTACATTGTTTTCATTCTTACATTCAATAGATTTTTATATCGTATAGGAAAGTTAGAAAAAAAAATCGTAAAATTAAATTAAATTCATGAGATTCCATTCGTCATATAAAACAGCAACAATAGCTATACAATAAATAATAACCAAGAGAAGAAATAGTAAAAAAAAAATAAAAACTGGAAAAACTAACAAGAAGTGGTGGAAAATATAAATAAAAAAAAAATAAAAAAATCATTCTAAGTAATATAAAATACAAAACATGATTAACATGAAATGAGATGAATACAAATGTTAAGATAGAAAATATAAACGGAAATTCAAGCAGGAAAATATCTCAGATTTTCTGTGATTTTACTGTACAGTTTTTTTCCTTTACAGAAATATTATCTAGAAAATTTTCCAAGTACTGTCGAAAATATTTTACTGTACGCTACATTTTTTGTCATATTTATAATAAATTTGAATAACTAAGAAAAATTTCTTTGCTTTTATTACTTCTATACGAGTGTACAAGTACACTGGAGCTATACCGTTTTACCTGAAAGTGCTAAAAATGTTCTCCTCTACAATATGATTTTAAATAAGATTTTTTTTGCATTTTGCTATGATTTTACTGATAGGTGGTTTACGTACGAGAGTGCCACATAAAGAGGTTATTTCACTTGATTTAAATTAATTGTGTTGCAGTCATATTATAAATTCAATTTAACAGATGAACAGGACACTCAAGATTATTACTTGTATACAAGGATATTTCAAATAAATGGAAGAATATTGTAATTAAAATTTGTGTTTTGTTAGTTCTTTCTTAATCTAAACATTTTTCGAGACATTTTTTAAATTATGCTTTTTTGTATAAGTAACTAGAGTAATTACTTACTAATACAAACTCATTTGCAGACCAAAACTGTAAAATATTATTACATTTTGTGTTAGTAAATGAGCAACAAAATGTTTTCTTTGTTTTGGCCCGAACCAGCCAATTTTCTGTTTTTCACTGCCCTTGGGAAAGAAAAGAATTCTTTAATGGTATAAGCTCCTAAAAAATTCTTAAAAACTTAAGCAAGTGAAATAAAATGTTGGACAAGAAATCCAACGCCAAACTATCTTTATTACAGTAACTCTCAACCCAAAAATACGAGTATATCGATAGTATTTTATATCATCTATCTTGAATTGTCAGCTCTAGATATCTATTTAGATTTTTTGAACATTCTAATACAGTAATAGGATATTTTATTAGTTAGTTATTTTTGTACGGATGTGTACTCCAAATATAAATAAAGCAGAATTCTTTATATAACGTTACAATTGTAATTAAAACAAATGATTTATTATTTATAATTTTAATTTCCAATGTTTAATTGTTGCGATGTTTATAGCTCTCTTATCGAATAAAAAGTAATCGAGCTAAGAATAATTTTTATTTTATTAAACTAAAGTGCGCCAAATACTTAAAAAAACCGAATTCATCATTATTTGAAAATACTGAATGAGTTTAAGGTATTTAAATTAAGCAAGTTATAGAGGTTCGACCATAGATGGCAGTGCGATCAGAATATAGAACTTATATAATATTGTCGATAGTCTAGATTGACTGGTCCAGATATAACAGCTGTCATATTCTAATGACAATAATGGTAAGTTTTTGTCGCTTTAATTTAACTTTTACAATATTTCAATTATTTAAATTTCTAAATCGAAAATCAATTCAACAATTAGGTAAATATAATAAGCTACAGTATAAGAAAAATATAAGTATAAGATAAGTATAAAATATGAAATAATTCCGTGATTACATTTTTATATTTTTATTTTCAGCTCCTGGTGATCCTGAATATCCCACGCCCATTGACTCTACCGAGTCAGAAGGTAACAAACAAATTTTTGAGATTGGCCGAACAATTTCACCAAGTTTGGTTTTAATTCGCACAACTCGTACTAATCCATCTGGACCTAGAATAATCTTAATAATGGGACGCTGGATTTGCAGTTAGTGTTGTCCATTTCTGGCGTTGTTGTAGCGACTATAAATATTCTTTATTCCACCTCTGCCAGAAATGTTGGACCATTTGCTGTATATGTTGAAAACCTTGACAGCCGGTTTTCCTTAATATGTAGCAGAGTTTGATCCGGTAACTAAGTAATTGGTTGCCCGATTAGAAAATATCCGGGAGTTAGAGGATCAATATCGTTCGATGTCATTTCGCATAGTGGTCGTGTGTTAAGGATGGCCTCTATTTCAATCAGCAACGTTGCCATCTCCTCATAAGTAAGATGTGACTCTCCTATCACCCGTTTTAAATAAAATTTTGTAAATTTTATGATTACGTCCCTTAAACCTCAAAAATTGGGAGCAGCTGGTGCTATAAAATGCCACTCTATGTATACTGTAAGCTGTGCAATACTTCATTATAGCTATGTCTTTTCATACCATCGTTAGACTGGATTGTAGTTCTCTTTCTGCGCCGATAAAATTGGAGCCATTGTCACTATATATTACGCCGCATATTCCTCGTCGACCATGGAATCGTCGCAGAGCTGCTAGGAACGCCTCAGTGGTCATATCATATACCATCTCTAAGTGTACAGCCTTTGTAGCCATGCATGCAAAAAGCGCCAAATAAGCCTTTATGGTTCTCGTACCTCCTAGTCTCGAAGACTTGATGTATAGTGGCCCTGCGTAATTCACTCCCGTGGTAAAGAATGGCCTTTGGTAAATTACTGCAGCTTGTAGCAATTGTTCCATTAGCTGCTGTTGTTATTGTACCTTCAAGCGAACACACTTGACATATCTCCGAATTACTGCGCGAACTTCATCCTTGCCTCGTAAAATATGGTACTTTTGTTTTAATGTGGTCAACAAAACCTATGGACCAACATGTACTTGCTTGATGTGTTCGTCTCTGACTATTAATGTTGTTATATGATGCCTGGCTGAAAGAATAATAGGGTGCTTCATTTCGTAGGGAACTTCCGCGTTACTTAATCTGCCACCAACTCGTAATAAACCAACTTTGTCTATAAAGGGAAAAAGACTCGTTAATTTAGAAGTTTTACAAATATGTTTATTTTTAGTCAGGGCATTGATCTCCGAAGCAAAACTGCAAAGTTAAACTCGTCGCATCACCAAATTAAATGCATCTTGGTTAACCTTATTGTATTGTGGTGAGAATTCTAGACTCTCTGCTATTTTGGATTTACCTTTCTAATCAGCTATTACCTCCAAAAATTTTGAACATCTTGCGATGAGACTCAAAAGCCAGTTGTCACTGTCTTCATTATTGACCAACACCACCGTATTTAGCTTCTGTTCTTTTCGAACTTCTTCTGGTTTGGCCATTCTGCCTCTGTTTCATTAACCAATGCGAGCCATTCCACCATAAGCTGTGCTCCACAAACTCCTTCAGAAACAGGCTTCAGCTGGAAATGAGATCCAACTGAGCACAATAGTTAAGTCGGTCCACAATCTAAAATTAATAACTTTCAAATCTTAGAATATTTCTAACACCGAGTTCGTTAATTTGGTCAGCAATACTGCGGCGCAAAGCTCCAGTCGTGGTATGGTAATTGTTCTAATTTGTACAACCTTTATTTTTGGAGCAACAATATTCATGCGGAAACCAGTTTTACCTTTCACTCTACTATAGATTACTGCTGCGTAAGCCAATTCGAGAGCATCAGCAAATCCATGCAACTCTAATTCCTCTGCTTCAGTGTACAACCATCTATGTATTCTGATATCTTCAAGTTTTATCAGGTTTTTTCTAATGGCAATGTAGTTATTATAAATTGCCTCAGGCAAGCGTTCTTCCCAATCAACATCTAACAACCACAGTTTCTGGAAAATAATTTTTATTATTATTATTGGTGACAACCAGCCAATCGGATCAAACATTTTTGATGCCTCGGATAACATATACCGCTTCGTCAATTCATTTTCCTCCTACTTCGCCTTGATCTAAAAACTGTCGCTTTTTGGGGAATACCTCACTCCCAGTATCGAATTGGCTTGAGAGTCTCTTTCAAAATCCAAAATTAAGGTATCTTGGTCTGCTTTGGGAATAATTTGCATAAGCTGCTCACAATTTGATGACCACTTTCGAAGATGGAAACCTCCCTTTCCCATCAAAGTGATTAAATCTCGGATAATCATTTCAGCATCCTCACGAGTGTTGGTTCCTGACATAAGATCATCAACATAGAAATTACGACGTAGTATTTCTGAAGGCTTCGGTTATTCCGATTGATAATCAACTGCAAGCTGGTTTAGCGTTTGGGTAGCTAAGAATGGAGCGGATTACGTACCATAGGTAACGGTTAAAAGCATTTAGAATTGCAGTTCTTCGTGTGTTTTCTTTCTCCAAACAATTTTTTTTGATATTCTGCGTCTTTAGCATTTTTTCAATATCGGCTGTAAATACATATTTATGAATGCGACATCTAAGTATTAATTCTACTAAGCTAGATTGAACCGTTGGCTATACTGCCAATACATTATTCAGCGATTTACCTTGTACTATCTTGGCTGATCCATCGAATACAACGCGCAGTTTCGTCGTGGTACTACTCTCCTTAATCACTCCATGATGTGGTACAAAATATTGTTCGGCACCAGCATCTTGTGATATCTTCATGTGTCCTAGTTTAAAGTACTCGTCCAGGAACTCTACATAATTTTGTTTGAATGCAGTATCACGCGCCAACCTCTTTTCTAAATTATGAATTCTCTTAACTGCCATTCCCTTGTCAAGCACTCTCGCTGTTGTCATGTAACTTGCCTTGTTCAATCGCGATTTTATACAAATCGTTGTTGCGCCTTTCGATATTCCCGAAGTGACATCATTCAGCCCCTTAATCCAAATTCGCCCATTCCCCCCCCCCCCAAACCAAGGTTCGCGAGCCAGAATCAAGCAGCACTCGACATATAGTTGCCATTCACCGTTAAATTTCTCTATCTTTTTCTGAGCTGTTGAAAGCATTGCTGTATTTACCGAATTGGCGTGATCGCACGTAGTTATTTTGGGTGTATCTTCTGAGGATTCCAAATGTAAGATGTCATGGTGCTTCTTTTGACAAACATTGCACTTTCGCCTTGACTTTCACTGATACACCATGTGCGTATTATTTAAACAATTATAACATCTGGCATGTTATCTAATGTATTATCTGCGCTGCTGAACTGTTAGCTTTAGAAATTGAGCACACTCAAATAATTTATGTTCTTTTCCGCAATATGAACAAGTTACTGCTTCGACAATGTGCATTGCATGAGCATTTTGTTTAGCAGATGTACGGCTTCCGCGGCCTTCCAGTTTGATGCCTTGTAATGAATCCATACCTTATTTAAAACCGACAAGGGGTTATCAATAGTGGGATAATCAACGTCTGACGTCTCCAATTTCCACATTTGGCTAGTTTCTATATATATATATATATATATATATATATATATATATATATATATATATATATATATATATATATATATATATATATATATATATATATATATATATATATATATATATATATATATAAGCCAGGGATCCCAACTCTCCGCTTGTGGCCCAAGTGCATTGAGTCAAAGTACGTTTGAACAAATAAATCGACGATGTATCGTTTCCTGTCATATCTCTTGCATAGCTTATGGTATGCTTCGATATAATTCGCGTAATTAACCGGAAAGTGTCGAACCAACGCAAGTGCTTCGCCTTTTAAAAGTCCCTTGAGGAATTGTCACTTTTGGGCAAGAGAAAGATTTCCATTCTCATGCACTGTCGACCCAAACAAATCAAAAAATGTTTGCTAATAAATCTTGAAATTGATGCAGCAGTACAAATCCTAATGGATGCACTAAAACAAGCTGCATCGATTGCGACACTCAGCAGCTCAGTTTACTTAAAGTTAGGCAAACCGTCTCAAAATATTTAACATCTGTTAACGGTGACATGCACAATACGCTTAGCCAATGGCAACTAACACAGTTCACCCAGTCTTAGATCAAATTTAAATGAAGAGATCGAAAACCTGAAAATATTTATTAAAAGAATGTGATGGTTCATATTAACACAGTGAACTCACCGCGACTGAACAACAAACTACACTCAATGCAAAGAAATAAGTAAACTGAAATGACCAACACTTTCATGCTCTCTGATTCGCCTCCCTGACGGCAACTGGGTAAGAAGTGATGTAGAAAACGAAGGATAGCATTGATCCATTACTACCATTGTTACCGACTCTCTTTAAGCTATTCGAAAAATGCTTCTGCGCAAACAACTTAAACCAATTCTACACTAGAAAAAAAATTAATCCTGATCATCAAGAACACGGAACCGTAGAATAATTCAGAGAGTAGTATCTGAAATCAGGAACGGTCTAGAACAAAAAAAGTACTGCTCTTTAGCGTTTTTAGACATTGCGCAAGCTTTCGATAAATCGTGGCATACAGGCTTTGTACACAAAGCTAGAAGATAATTACCGAAAAGTTTTTTTAAAATCATTAAAAATTATTTTTAATGCATCTGATTGCGCTTGATGTTTCAAAAAAAATTTTTTTGGATTTTGAGTTTCTGGAAAAGGGAGCCAACTCTAAAAATTGAATTATTTTCTGATGTACAAAATCACTTAAAACGTTTCCAGTAAATACTTAATTTTATGCAGTAGATACATGAAAACTAACAGGATTACAAAAGAGATTTTTTTTATCAAATTACAACCTCCTAACAATATCCTTGTTGATGAAATGCAGAATTCTTGTACTTACCTACTTTTCATATCAGTATCAATTAAAAGTAAAGGTCAGGGAGTTAGAAATTTCATGGTTTTGTAACTGTGTGTATTTGAGAACTGGACATGCTAATAAAATTATCTAATTCCGTTTTTATTATTTGTAATATTTGTATTGATAAATCAGAGTAGTACTTTAATTTCTATTTAAAACAATTAATAAAATCGGAATGAATTTGAGCCGTGACTTGTTGACAACTTTGAAGCTAACAATTTACGATTCTACGACGAAAATTTTTTTTACATTATGATATTACTCCCAAAATGATAACAGTTTTTCGAATTTCATGCGTTTGTCATAGAGTAATTCAAACGAACAGTCACATGTTATTTACGAAAGTCTAGCGATTAATGTTGCGTTTGTCCTGTCGTATTTCTGCCTAGAAGTAGGACTTACAACGTTGACATTCAACTTATCATAGTATTGCCTGTTGTTTTGATAATTATCGAAATTTTTGAAACTTTGTGGAGTCTTAGAATTTCTGAAATTATTTATGTTAAGCATCAATTGTTATAGAAATCACGTGCAATGAAATTGCAACACTAGTTAGGAAAAGTAACATTTTAAAAGTACCATAATATTTCAAAAAAAAAAAAAAAAACAAACGATTACAACGAGTGAAGGACAATAAATGAATGGACCAAACACAACATATGGTTGGTACCAAATTTTTTGTCACATACAGTAACCGCTATTTAAAATCTGTATAATCTGAAATGTGGCCAAGGCATATGAGTCTCTAGCGCCAAGTAACAACATGTCAATGGTTTTAAATTTCTTGTCACAGATAGCGAGCACCATAGCAGATTGATTTTAAAATAATTTGCTTCCAGCTCTTAATGTGCCTCAGTAATATTAATGGATTTACTTAACATTTTTGTCACAGATGGCGGAGGTCATGCCAATTTCATTCCATGACTACACTATTTTGTGTTTACATTTTAAGAGAATTTGTTTAGCTACACTTTCTGTGAAAATTTTTTAGTTTGATGTATGAACCTTTTCTCTGGTCTGTCACATAACGAGAGGAAATGCGTTTAATAATTCCCATAAAATATTACACTACACAATTAACCAGAAAACCAGATATATAATGTGTCTTCGCCGTTTTTATGCGCTTAATTTTTTTTTTTAAAATTCCGTCAAAAATTAATAATTTGACAAATGACAAAATTGACAAATGACGGTTATTTGGCAAATATCTTGAAAAAAAACTGTTAAAATCATATATAAAGGCATAGTCGGTTAAACCGAGATCAAACTTTTCTCTCAAATGGAAATCCTCATATTTTATTCCATATGAAGATTTTACATCAATAACGATCAAAGTTTTATCTAACTTTTTTTAAAAATGATTTATCAGAAGTTATAAGTGTTTGAATTTCCTAGGCAGATAATTAAACATCTCCGCAAATCCCTACTAGTTCAGGCATAAAATAGTGAAATTTATTTGTAAATTGATTATGCCGTGATATTTTCAGGAAATTTGCTTCCCTTGGCCCAAGTTTGTATGCTTTGGAGGCTTTTTTTAAATACATAAAACATTTAACTAAAGATTTTAACTAAAATTGTCTATGCGTTTAGCAATAAAAAACTATAATGCTTAAAAAATATTTTTCTAAATATTAGGTTCATTTAAAATACAAAGTTTAGCTTAGTACTAAATAATATATGTACCAAAAGTAGAAATTAATTTTTAGCTAGCAGGTCTAGCTCAAAATATTGTAGTATTGCATTTACATTTCTTTCGTTTAGGGTTCTCTTCGAGCTGAGCTTGAAACAGCTGTCAGAACGTTCAATAAATTTAGAATAATAAGAATAAAATTAGTACATGGGGGATATAATTTAATTTTTATGACGTGTCAACTTTGTTCATTGAAGAGAAACTTACGTTTTCACTGGAAAGATAATTAGATTTGTCTGAAACAATTGTTAGTTTGTATATTTTTCTTTACTTTTATTTCTACACTACTTTTTCAACCGCGCCCTTCGGGGGAGGGGAGAGGGCTGGATTACATTCCATCATGATCATATTTTTAGTTCTATATTTTCCCAAATGGCTACCCAAATTTGTAATAGCCAATAATTTTTTAGTTAAATGGGCAGCATCGTGCAACAAATTTCAACCTTCCAAAACAAAACCATAATTTTCCATTTCTTCGAACAAAATCTACCTATAGATTGTATTAACAGTACAAAAAATTATTTTTAATCTTATCCAAATAATTTCTTGCTTTGCTTAGCGCGTAATTGTCCAACAAATTATTTTATTATAAAACCTATCTAATATCTTAAGTGAATTTTGTAGTGATATTTTGTAATTATAAACTTTTGCTGTTATTATTACTAGTATAAAGTGCAAAAATTGTAAAACAAAAATAATTTTTTTGGTTTTCTTTACTGTGCAAATATTAACTTAAAAATTTTCTTACGTCTAGAAGGAGATACATACATATACCTAATATGTTTAAAGTTTTGAGACATGATATGCAAAAATTTATAAAATTATGTCGAAAACAACAAACTACTCAGTAAAATATTTTTTTCTCGAAGTTTGGAAAAACTTTAGAAATGCTGAGTCACCTCTCGAATTGTGGAACGATTTTATAATTTTTATGATAATCTCATTGTTGCTGTATTGAAGTAAAACAATTTTTTTTTTTGTTAATTAGCTATTTAGTTTTATGGTTGTAGACAAAAAATCTAAGTGAATTACCTATATAAAAATAAACGTTCAATGGTATATGAAATAATTTAGAAATGCCGTAGATGCGGTTGGTATCTTATCCAAAATTACATAATTCTAGAGGTGTTTTTGTTTTCAAGTAACACACATAGATACATACTTACCACGCACATATTATTCATATATGAGACATTTTGTCCTAAATATGTCCTAAAATTACAAAAACAAAATTGAGGATAGATTTTACATAAACGTGTAAGGTTTTCCTAATCTCAAATAAATATCAATGTACTAGTAAGAGTAATATATGAAATTCTTTTGTTTGTGTATGCTTTTGTTAAGGGTTTGTGGTCGGTGTAAATACTGAAATCGCGACCTTCTATGAAGTATCTAAAAAGTTTTACAGCAAGAAAAATTGCCAGAAGTTCCCGATCGAATGCTGAATACTTGATTTCGGCACTCGTTAATTTGTTTGAGAAAAATTAAAAAGGCTCCCATCTCTTCTTATTGAACTGTTGCAAGACCGCGCCAACGGCGACGTTCGATGCATCAGTTGTTATGCTAATTTTCGCGTTCCCGATCGTATTCGACTAATCTCTTAAATAATTGTTCAATATGCCTTAAATGTTGTACCTCAGTTTCTGAAGCATCAAGTATATCGTCAATATATCCGTAAACGAAATCTAGCCCGCGTACTACATCGTTAATAAAACACTGGAAGGTTTGAGCAGCATTACGCAACCCAAAAGACATGCGTGTGGATTCATACAACCCGATTGGTGTTGTAATGGCCGTTTTATATATATCTTCCGACGCAACTGGAATTAAGTGTTACGCCCTAACTAAATCGATATTGGAGAAAATTTTACAACCATGTAAGAGCATTGACAAATTTTGTATATGAGATATCGGATATCTATCTGGTATTGTTACTGAATTTAATTGCCGATAATCTGCCGATAATATCCTCTAATCGAGATCTTTTTTTCTCACCATATGTAATAGGCATGATACTGAGGAAGGCGATGGACGACAAATCCCCAAATCCACTATATGTTGGAATTCTGTAAATGCGGCTTTGTGCCAATCAGGATCTAATCTACGTGGTCTAGCCATTGGCAAGTGAACATTTGTCACTATGTGATGAACTACCGAATGACAAACTGGCAAATTAAAATTAGGTAACGCTGCAAGACTATGATATTTATTTAAAAGCGTGCCATAACCATTATCTATTGAAAAATGCACAGTGGTAGGGGTTTCGAAACTCCTCACTGCAGCATCAACAGATAATTTTGTTGTCGCATCCACTAATCGTCTCCCTCTGAGGTCGACTAGTAGATCGAACTTTGACAAAAAGTCAGCGCCAATAATAGGACGACTCACGGATCCTATAATAAATGCATGCGTAAAGTTTCTTTTAAGTCCTAAATTTACCTTGAGCAACTTCGTACCATACATACGAATGGTTGAGCCATTGGCGGCTGTTAATGTTAGATCCCGAGAATACCTATTTATATTTATGTCATAAAATTTGCCAGGTATATTTGTAATGCCAGCTGTTGTATCAATTAGCAAAATTAGTTTGTCATTATTATCATTTATAAAGCGCCAGGACGTACGCGAATTCATTAATGTCTCAGACTCAACTTTGTTTACTGGTTCACGCACACATGTGGAATCCTTAAAACGTAGTTAATTGAACTTAAAAATGTTTTTAAAAAATAGGAAGAGAACACAAAATAGGAAATTGAGCCAAAACAACCCCATAGAATTTCTAGATATAATCCAAAATCCATTTAAGATAACTTTATACATTTATTTCATCAAATGATGCTCAATTCGTTGATATATAGTCCTTAAAAAGTAACGTGAACACGTTTTTATATGCAAAAAAAGAATAAAAAGGTGAAATTAGCCTAAAACAACCGCTTAGATTCCTAGATATTTCCCAAAAATAAATAAGGATAATTTTATAGATTAATTGGATCAAATGACACTAATTTCGTTGATGTGGAATCCTTACAACGAAGTCATTTGAACTTACAAATATTTTTACAAGCAGGAAGAGAACACAAAATAAGAAATTGAGCCAAAACAACCACATAGAATTTCTAGATATAATCCTAAAACGATTAAAGATAAATTTATACATTTATTTCATCAAATGATGCTCTATTCGTTGATATACAGTCCTTAAAAAGTAACGTGAACTTGTTTTTACGTGCAAAAAGAAAATAAAAATGCGAAATTAGCCTAAAACATCTGCTTAGATTCCTTGATAATTTCCAAAAATAAATAAGGACAATTATATAGAATAATTGGATCCAATGGCACTACTTTCGTTGAAGTGGAATCCTTAAAACCTAGTTATTTGAACTTACAAATGTTTTTACAAGCAGGTGGAGAACACAAAATATGAAAGTGAGCCAAAACAACCCCGTAGAGTTCCTAGATATAATCCAAAATCCATTATAGTTAATTTTATACGTTGATTTTATCAAATGATGCTCAATTCGTTTATATATATTCCATATATTCCAACGTAAACACGTTTTTACATGCAAAAAGAGAATAAAAATGCGAAAGTAGCCTAAAACAACCGCTTAGATTGCTAGATATTTTCCAAAAATAAATATGGACAATTGTATAAATTAATTGGATCAAATGGCACAACTTTTGTTGATGTGGAATCCTTAAAACATAGTTATTTGAACTTACAGTTGTTTTTACAAGCAGGAAGAGAACACAAAATATGAAAGTGAGCCAAAACAACCCCGTAGAGTTTCTAGATATAATCCAAAATCCATTATTGTTAACTTTATACGTTGATTTTATCAAATGATGCTCAATTCGTTGATATATATTCCTTATAACGTAACGTAAACACGTTTTTACATACAAAAAGGGAATAAAATGCGAAAGTAGCCTAAAACAACCGTTTAGATTCCTAGATATTTTCCAAAAATAAATATGGGCAATTATATAGATTAATTCGACCAAAAGGTACTAATTTCGTTGATGTGGAATCTTAACAACGAAGTTATTTGAACTTACAAATGTTTTTACAAGCAGGAAGAGAACACAAAATACGAAATTGAGCCAAAACAACCACATAGAATTTCTAGATATAATCCAAAATCGATTAAAGATATTTTTATACATTTATTTCATCAAATGATGCTCTATTCCTTGATATATAGTCCTTAAAAAGTAATGTAAACACGTTTTTACATGCAAAAAGAGAATAAAAATGCGAAATTAGGGTAAAACAACCGCTTAGGTTCCTAGATATTTCCCAAAAACAAATAAGGACAATTATATAAATTAATTGGATCAAATGAAACTAATTTCGAAGTAGCCTTAGACATTCACGTCGACGAACGTCTGTTTTTTCTTCATGAAAATAGAAAATATAAATTAAATTAAATTAAATTTCGTAATATTTAATACGGAGGAACGAAACACAGAGATTTTCTGCCATAAAGGGGAAAATTTCTTTACCGGAATTAAACTAGATAAAAGAAAAAAGAAGAAAACATTAAAAGAATTGTGCTAACAAAATTTGGACCTGCTGGTGGCGGTGTAACCACAGCGAGGCAGCAAACTTAAATATAAAATGCGGAAAAAAAAATTGGTGGACAGCCATCTTTGGACGAGAAAACCCTGAGCTTCATTACTAAGCTTATAAGCAAAAATATTAGCAAATCATTGGAAATATTTAAAAGTGACATTCTAAACCAAATCAGTGTCAATAACCCGGCCTTACCCGTAGAATCTACCACCTATAATACACCAGACGGAACCAACAACCCGTCAAATAGCCAAACAAATGCATCATACGAGGCCACTATTAAAAAACGGTCCAACGAAGTGGGCAGCCCCTCAACGTCAAGCGTCGAAAAGACTAAGAGAGTGCGTAAGAACAGCGATACCCCAGAGAATGATGTCTCACATGCCGTCAAAATGATGCTGGACAACAGCTCTGACTTTGAATACACCGATTCGGAAACGGATAACGTAGTCTTCCCAAACAGCCGAATTGGCGGACAATTTAACAGATTAAAGTTTGACGTACCTGCTGATAAGGTCAATATGGACACTGGAAGGAAAGCCGCAACCAGAGTCGCTAAACCACCCCCAATAATTTTAAAAGGGTTCGACTCGTCAAAAATTAACTTAATCAGAGAAATTACAGGAAAACTTACCGGCACCCTGCTCAAGGTGTACTCTAGCAGCACGATAATTTACGCAACCAATCTTGAAAACCACCAACTACTGGTAGCGGAACTCAAAAAAATAAACATGAATTTCTTCACATACATCCAAAAAAACCAAAGACCAAAAGTGATGTTGATGAAGGGTATCCATCAGGACACAGACACGGATGAAATCAAAGCTGAATTAGAAAAAAAAGGGCTAGCGGTGCAAAACGTGTACCCCATAAACAAAATGATCAAGGAGAACGACGGCTCGGAGAAGCAAATTAAATTACCCTGCTTTACGGTGTCCTTTGCGCATGATACCAAATATGCAGACATAAATATGACCAACGGTTGCTGCGGCTACAAAATCAGTTGGGAAAACAAAAGAAAAATCCCCATAGCACAGTGCCGTAAATGCCAAGGATTCGGGCATGTTGCTGCTGGGTGCAGCATGCAATACAAATGTGTGAAGTGCGCCGGATCACACCTACCAGGTGCCTGTCCAAGAAATGAAGATAAATCAGTCCCAGTGAAATGCGGCAACTGTGGCGGAGGACACGTGGCCAGCTTCTTTGAATGTCCAGAGAGGCAAAAAAGACTTGGTAAGCTAACTAAACCTAATCTAGTAAATACAAACAATGTAAACAATGCTCAGCCCAAAACTTTTGAATCTAACTATGTCAAAAAAGGTGTCTCTTATGCCGATTTTCTCAAACCCAAACCGAGCCGGGGGCCTTCAGCTCTTAACGTACCACATTTTTCGGAGCCATCTGGAGCGAGTAGTATTCTTGGAGAGTTCTTTGCAAAGTCACATGAACTCTTCGGCATGAGCTTTACCTCGCTCACAAGCCACGTATCCAAATTTTTAATACAACTAAATAATATCCAGGACGTAGCCAGCCAAAAGGCTGCGTACCTCAATTTCGTAGTACAATTCCTGCAATGAAGATTGTCACCTTAAATTGCAATAGCCTAATCAGTAATGCCCGTCGCCAGGAGCTATCGGTATTCCTCAATCAACATAAACCAAGCATAGTGTGCCTAAACGAGACCAGACTAAACGACCGACACTCGCTTTTTTTCGAAAATTACATCATACACAGAACAAATTCCAAAATTAAGAGATCCGGAGGTACGGCGATCCTAGTCAGAGACAACATAAAACATTCATCGCCGAGGGCCTATATACGGGACAGTTTAGTTGCTACCACTGTAATTGTGGGGGAAGGAGACGAATCTTTCGTACTAGTCTCTGCCTATTTTTGGAAGGTTGTAACCGAAGACCTACACAGTTTGATTAGCACTCACCCACGCGTCGTCGTCTGTGGCGACTTTAACGCTCACCATCATTCATGGGGCTGCTTGACAACCAACAGCAGCGGCCGGACACTCTCGGAATACTGCCAATTTAGGAATATCAACATTCACTTTCCTCCCGTGGGAACACGCGGGGATGCAGTACTTGACCTGGTCTTGGCAAAGGAAGTAGACATTGATGAAGACGTCACGGTGCTGAATGAGTTCTGCTCTGACCATATGCCAGTAGTCTTTCACACCTTGGATCGGTTCGACCTGTTCCAAAGTCCAGACGGTGTAAGAATACTGGACTACAAAAACGCTGACTGGCCTTGCTATAGGCATTATATTCATCAAAAAGTTGCCCCGCTCAACGAACAGCCAATCGATTCAACGGATGAAATCGACCGAAGAGTTCATAAACTCACAACAATCATGGGAATAGCCACGGATAAATTTGTGCCTCTGATGGAGAATAGGACCAGACCGCTACCTGCTCATATAGTCCAACTGATCAAACTAAGGAACTATTATAGAAACAAACACCGATATTGGCCGGCATTATACACCACGAAACTAATAAATCGAACTACGAGGCTTGTGCACGAAAAAATCAGCCAGTTTCGCCAAGAAAGAATAAACGAGAAACTCAGAAGCGTAAACCCAGACAAGTCAAATATATTTAAATACATAAGAACTCTGAGACCAACAACAAAACTAAACACGGTGCTAGACGGCCCTGACGGCCCGGTCATTGATCCTGCAATAATTGCCAACAAGGTAGCAGACTACTACCAAACGATATTCAGTGAGAGGGCACGTACCGAGGATCAGGGAATAATAGACCAGGCGGACGGATTTATTACAAATCAAAGATTGCCATTTACGGTATATCCTGAAGCGACAAATGCCGCAGAGATGTCAAGCATTGTACGACAGTTAAAGAATAAAAAATCGCCGGGGATAGATGGAATCTCTAACGGGGCAATCAAAAACCTACCAATCTCGGCTATCGTACAGCTGGTACAAATCACAAACGCTATTCTGGTTTATGCCTATTTCCCCAAAAGTTGGAAGCTCTCTAAGGTGGTAGCAATTCCCAAAACCGGCAAACCATGCACCCCGGAAAACACGAGGCCCATAAGTCTGTTGTGCGGACTCAGTAAACTGGTGGAAAGAGTGATCTATCGTAGGCTCTGGTCGGCGGTTCAGCACTTGATCCCGGTGGAGCAGTTTGGCTTTGTTTGCCATAGGTCGACAACGGACGCAATGATGCGTCTCTTGAATGACCTCAAACGAGCCAAGTCACGTCGCAAGATCACGGCGGTAGCATTCTTGGACATCCAGAAAGCATTCGATTCGGTATGGCACAAGGGCCTCATATACAAATTAATTAAATGTGGAGCCAATCCAGCGCTCATCGCACTACTTAACTCATACCTAGGAGAAAGGGAGTTCTTTGTCTGCGTGAATAATAGGCATAACTCGGAAACGAAACAAATATCAGCAGGAGTGCCCCAGGGATCGGTGCTAGGACCATTACTTTACATATTTTTTATGTATGACATACCTGTCCCTAGGCAGCCTTACACCAAGTTCCAAGCATACGCCGACGACACAACAGTATATTCCAGCAGTTACAGTGAGTACCAATGCTCTTCCAGAATTCAAGCATACCTTAATACGCTGGTGGTCTACTTCGACACCTGGAATGTTAGGATCAATGCCACAAAAACCCAGCTGGTCTATTTCTATCCCCACCAAAATTATAAAAATAAATTCAACAAAGCAGTGGACGTCTCCATTAATGGCGAAAACATCACGGTGTCAAGGGAGGCAAAGTATCTGGGCGTCAATCTGTCCAGTACTCTCAATTTCAACAGCCACATTAAAGCAATTAGCAAACAATCAGCGAATGCCTTCAGAATCCTGTACCCGTTATTTAACCGTAATAGTGTGCTGGACTACAAAAATAAGTTACTGGTATACAAGCTATACATCAGGCCCATCATCACCTATGCATCACCAGCCTGGTATGACTTAATCACATCAACGCAGAAAACCACGCTACAACGCATACAAAATAAAGCACTACGTCATGTTTTTGATAGCTGGCCACACCCGCCGGATTACAGACAAACCTCGACTGTCTGCCTCCATGACATGGCCCAATTAAACTATATCGGTAACTTCTCGGCTACAATGTTGTCCAATCGGCTAAACAAACTGCTTTCCTTGCCATGCGACTTCCTAAACAACATCGCTCACCAATACTGAACAGCTCGACATGTTCATGTTTATACAAATTATTGCGCTTAGCATTGTAATCTAAGATTAGGGTAGTTAGTATTAAGATAGTTCGTAAGTTGTAAATATTGTAAATAATAGTTTTAAGATAACACGCAAAAAAAAAAAAAAAAAAAAAAAAAAAAAATTATATTCGGGGGAAAACAATCCTCACTGCCAAGTTGCCGCAATGCATTCAAAATAAAACTATTACAATAAACACAAATCTATATAAAACCTAAAGGTTACTGTAGAAAAAAAAAATTGTCAAAACAATACTGTACATAATTACATAAAAATATTAATAAAGATTTTTGAAATGAAATGAAACTAATTTCGTTGATGTGGAATCCTTAAAACTTAGTTATTTGAACTTACAAATATTTTTACAAGCAGGAAGAGAACATAAAATAAGAAATTGAGCCAAAACAACCACATATAATTTCTAGATTTAATCCAAAATCCATTAAAGATAACTTTATACAATTATTTCATCAAATGATGCTCAATTCATTGATATATAGTCCTTAAAAAGTAATGTAAACACGTTTTTACATGCAAAAAGAGAATAAAAATGCGAAATTAGGGTAAAACAACCGCTTAGATTCCTAGATATTTCCCAAAAATAAATAAGGACAATTATATAAATTAATTGGATCAAATGACACTGCTTTCGTTGATGTGGAATCCTTAAAACGTAGTTATTTGAACTTACACATGTTTTTACAAGCAGGAAGAGAACACAAAATATGAAATTGAGCCAAAACAACCCCATAGAATTTGTAGATATAATCTAAAATTCATTAAAGATAACTTTATACGTTTATTTCATCAAATGATGCTCAATTCGTTGATATATTGTATAGTCCTTAAAAAGTGACGTAAACACGTTTTTAGATTCATAGATATTTTCCAAACATAAATAAGGACAATTATATAAATTCATTGGATCAAATGACACTACTTTCGTTGATGTGGAGTCCTTAAAACGAAGTTATTTGAACTTACACATGTTTTTACAAGCAGGAAGAGAACACGAAATATGAAATTGAGCCAAAACAACCACATAGAATTTCTATATATAATCCAAAATCCATTAAAGATAACTTTATACATTTATTTCGTCAAATGATGCTCAATTCGTTGATATATATTAATTAAAAAGTAATGTAAACACTAGATATTTCCAACTCTAGATATTTCCCAAAAATAAATAAGGACAATTATATAAATTAATTGGAACAAATGACACTACTTTCGTTGATGTGGAATCCTTAAAACGTAGTTATTTGAACTTACACATATTTTTACAAGCAGGAAGAGAACACAAAATATGAAATTGAGCCAAAACAACCCCATAGGATTTCTAGATATAATCTTAAATTCATTTAAGTTAACTTTATACATTTATTTCATCAAATGATGCTCAATTCGTTGATATATAGTCCTTAAAAAGTAATGTAAACACGTTTTTACATGCAAAAAGAGAATAAAAATGCGAAATTAGGGTAAAACAACCGCTTAGATTCCTAGATATTTCCCAAAAATAAATATGGACAATTATATAAATTAAATGGATCAAATGAAACTACTTTCGTTGATGTGGAATCCATAAAACGAAGTTATTTGAACTTACAAATATTTTTACAAGCAGGAAGAGAACACAAAATAAGAAATTGAGCCAAAACAACCACATATAATTTCTAGATTTAATCCATAATCCATTAAAGATAACTTTATACATTTATTTCATCAAATGATGCTCAATTCATTGATATATAGTCCTTAAAAAGTAATGTAAACACGTTTTTACATGCAAAAAGAGAATAAAAATGCGAAATTAGGGTAAAACAACCGCTTAGATTCCTAGATATTTCCCAAAAATAAATAAGGACAATTATATAAATTAATTGGATCAAATGAAACTACTTTCGTTGATGTGGAATCCTTAAAACTTAGTTATTTGAACTTACAAATATTTTTACAAGCAGGAAGAGAACACAAAATATGAAATTGAGCCAAAACAACCCCATAGAATTTCTAGATATAATCCAAAATCCAATAAAGATAACTTTATACATTTATTTCATCAAATGATGCTCAATTCGTTGATATATAGTATAGTCCTTAAAAAGTAACGTAAACACGTTTTTACATACAAAAAGAGAATAAAACTGCAAACTTAGGATAAAACAACCGCTTAGATTCATAGATATTTTCCAAACATAAATAAGGACAATTATATAAATTAATTGGATCAACTGACACTACTTTCGTTGATGTGGAGTCCTTAAAATGAAGTTATTTCAATGACACTACGATCAAATGACACTACTTTCGTTGATGTGGAATCCTTAAAACGTAGTTATTTGAACTTACACATGTTTTTACAAGCAGGAAGAGAACACGAAATATGAAATTGAGCCAAAACAACCTCATAGGATTTCTAGATATAATCTTAAATTAATTTAAGATAACTTTATACATTTATTTCGTCAAATGATGCTCAATTCGTTGATATATAGTCCTTATAACGTAACGTAAACACGTTTTTACATGCAAAAAGAGAATAAAAATGCGAAATTAGCCTAAAACATCTGCTTAGATTCTCTGATAATTTCCAAAAATAAATAAGGACTATAATATAGATTAATTGGATCAAATGGCTCTACTTTCGTTTATGTGGAATCCTTAAAACTTAGTTATTTGAACCTACAAATGATTTTACAAGCAGGAAGAGAATACAAAATATGAAATTGAGCCAGAACAACCACATAGAATTTCTAGATATAATCCAAATCCCAATAAAGATAACTATATACATTTATTTCATCAAATGATGCTCAATTCGATTATATGTAGTTTTTAAAAAGTAACGTAAACACGTTTTTATATGCAAAAAGAGAGTAAAAATGCGAAATCACCCTAAAACAACCGCTTAGATTCCTAGATATTTTCCAAAAATAAATAAAGGCAATTATATAAATTAATTGGATCAAATGACACTACTTTCGTTGATGTGGAATCCTTAAAACGAAGTTATTTGAACAAGCAGGAAGAGAACACGAAATATGAAATTGAGCCAAAACAACCCCATAGAATTTCTAGATATATTCCAAAATCTATTAAAGATAACTTTATACATTTATTTCATCTAATGATGCTCAATTCGTTGATACTCGTATATAGTCCTTTTTTTGATTGATTGTCTTTGGTGCCCTTTCTTTCGATCTGGTCCACCTTTTCTTGGTAAAAGGAACAAGATTGGTAACACTTAGCGGCCTTATTGTCGAACTTTTTATGATAAACGCATCATGGTTTATTTTTGTTGTTGTTCCAACGACTGTTATTTTGCATGTAGTTGGAATTGTTCTGACTACCGCTGCTCGACCGATTTCTGTTATAGGAATAATTGTTTCGAGAGGCATTACGAGATCTATCACTGTCGCAACTAGCGGCCAAACGAGCTTCAAAATCTCTACACTACAACTTCAATTCAATCCATCTCCAGAAATAAATGGAGGGGCTGGAGCCAGGTTTCGCCAATAAGAATTTTTACAAAGATTTCCAATGCTATCCAAGCATCCTTAGTAATGTTTCGGCTAATCAGAACTGATTGATAACGTCTTTTCTTTTTATTTTCTGGTGTGATAACACAATCTGCATTACCGATCTTTTCAATTTAGCCTGGGATAACACAATATGCTTTAGCGATTTTATCTTTACTTTAGGGCGGAAACTTTCGGCTGACATTAACTTATTCTGCATTATTGATCTTTTCACTTTCGGCTAACTTTAACAGTATGATTTAGTCAGATGTATATATTTTAGTTTCTTGACAGATGTATATATTTTACAAAACGATAAAATAAGGTGTTAAGAAGATCTTTCTGTGATTGTATTTCATGATAATTAGTACTCACTTATGTAAGCAATTTATGAAAAAAAAAAAAAATTGTTGTATCCAATATTGTCACTGAAGGCTCATCCAATGGTACATATTTATAATAATATTTAGGCGTAATCAATTAATGGATTTTGCATGGGTACCTGTCCGACTTAGGTACCTCTTATGTCGCTATTTATTCAATTTAAATACACAAATTGAAAAAATGCACAATATATTGTACAGTTTGAACGTGTATTCATTTAATTTTTTAATAATTTCGGATCATTTTTTTTTTCGATTTCAACCTAACTTAATTAAAATTAAGTTGTACGATTTGAATAAATAATATATGCGCCCCAACAAGATTTATATATTTTTACAAGTTTATGATTTCGCATAATAACCATCCGTTCGTCCCTTACCCTACTGTTCTATTAAGTAATATGTTAATCACTACAAAAAATGTATAATCACATACTTATTCCATTTTCATCAGCATCATTTCTCTAATAAAATATATTCTGGTACATCTCTATATTAGCATCATATACTAAACGATGATAACTTATCCACTTAAAATGAAAATGTAGAAAATTATTTTCTCGTCAAGAATAATTTTATATTTTATTATAATTAAAGTTGAAGTGGATGTTAGATATTCGCAAAGTGGATGATGGACCATTATGAATGAACCCAAAAAAAAACTCAAAAAAATAAAAAGGTCCAGCATATTATTTCGATATCTTTTCGTTTTTTCACTTTATTTATTTTCATAATTTTTTGCCAGTTTTTTCCTATCAAACAAAACGTGATTTGAATAAAAAGCGAGGCGAGAGCCAAACGAGATGAAAGTTTCCTCCTTATTATACATATATTGTTGTTATTGTTGTTACATACCGTATAAATTTATGTGTTTCTTCGAATAATAATGTTGTTGTTTTTGTATTAATTTAATTTTCCTTTTTTTTGTTTTTGTTGAATTAATTTTTTGAAATCTAATTAGAAACCTCTTTGCTACGAGTATATATAATAGTTGAAGTTTTTCTTTATAAAAATATGTTTCGCAAAAAATCTTTATCCAAAACTCAGTCACAAAAGGAAAACAAAGTTTTCCTCTTAAATTTGTTTATTTTATATAGCAATTGACCAAAAACGTAAAATCAATTTTCATTTTTTTTTTTTGTTTTTTCGTTTGTTAATTTTCATTATAAATATACAAAAAGAAAAATAACCAAACGAAAATAAATAAAAATAAAAAATTCAACAGAATTGAAAAAAACCAAAAAATGCTTAATAGGAAAAATGAAGCCTAATAGAAAAACAATTCACCGGAAATACGTGACCAATATACAAGTTTCCTCATTATTTCCACTTTGACTGGTTTTTCAATTTTATAGAAATTTTCTTCTTATTGTTTGTTTGTTTGTGTCTACCAATTTTCTCACTTTACTTAAATCGAAATAAAAAAAAAAATTCGATTGGGTTTTAGAAGTTTTTTGTTGTTGTTTTTCTTTTTTCTTTTCAGAAAATGAATGTCTCTGTTTTGATGGTAAATGTGGGAGGATGAGCTTAATTTTTTTTTTGCTTAGTGGATAGAGATAAAAATTGATTTGATAACAACAAACTTTGTCTTTTTTGAGTTTAAAGTATTAATAAGCCAGGTCGGAACAGTATTTTAATCTGAATTTGAAGTTAAGTGGAGTTTGATTAGAATTATAACGATTAAATTATTACACTCGCTTAATGGTTTTATATTTATTTATAGACTTTTCTGATTTTTGAGATAAAACGGATTTATTTGGCCCTGTGGTGAATTATCTAGATGTAACTTTAATGAATTTTCAAACTAAATAAAAATATTTCTGTGTTCTGAATTTCAGATTTTTGCTGAATTTAACATTTTTGCTGCATCGATTTATTATAAGATTTATTAAAAATTTACATAAGACCCAAGAATTTTTTGACACCCTCAAAAGTTTGACTACAAAGATACTGTTTAAAGTTAGCCGAAAGTAAAGAGTAAATTTCCAGACGAAATTAAAAAAAGCGCGGTAATGCAGATCAGTCGAAAATAAAAAATTTAATAGTAATCGGTCGATAGTGTTTAGAATAAAATACTATTGATGCATGGATATCATTGAAGACTTTTGTTAATATTCTGAAGTGGCCAACCCTGCCCCCAGTTCTTCGTGGAAAATTCGTGAAACCCAAAAAAAATATTTAAAATTAGTATAAAATCAGCCCCAAGATATTATGACAATAGCTATCGCAAGAAAAAAATTCAGTAAAAATTTCCCGTAGGAAATGTTGGAAAATTCGATTTTACAAAAATCATAGGAAATACTGTATATAACACCAGACTCTAAAGTGTTATATCTTGAGATAGATTGTAGTGAAGTGGTTTGTCAGTAGCTATTGCAGGAAAAAAATTCAGTTCAAGTTTCGCGTTGGAAATCTGAGTACATAAATTCGATTTCGCAAAGATCATTAGAAACTTTGTATAAAGTAAGCCTTTAAAGTATTATGTCTGAAGATCTATTGTATTGATGTGACTTGTCAATAGGTATTGCAGGAAAAAGTTCAGTTCTGGGAAAATTCGATTTTCCAAAAATCGTTTGAAAGTTTTTATAAAATCAACCTCTAAAGAAGATGTGTGTTTTGTGTGCCTAATGATGTTTCTAATGATTTTTGGAAAATCGAGTTTTCCCGGATTTCACACGGGAAATTTTAACTGAATTTTTTCTTTCGATAGCTATTGACAAATCACACCACTGGAGGCTGATTTTATACAAAATTTTCTAGTAATATTTGGAGGGAAACTTATGATTTGTCGTGTTAGTGGGCTATGAATTTGAGTTAACGTCTCATTATAGAAATAGCATAGAAGGTTTCAGGTTTTATTTTATTTGGGATCTAGATAAAATTAATTAAAATCCTTATCCTTTTACTATACTTGTAAAACGACCATTCATCGATTGATTGATTTAAGTGTACGATCAAAAACAAGCGAGGTTCCCGTAGTAAAAAAAACCGAAGGATAGGAGAGTTTTATTAGTATTAAAGAATCGACCAGTACTTTGATTTCGTTGCGCATATTTGACTTTTGTCTCGGAGAGTTTAGTACACGTACACCATGTATAGTATAAAATATTGTTTCTGTGTGTTGTCTTTTATTTTCTTTGTGTTCGTGTGGTATTTTTAACAATAAGCATCAAAAATAATTGCACCGGTTGAATCGGTTTAAATTTTTGGCGCTTACCTTCTTAGTGAGACCTATTACCCATGCTGTCGCGATTGATAATTGACATTTATCATGTCAAAATACTACTACTAAAAATTCATTTTGAAAAAACAGCAAAGAAAATACCTAATAAAATAAATAAATTATTTAATTATATTTAGGTAACCAAATCTAATTGGATTAAGCAAAATGGTAAGTAGATTGTGTATTAGTGTCTATAGAATTATCTTTAAGGCTTTTGTATATAATATTATAGTTATGTAGCCATTTGTGTGTAATCTGATTTTTTTCTAAAATGTTGAATAAAATCCAATTTAAACTAACATATTTTGTGAATTAGAAAAAAAAAATGATTTTTAATTTACAAAATGTCAAACATAAAAATAAAATAAAAATATACTAAAATGTGTTTAATAATATTCAAAATAGTAGTTGTTAAGTTTTTGTGAGATCTATTATGCGCTGGATATACTTATATTTAAAGCGAATACAAGCACCCTCTCGATTTACGGGTCCAAATATTTCGATATAAGGATGGCCAAATATTTTTAATTAAAGTTAAAATAACTTATTCGCTTTACGGAATTTCGTAAGTCTAACTAGGCCAAATATCGAGGTGTTGGTGTTTTTTGATATCATTGTCCCGTAAATTATAATTTTATTTTAATAAAAGTACATATTTATAAAAAATTGTAACACTATATTTTTACAGAATCGTGTTACGGTGTTACTCAGCAGCAAAAATATAATTTTAATTGATTTGATAGAAATTAATTTTGAAACCCTTTTTGGGTTTGGTGCAGTATCCGGCAACCAGCGAACCGGTGAGTTGTGGGTTGAAATAACCACGAAATTGAAATTGTCCTCTCTAATCCCTCGAAGTGTGGAACAATGGAAAAGGGTAATTATTTTAATAAATTCATTAATTATGCTAAAACTTACGCTAAATGTTTATCCCTATTTTAGGTTTGGCAAGACTTAAAAAAAAAATTAAGTAATCATAAAGCGGAGCAAAATTTAACGGGAGGTGGGGAATATATTCCACTGGAGGTGAGTACGGACGAGCAGCGCATAGTTGATTTATGCGGCTTTGAGAATTTTGATGGAATAGGTACAATTATTTAAAAGGGAAAGGTACATTTAAATTGGTGGTTTTTATGCTCAATGTACCACTCAGTCGACTTTTTTATGACACTTAACAAACTATTTTAACATATACAATAATAGATACAAAGCTTATTTTGGTTATACTTGTTGAAATTTAGCTTTGGCTCATGATAGCAAAAGCATCTAAGCCCACACGCCGCTGGTGGCTTCCACTGGTATAAAAATTTAGAGCCGCCAATACTTCTAAATGAAGTGGTATTCTTAGAATGTTACCCGTCTCAACAACAAATGGTTGGATATCATGAATTAATTTGAGCACCAAATGCTTCGGGAAGCAATAGTTGTCCACAAAACTGTAAAATTAAAATTGCAATTGCTCAAAATATTTTATAATTATATAATAAAAGATATCAATTTTTATTTAACTCACCATCGGTCGGATATGTTGAAGGGATCTAACGTGTCACGCAAATATTCGTTGTACCGTTTAGTTTTTAACTTACGGTCGTAATACAAAATTGGAATAATTGAATTCATTTCAAGTGTTTTAACGAAATAATATAATAAATTATAATTAAATTTGGTATTATCACAAGATTCAATAAACACAAAAAAAAAAATTATTAAACCCGAAAACTCCACAAGAAAACTATTAAATTAATTACTATTATACTAAATTAGATTCGAAACTAAAATTATTATTAAAGCCAAAATAAAAACCAAAATTAAACGTAAATATTAAACCCGATAACTTTACAAAAACAGATTGAACTAATTAAATTGTTTTAAAGATTTGCAAATATAGTTTTATCACTAAGCACGATGATATGGATAGAAAAATTAAATGGTAAATGTCAATCCCAAATAAAAGCAAACAAAAACAAACAACATGAGTACTAACACTTAAACATTTACAAATTCTAATGCGTTCCGGTTATTTTCTCTCATACTCTCATTTTCGGAACAAAATTGACGTACACGTTTCAGATACCTAAGTAGTAGCTGAGTGAGTTTCGCCGGCATTTCTGAAAATCCAAATCAAATCAATTAATTATCGCTAAACACCACTTTAACAATCAACTAAAGTTTTTAAACCACACTGAAACAAATTATAAATTAACAACTCAGTATAACAAATTAAATGTTGTATCAACAATTTCGTATTCACTTACTACATCATGTTCCTGGATTTATTTCTGAAAATTTAGGGTTTAAGCCTTGACTGTACGGTTTTGCTATATAAAATGGTATTGAAACCTATCTAGACGTAAGGTATTAATTGCGGTTGTCCGCTTGTGTTTCAAACATAATAAAATTCCAACGAATGTAAGAATAATGGTAAATGCACCCTGGTATATACGTAACACAAACATACATCCCGATTTATACATCGAAACGGTATTAGACACAATCACGCACTATAAAATAAATAGTACGAGTTGAAATTAGAAATTTTAAAACGACACAGATATCGGCGTCTTAATAAAATTCCCTTTCGAGGAAAGATGCAAGAATAAAGCCCTAGCAGGACAAAAAATTCAGTTCAAGGTTCAAGTGGGAATTCCTCTAGAATATTATGTCTGGAGATGTACTGTATTGTAGAATGAGTGAGTTTTAGAGAATCATTTGGGCTGATTTTTGGCTTTAAAATGTTTTTTTAAAGAAATAAGAACCGAAATAACTGATAATTATTGATAATGTTTGATGGTTTGTCGGTGCGATGACGTGGAAAATACGTTATCTCGTGCTTTTAAATGATTTTGCAGTCATTCTGGAATATATAAATCAGTGTTTTTCAGAATAATATCTGTAAAGTTTCTTGCATCATAAATAAACCTTTGACCAGATTGTTAATTAGAATTATAATAATTAACACAAAAGCCACGACTTTCCTAGATTATCAGATAAGATCAGAATGTTTGTGATAAAATATTTCTGAAAACCACTTAATAAATTTGCAGAGAAAATCGTATTAATGAAAATAATAAGCCTTTATATATCCAATGAAGCTTAAAAAATATTAAAACTAATCCCCATATAATTCCAGATAATTATAAATTCTTTAATGTTTGAACCACAAAAATAAAACACAGAAGAGGACAACATAATTAACCATATTTTATGTTATCATTTTCATGATAATTATCGTTAAAATTGTATGTTAGATTTAAGAAAAACACACACACATACAAAAAAATTTTGTCCTTTTCGCTTTTCTTCAGTTTTTTATTTTTTGTTTTAAGGAAAAGAGGATTATACTTATGACTTTTATATTGTCTGTCTGACAATTTTATTTTTCCACCAGTGTTTTTATTTTTTCCGTTTACTTAAGTTTTCGTAAAATTTCTTTAAAAAAACATGAGATTCCTACATTTTCCGTTTCTATTTAATTTTTTTTCTCCTCTCTGTATTTAAGTAGTTAGATTGTCATCATTAGAATAATGATAAAATTGTTGCTGGCAAGCACAAGAAAAATGTATTTGTATATAACAAGGAAAAGACAAAGGTTTTAATGTCACAAAAAAAAAACTAAAAATGATAAAAAATAATAATTTTGAATTGCAATAAAAATTATAATTATTTCTTATTACGAAAGAGATATAACAAGACATTTAAAGTATTTTTTTGCAGCAGCTTTTTTTTCATATAAAAAAGTTGAATGTTTTGCTTTTTGTATGAACATTGTATCTAAGATTATATAATTTGTAATTTTCAATTAAATGAATAACACGGGAACGACGTTGAAATTTATACAATTTAGTTAAATTGCAAGCAATTATTATCAGTTTAATCAAAACTTTTTAAGGATTGTAAGATTTAAGTCTTAAATTATTCTACCTAAACACACTTAAAAAAATAACCAAAATACAATACTACTTGTTTTGTATATTGTGTAAGTCCAACGCTATTTTATATCACATTATAATATAGGCGAGTCATAATTTGTTTTAATTTACGCAGTATTTAAAACTTAGAATACTTTTTTCATTTCAAAAATCTTTATTAATATTTTTATGTAATTATGTACAGTATTGTTTTGACAATTTTTTTTTTCTACAGTAACCTTTAGGTTTTATATAGATTTGTGTTTATTGTAATAGTTTTATTTTGAATGCATTGCGGCAACTTGGCAGTGAGGATTGTTTTCCCCCGAATATAATTTTTTTTTTTTTTTTTTTTTTTTTTTTTTTTGCGTGTTATCTTAAAACTATTATTTACAATATTTACAACTTACGAACTATCTTAATACTAACTACCCTAATCTTAGATTACAATGCTAAGCGCAATAATTTGTATAAACATGAACATGTCGAGCTGTTCAGTATTGGTGAGCGATGTTGTTTAGGAAGTCGCATGGCAAGGAAAGCAGTTTGTTTAGCCGATTGGACAACATTGTAGCCGAGAAGTTACCGATATAGTTTAATTGGGCCATGTCATGGAGGCAGACAGTCGAGGTTTGTCTGTAATCCACCCCTTTCCAGCCGAAAGTGAAAAGTCGATAATGTAGATTATGTTATTGACATTCCAGCCGAAAATAAATCAGCCTCTAGAGTGTTATGTCTGGAGATGGATTGCATTGATGTGACTTATCAATAGCTATCGCAGAAAAAAAATTCAGTACAAGTTTCCCGTGCGAAATCACGGAAAATTCGATTTTCCAAAAATTATTGGAAAATTTGTATAAAATCAGCCACTAGAGTGTTATGTCTGGCGATGGATTGCATTGATGTGACTTGTCAATAGCTATCGCAGGAAAAAATTCAGTTCAAGTTTCCCGTGGGATATCTCGGAAAATTCGATCTTCCAAAAATTATTCAAAAATTTGTATAAAATCAGCCTCTAGAGTGTTATGTCTGGAGATGGATTCAATTGCTGTAACTTGTCAATAGCTATCGCAGGAAAAAAATTCAGTACAAGTTTAATGTGGGAAATCTCGGAAAATTCAAAAAAGTTTCCAGCCGAAAGTAAGAAATGGATGAATAAAATCAGCCTCTGGAGTGTTATGTCTGCAGATAGATTGCATTGATGTGACTTGTCAAAAGCTATGGCTGGAAAAAAATTCAGTTCAAGTTTCCCGTGGGAAATTTTGCAAAATTCAAAAAAGTTTCCAGTCGAAAGTAAGAAATGGATGAATAAAATCCGCCTCTAGAGTGTTATGTCTGGAAATAGATTGCATTTAAATGACTTGTCAATAGCTATCGCAGAAAAAAAATCAGTTCATGTTTCCCGTGGGAAATCTCGGAAAATTCGATTTTCCAAAAATTATTAGAAAATTTTTATAAAATCTGCCACTAGAGTGTTATATCTGGAGATGGATTGCATTGATGTGACAATACCTATCGCAGGAAAATATTCAGTTCAAGTTTCCGTGGGAAATCTTGGAAAATTCAATTTTCCAAAAATTATTACAAAATTGGTATACAATCAGCCTCTAGAGTGTTATGTCTAAAGATGGATTTAATTGATGTAACTTCTCAATAGCTATCGCAGGAAAGAAATTCAGTTCAAGTTTCCCGTAGGAATTTTCGGAAAATTCGATTTTCCAAAAATTATTAGAAAATTTGTATAAAATCAGCCTCTAGAGTGTTATGTCTGGAGATGGATTACATTGATGTGATTTGTACATAGCTATCGCAGGAAAAAAATTCAGTTCAAGTTTCCCGTGGGAAATCTCGGAAAATTCAAATAGTTTCCAGCCGAAAGTAAGAAATGGATGAATAAAATCAGCCTCTAGAGTGTTATGTCTGGAGATAGATTGCATTGATGTGACTTGTCATTAGCTATCGCAAGAAACAAATTCATTAAAATTAACGGAATTTTTTGAATACGGACATTAATCTGATAAATAAATTGTGTGAGAATCATTTTATGTTTGTAGATGGATTTCATTTAAGTTTCAGTTGTTTGTATTTTTAATTTTGTAAAAATGTTTGGAAAATTGAATTTTCCGAGATTCCCCACGAGAAACTTGAACTGAATTTTTTTCCTGTGGTAGCTATTGACAGGTCACATCAATGCAATCCATCTCCAGACATACCATTCTAGAGACTGATTTTAAACAAATTTACAAATAATTTTTGGAAAATCGAATTTTCCGAGATTTCGCACGGAAAACTTGAACTGAACTTTTTCCCGCGATATCTATTGACAAGTCACAATAATGCAATCTTTCTGCAGACATAACACTCTAGAAGCTGATTTTATTCATCCATTTCTTACTTTCGGCTGGAAACTTTTTTGAATTTTCCGAGATTTCCCACAGGAAACTTGTACTAAATTTTTTTCCTGCGATAGCTATTGTCAAGTCACATCAATGCAATCCATCTCCAGACATAACACTCTAGAAGCTGATTTTATACAAATTTTCAAGTAATTTTTGGAAAATCGAATTTTCCGAGATTTCCCACGGGAAACTTGAACTGAATTTTTTTCCTGCGATAGCTATTGGCAAATCAAATCAATGCAATCCATCGCCAGACATAACACTCTTTTGTATATTCTTCTGATTTTCCGATATTTTCTACGAAGCAAAGTTTTACACGTAAATTTATTTACAAAAATTTTTATTTAAATCTATGTATGGTATTTACTTTCGGCTGATAACTACTAAATTTTTTATTTTCGGCTGGAATGTTATATCATAATTTGCATTATCGATTTTTTACTTTCGGCTGGAAACTTTCGGTTAGGATTAGACTATCTGCATTGCCATTTTTTTTATTTCGGCTGGACTAACACAATCTGCATTATTGACTTTTAACTTTCGGCTGGCAACTTTCGGCTAACTTTAACAGTATTTAAATTTTACTTATATTATATTTTAATAAATGAAAACGATTAAATTTGTATAACACTGGTTCCATTAATGTTTTTAAATATTTGTTTTTATTAGTTTTAATAACAACCTCTATTTAATTAATATAATGTATTAAAATATTTCATTTAAAAGTTTGTATTTCAATTTAACGGTTGTTTATATTTTAATTCAATGCCAGTATACATTCAATTGAATGCACTGCACTGGCTACGGCCATTCAATAACATATGTTATTGTATATAAATGAAACAGTGATAAAGTGATAAATTACTCGTACTCGGCCATCAGAAAAAAAAATGTTAAAAAAAACACAAAAAAATTACTTTAACACTTAACTAAGAATTATCATAAAATACAATAATTCAATATTTATATTATTTTTTTTAAAATTAATGAATGCAACGAAATTTGCAAAAGGCAAAAAAAAATCACAAGTATAATTTTTTCCCAAAATGGATGGAAGAAAACCATGTGGTATGTTGATTAAAACAAAATCCCGACTTGTATCCAATTCGTTGATAATTCAAAACTAGTAATTATGGTACCGTAATAGAATGATACGTTGAAAGCAGCCCATAAATTATGTATATACACACCAGTATTTTAATTCCGGATTTCCAAATATACGGTACATAAAAAATTATAATATTTCGACTGTGTTCCCGAATTTTATAGCCGTTTGTAGACGATTATAATCGTATCTCCAGTTCTCCAATATTGAATATTATTGAAAGTCGATGACACACGTGCAATTTGACCGGTGTTATAAATGAGCGACCCAAACGGTTGCCACTTCTTTATTTATTGTAATTATTTTTAACCACTTTCTTGCTGTTTTTTTTCACACCGCATTGTCTTCTATTTAAAATTCTCGTTGTCTTTTTTTATTTTTGCTTTGGCGTGTGCATGTCCCAAAATCTCGTTTTTAACTCCCTCATTCTACCAAAAAAACAAAACCAAAAAAAAAGTCAAGTTCGACAAAACCCGAACATATCTAAAAAAATCGAATGCATGATGAACCAAAAACGATAGACCTACAAAAACGGAAATCAAATACCTATTACCTACACCAATCCATAAAACAATTAATCTATCATTATAAACAAATCAGTAGCAAAGCAAAAAAAAAATCCAAGAAACCCAATTTATTATGTTCCAAAGAAACCCAATTTTAACCCTTTGCCAACGCAAAGTGTGTACCACAATGTAATTCCGTCATTTTGACGGGTCGGTAGTTCTAGTGTTAAATATTTCATATAGTCCAACCCAATCATTTACAAGAAAAAAATAATCGTTAGAAAAAAATTGTAAGAGAATTTGTCTGTATTAGTAAAATTCGCTAGTACATCCCGCAAAGTACATTCTGTATTTATAGAATGTAAATTGTGGTATAATCATGAGATCTGATCTGCTCTTGCTTTTTTCATAATCATAAGCTCATCACTTCGAAACTGGATTAAATTCTCTTACAATCTTCGGAACATATTAAAATCATATAAGTTAGAAAAAAATAATCATTTATAATTTCTAAACTATCTAATATTTCAAAGAATGTTATTATTTCTTCGGATAATTTTTTAAGTAAGAAAAATCCTCTTTTATAATGAAACCTATCTTTCAAAAATACTTTAGAATGCGTTGTCTGATGATTTTCAGTATTATAAATATTATTCTGTACAAGTTTCTTTTGACCTACTGTTATTTTGTTGGTAAAATCTAAATTCAGCCAGGTATTTGCAATCATTTGCTGATGCCGATTTGCTACAGTTTTGCAAATATTTATAAAGTTTTGTGATTTTAATCTAGTAAAATATCGATGTTTGGCTTCATAGCGCATTGTCCACATATAAATAATTAGTCCCATTTCCCTAATGATACTGGGATTTAATGAGTAGGGAAAGTTGTTGTTTAAAACCATTAACAATGAAGTTTAAATATTGAGATAATAAATGCTGCAGTTTACAAATTTGGGGTTCGGAAACCTTATAATATAATATTATAGATAAAATCTGAAGTAAATTACTCAAACATTGCCATTGTGGATCGTGTTCGGGTAAATAAAAACGACTAAATATTAAAGGGCAATGTTTTATAAAACATAACATTTGAGTCGCATTTTGGCCGCAATTACTTTTATCTAAATTTATATTTGAAGGCTTGTTTATATTTTACCGAAACTTAAAATTAAATGCAGCAATTGTGTCATTTAGGATATCAATATTTTGAAACATTTTTTCGTGTAGAAAGAACTGCAACATATGGTATACTTTATAAACCGTGAAATATCCTTCTGTGTTGAAAAATCTAAGTTTATTTAAAATAAATTTTTTAATATTTCATAAGAATCATCTTTTCGAAGAGAATCGATCATAGTTTCCTCAGTACATGTTTTACTTTGAAAATTCGGTAAGGTACAAAAATGACAGGCTGAAAATGATTTTGTAAAACCCAATATATCATTAGCCGCAAGGTTATCATGTGACAATGTTGCTATTGTTCCTTGTAAATATCCTAAGCCATCAACATATACGCCTTCTTCAAGATGTTTTAAATCGTTTACAAGGACAGAAAAAATACTGAGTTTAAATTAAAATTAAGAAATATATATATTTAAAACGCTAAGAACATTTACGAAACTGAAATAAATTGCTTCTATTTTATGTATTACTGCTTTGCTACCAAGCACTTTAACAATTTCAAAATCGTCGTAGTAAAGTTGAATAAGCAACCAATTTTTGCCGGAAAAATTAGATTTAATTGATTGAAAAAGTTTTCCACAACAAAAATATTCATAAAATTCAGAATCATAAATATGAGAATCGTTAAATGATTTGAAAATTTTAGTAAACTTTATGTTTTTGAAAACCGCTTGGATTGTTGAGGTTATTGGGATAAATTGAAAATAGTTTTGGACCAATTTTCTTTTATAAGAGTTAATTTTTTTTAAGAAAGCGTATTTCCCATCTGGTTCCAATTGGTACTTCTATAGGTTGAACAAAGTGTACATTCTTGCAAGTTATTATTTGTTTCCAAATGTTTTTTAGCATGTCTTCGCAAACCAGACAATGTATTAAATAGATCCACAATCAATGTCTGTTACAAATTTTAGTTTAATTTCAGATTTTTCTTTTATAATTTTCTATTAACATTAAATGACTAAAAATTTCATTACGATTTTCAAACTTTTTGTAACAAACAAAACAAAAAAATGACATTTTGATTTCAAAATTTAGATAATATATTAAAACGATAAAAATTATAAACTAATGTTAATTCGAAATGACCACCACAATTATTTCAACTATAAAATTGTTTAATTATTGAAAAATTGTTTCTAGTAAAATATTAGTGACCGGGAGGTACGGGGTACGAATTCTGATAGGGGCGGGTTGCAAAAGGGATTTTTTATCATCTGATTATGATCGTTGATGACGATGAACACAACTATGACCCAATGTTGAGAGTGCAGAATCCATGGACTGACCCACTTTCGTGTCAGCACTATAGGTTGGCATGAATCAATGTAAAGTGCAGGTGGTTTTTGCAAAATCGCTGTTTAGCCATACGTCCTCGATTTGGCTAATAATGGGTAAAGTAAAACGATAACATTGAATTACGAAAGACTTGGGATTGCCTTGAGCCCTAAAATAGATTGAATAAATTAAAACCGAAAAAATGAAGTAAGATGAGAGGGATGGTCATTTCTAATGAAAATAGCCAAAAAAATAAAAAATTGATCGAATTGTGGATAGTTCAAAAGCTATTCCACTTTTAGTATTTTTTGGTGAAATCGCATGGCCAAACAATGTATTTTTAAAAAAACCAAAATTAATTTTATGTATCTCCCATTTGTAGTACGACCTTGAAAAGTATACCCGTCCAATAAAATCAATTTCATAAACTGTATTATCTTGGTTGTGTGAAGAATGAATAGGAAAATAATGGTTTTGAGAAGAATTTTTGCCACGGCTCGAATTATGTGGAGCTTTGTTAGTGACCAAATTAATAAAAGTTGTTATCGAATCTATGTGTATGCCAGAAGCAGAAATTTTCGCATGGACCGATTCAACTATCGTTTTACAGTGGCTGACAACCTCACCGAGAAAATGGAAAACCTTCGTAAGCAACCGAACATCAGAAATACACACAATGTTACCACGGTGCAAATGGAGACATGTTAATTCCAAAAAGAATCCGGCTCGAAGAACCGTCATGAATAAGAAACGAATGAATATGAGCAGACTATTTATAGCCTGATTCAAAGAATCCCCAAAGCACGAATTAGTAATTAAGAGAAAAACAATTACTTAACAATAAATTTTTATTATAATCGATTTTAATTTATATTAATTCGATTTATAAATAATGTAATTTTCTGTTTGTTATATGAATTTTAATTTTAATTTATGCCGAATTCTTGCATTGGTTAACTTAGACTCACTAAAATTTTCTTTTCCAAAATTGACTGACACAAAATTCCCCTCACTTAATCGTACGTTACTTAATATTTTCGATGGCAGCAAATGATTGGCTGATGCCCAAATTAATTGCTTAGCTGCCGAAATTTTAAATTACCCATAAGAAGCAATTATTATGGTACGAAAGCTTAAATTTCAGAAATTCAAACCAACCTCAAATTATCAACCGGCTTTTTCGAATATATTTATTATTAGTACAGCAATAAACTTTAATTGGAATATTTTTACGTTGGTATTGATTCTACATACATTCGATCACAACAAATTTATGTCAAATTTGTGGAAAAGTTGTGTTTGCCAAAAGGTAAGTTTCAATACATTTTTACAAATTTATACATCTAAATCATTAATATGTCGCTTAATTTCTAGGAATACAGCTTTAATTATTATTTGAGTGGAGTAAATCAAAAAGATAAGTATAAAACCAATAATTTTCGTAAAACTAGTAAGATAATTAGAAAATAATACATTTTGTTTCTTTTCAGATTTTGTTTGCAGCTGACTATTTAACATATTCCCCACCTTGAAAGATTATCTTTCAATTAATTGGAAGTTTGGCCAGTTTTTGGATTGGACGTCTGAAGATTTCATGTATGGATTTTATGGTGGCTACTCGTACTAAACCATCATCGCCGGGATGAACTTCGCTGACTCTTGCTACATGCCATTTGGTTGGTGCTAAATTGTCCTCTATCACCACGACCAAATCTCCAGGTTTCAAATTGGTTTCCACTGATTGCCATTTTTGACGTTGTTGGACGGTATTGAGGTAGTCGCTTGAAAATGTTTCCACAACCTTTGTGTTGTTTGCTGAATAATTTGCCATTTGTTTAAACGATTTGTGTTGATACCTTCTAGGTTTGGTTCTGGAATGGCTAGTAATTGTTCCCCGATTAAAAAATGACCCGGGGTCAAATAATTTAAATCATTAATGTCATCTGATTCACTGCATAACGGTCGGGAGTTTAAAACTGCTTCCACATGACATAATAGGGTAGAATACTGCTCATATGTAAGTATGGACGATCCGATCCATTTACGTACGAGTAGTTACTGCTTTGTGGATTTGATTCCGGCTTCGTAGATGCCACCCATATGACTTGCCGTTAGACACGTGAACCTCCTTAAGTATAATGCGTTAACAGATGATTAGCTACCTTGTTATGGTGTTGTTGGGATTGGAATTGCTTTTCTAATCTTTGAAGTTCTCTATCAACTCCTATAAAGTTGCTACCATTGTCACTGTATATAGTGATTGGGTAACCTCTTCTGGCGGTGAATCGGCGGAGTGCGGCAATGAAGGCCTCGGTCGTCATGTCTGTGACTAGCTCCAAGTAAATAGCCTTACTTGCCATGCATATAAATAGTGCTATGTGTATGCCTTTTGGATTTTCGCATTTCTTTTCGTGAACGCCTTAAGCACAACAGGCCCCACCACAACTCCGACATTTCCAAAGGCTCGCTTTGGGTTTAAAATCTTCGCAGACGGAAAATTGCCCATTAATTGTTTGGATGCCTTTGCTTTTAATTTAAAACACGTCACACACTTGTGACTGAACTGCTTAACGAGATTTCGACACCCTAAAATCCAATACTAATTGCAGAGGTGAAACAGCATAATAGAAACCCCTCCATACATAGTGTATCGTTGCACATCTGAAATTATTAACGCTGTGATATGATGATTTCCGGGCAAAATAATTAGATGCTTTCGATCGTGTGGTAAATTGGCATTCTGTAGTCTCCCTCCTACTCTTAGAATTTGACTTTCGTCCAGATATAGATGCATCGACGCAAGTCTACTACGGGATGAAACTTCTTGACCTGCCAGTAATCGGTTTATCTCTTCGCGGAATGAATGATTTTGTGCTTGCCGGTATAACTCAGTAGCAGCTGCCTGCAACTCGGTAATGGTAATCAGCAACTGCTTTTCTCGACATCTGTTTTTGGGATTTGTTTTGACACCTTCAATAAATCTGAAAATATAAACGAACACTCTTAACAATTTGTGCCAAGATAAATATTTTAGGATGATGGTCGCAATATAATCTTCTTGATGGGTGACTTGTGCAGCATTCATCGGAGTGATACTCATTTTTTCATGTATCCTCACTTGATTTTAAGAAGTCTGGACCGTTCCACCAAATATCGAGATCTCTCAGTTTGGACGGATGGACACCTGGTGATGCATGATCAGCCGGATTCTTTTTGGAATTAACATGTCCCCATTTGCACTGTGGTAACATTGTGTGTATTTCTGATGTTCGGTTGCTTACGAAGGTTTTCCATTTTCTCGATGAGGTTGTCAGCCACTGTAAAACGACAGTTGAATCAGTCCATGCGAAAATTTCTGCTTCTGGTATACACATAGATTCGATAACAACTTTTATTAATTTGGTCACTATTAAAGCTCCACATAATTCGAGTCGTGGCACAGAAAATTGCTTAATGGGAGCAACTTTAGTTTTAGTAGCAATTAATCGCGTCTCGTAGGTTTCGTTACTTTGAGTGAATTTGAGTTTTATTCTTGTTAAGATTAACTAGCCTTGGTATTTTAATGATGATAACATGGTTCAGTGCACTTCTAAAATTCGTCCATTGAGCTGAGATGTGAAATGGTAACTGATCGTCCCAATTAAGTTTTAGCAACCATTAACTTTGAAATAATATTTTTACAATGATTATAGAAGGTGCCAGTAATCCAAGAGGATCGAATAATCTTGAAGACTCGGATAGTAATTCCCGCTTAGTTGCTGTGAAATTTTCAAGTAAGTATACCTTGTAGCAAAAGCAATCCTCAACAGGATCCCATAGTAAACCCAGTACCTTTAAGCACCTTTGCTCATCGAGGTTTAATGGACTGATCTCTTTGTGATCGCGGTTTATTCCTTGTAAGAACTCACAGGAATTAGATTTCCATTTTTTAATAGTGAAACCACCATGTTTCAGCAGAATGGTTAGCTGATCTCGACATTCAATTGCTTGCGACAATTCATCGGCCCCTGACATCACATCGTCAACGTAGAAATCATTATCTACAATTGCTGCGGTTTGAGGATATTGATCTCGGTGATCGTTTGCTAGCTGCTTCAGGGATCGGATGGCTTAAAATGGTGAAGATGCTAAACCATATGTTACGGTTTGTATTTTGAAGTGGGTGATTGGTTCAGTTATCGATTTCCGCAATACTATCCTTTGATAGTCTTGATCTTCGGTTGTCACTAGAATTTGTCGGTACATCTTCTCAATGTCCGACGCAAAAGCAATAGTGTGCTTTCGGAATTTAACCACGGTGGGAAACAATGTATTTTGAAGAGTAGCTCCCACCAAACGATTCTCGTTTATTGACACACTTGAACTTGTTTTGGCTGAAACGTCAAACACAACTCGTAGCTTGATTTTACCTTGTGCCTCCTTCACTACGGCATGATGTGGAAGATAGTACACATTTTGATGACCCATTGGTATTTCGATTTCTCGCATAGGCTTCATGTGCTGCAGTTGAAGGTATTTATCCCTAAATTGACAATATTCCTGTTTGAGCACAGGATTGTTTTGAAACTTCCGCTCCGTGGCACTCAATCGAGATGTTGCAGCAGAGAGCGAACTTCCGAGCGGTTGGTGGTCTGGCTAAAACGGAGGAGTTACTACATATTTTCCTTCTTTGGTTCGGGAATGTGTGGTAACGAATTGATTTTCCATTCGTTTCTCTTCTTCTGTGAGTATATGTGCCGTGTGCAATTCCTTGACTTCGCAGAATTGCCGTAGCATAAAATCGATGCCGGTGGCGCATGATTAGACATAGTACTTCCATTGAATGTTGGGTTGATTTTGACTTTTCCGCAAATAATCCATCCGGATATTGTATTTATGTCGGCAACAATATTATGTCGATTTGGGAAGATTTAGTAAACTCAGGATCAGCTAATGGAAGGTTGGTTATATGCTGGTAAACTACTTCATTCGCTGCGTATTCTGGCGTATGCCCGGTTAAACTTTTTAATATTAATGCTTGGCATTCTAATGTTTTTTTATTAGGAAGTCTAGATTTTATTTGCAGCTGAACACTGCCTCGGGCAAATCCTGCTCCAGCTTGTGCAATACCAGTAATGGGTATTCTGGCATGTTCCTTGGTAGTTGTGCTATAAGATGCTAGACGCATCTTGCTATTTATTTTTAAAAGTTCGTCCACAAAACCCAAAGTAGGTAGCGTAACTTATTGACATTTTGGACCAAAAATGTAACCAAATGTAAATACTGAGCAAACAACAATGACCATTTATCACGCGGTTCTCCGGCAAAAATTTGGCAATTTTGACTCAAAAAAAACAGTCACGATTGTAATTTGTCTATCTGCAGGGGAGTTTCTCAGATTCATCGAACAAATGTGAAATGATTTAATAGCTGGTTGTTTCTCAATCATTACGTATGTTTTATTTCTGACCAAGCATCTATTTTAGCACTCGAAATTTTGTTAAGTGCAATTTTGAATAAACACGACTTAAATTTCGAATTCAAACTCTCCGTTTCATTTTTACATTGTACAATTTCGTTCAAAAATCATAATGAATTTATTGTTTTCATTGTGTTGCCGAAAGACAAGTTGGAGGAAGAAATCATATACTATCTACGCTTTAATGAAAAATAAAGTACCCTTCACAATAATCATTAGCCCCACATCTAAATTAATAGCGCACCATAATCATTTAGCCCCAAATACACATAACATGTAGTAAATTGAAAAACCGTACCATAAATAAACTCTATTATTTTGTACATATATTCCATTAAATAAAACATAAAATGGATAAGGCGGATAAGTCGCCCATAGGCTTAATTGCTTATCCGCTAGAAAATAATAGCGATTGTATTATCCTTCTATATGTGCGATATTTATGTTTATATATGTATTGTACATATATGTATGTATGTATATGTATATACATATTTTAGTTCCATTTATTTAAATTTTTTGTAATCAATCGGTTATCATAGTTTTTCATATTTTACGATATACTCTCTGTTTTATGGCACATAAAACATAAAATAAAAAAATTATGATTTTCAATTTTCATAAATTGGTATTGTTGTTATTTTTTTTTTTTATTTTTTTTGTATTATATTTTGGAAAATTATTGGTTGGAAAAACAAAACTTTTTTTTATCGACAAAAAATGCAAATTTCATGTACAACAATTTTATGTTTTGGTATATATTCTGTCCTACTCTCACGTTATGCGTATGCGATTAGATAGATTGAGGACGGTTTATTAATTTATGCCCTTTAGCAGGATATTAAATAAAAGGATGAATAGCCAAAGAGGCTTAAAAATAATTATTTATAATATATACGAGTAAATATAATGGAATAAATTTACATTTAATGTGCTTATGGGAGTACATCTTAGTTCTTGGAATCATGTGTGTATGTGTAGGTTCGTTTATGTACATATTCGTCTTCTATTAATACATTTTTATAAATATAGGATTTATGTGCGGATCAGCAATAACCAAAATTAAGTTCAATCTGATGGAATAATATTTTGGTTTTTCTATTCGTTGAACATTCAAGTTGGGCCACTACAGATACATATTTTGTACCGGCCACTTTTAATTCATATTCAATTCTCGTTGTTAAATATACTATGGCTTCGCTAGAATTAGTTAACTAGTTTTGCAACCGCAGAGAACGGTATATAAAAAATTTCTACTCATCCGTCAGTATCATCTTTCAACTAACCAATTTTGTATGGTGGCCTAATCCTTTTATGTTCAATCCAAAAAGTCGGCCTAGAGTGTCCTACAGAGCAAGTATTTGACTATTTGTTTCACCGGAAAAGCTGGCTGTATTGCTAGCTGGATTTGTTTAATATTTTGATAGCTCCATGTTCTATGTCGTGCAAACAAAGAGACCATTCACACAATAATTACATATTACATAAAGATATATTTTAACCACAAATGTTTTTTCGTATTTTTTTATATAAAATTTATTTGTTTAAAAAGTTTATTAAAAATTTTTTAGAAGGTGTTAAATGTGGAAAATACAGGGTTCCTTTTTCTATTTGTAAATAAAACACACATTTTGGGATGAAAAGTCAAAATTTTGTATTGATAATGAAAGATGGTTCTATGCCATTTATGTATGAAAAACAATATCATTCATATTGCCACCACAACTTCGTCTACAGACCCGCATCCAAACATCAACATTTTCGATGACATTTTCCAATAAACCATAACCTCAATTTCAGCTCGAATATTGATTTTAAGTTGTTGAATTGTTTGAGGATGATTAGCATAAGCGTTACCTTTCAAATAACCCCACAAAAAATAGTCAAGTGGTGTTAAATCCGAGCTTCTTGGTGGCAAAGTATAACTTCACAATTTATTTAAATTCTACGATCAGCAAATTTTGTTGACAATACACGGATTATTGCACTATTTGGCCGGCATGTCACGCAGCCTTGTTGAAACCAAAGGTGGTTGACACGCAATTCATTCAATTTGGGCCACAAAAAACCGTAAAGGCATTTTCCTATTCGTTTTCAAAGAAAAACGGCCCAATGATGCTACCAACCCATAAACCATACCAAACCGTGGCCCTTGGAGGATGAAGTTTTGCTTCGTGAATAACATGAGGATTCTCCGCTCCCCAAATTCGACAATTTTGCTTATTGACGTACCCATTAAGATGAAAATGAGCTTCATTGCTAACGATGATTTTTGATGAAAAACCTTCATTTGGTTCAAGCATTCAATTAACAAAACGACGACGATTTAAATGGTCTGGTGGCCTCAATTTTTGAGTTAGTTGAATTTTGTATGGATACAAATGAAAATCAACATGCAAAATGCGTCGTAATGTGGTTCGTGAAATATTTAGTTCTTGTGAACGATGCCTAGTTGATGTGCTTGGTTCATTATGAAAACTTTCACACAACAGTTGCCACTACATCAGGAGTACGAACATATTGATACGGTCTATGACCTTCCACTGAACCAATTTCTTCAAAACGATCAAAAATGTTGTCAATTGCACGCTCAGTAGGACGTCCATCTCGACGAAAGCTCTCCAAAGCTCTTGTTTTTGAACGATTACTTTCATAATAAATTTGAACAATCAAAATGCGTTGTTGTGTTATTAGCGACTACATGATGATAAATGACAAATTTTTGACTTTTCATATGTCAAAGAATTTTTTAGAACTGATAACAGTAAGTACTAAAATTCATTGATTTCAAAAAGAACCAACAGATGGTCCACCCTGTATAACTAAATAAAACCATTCGAAGTTTTTATGCAAGTATATAATTATGGTAATAAAATCCACTGCATAGACATATAACTCAAACATTATTATAACTATATATGGCAGAAGCACGGCATACAACATGACATATAAAATGGCAGAAGCATTAGCAGCACTTGAAAAACAGCGCAACGCAAATAAGTGCAAAGTATCAAATTTTGCCAAATATGTTCATGTTAGATATAAAAGGACGCACGGGGTTTGCCACTCTTAGCACTAGACATCCAATTTTCAAGTGTCCATCAAAACGTCGTTAATCCTTTAGCCCAAAAGCAGACGCAGTCTACATCATCACAATATGAAAATACTCCTCATTCTCAATATGAAACTAAAATCTTTACTCTACCTACGACCATCATAAATACAGTTAATGACTCAAGTTAAAGTAGTTAAATAATATGTCGCAAGCCAGTTTGATTACTGAATTCTGATTTCCTTGTCAGGAGCTTAGCAAAAATTACAAGCCAGCTGACTCCTGAAATATGGTTGCAGAATTGTTTAAAGTCTTGGAACTGATACTTTCACAACTTAACTATAGTTAAAATGGTATCTGTTCTACTCAAAGCAAATCTATTTGATCAGCTGGGTTGATTGGCTTTTGGGAGCCGATGTGGAGCGGTAAACTCCGCACAATTTCTTTTGACCTTTGGGAAAAATAAGAAATAGCTTGAAGACAGTGAACACAATTTCCATACCAAGGTTAAATGACATTTACATGTCTTCTCCATTTTGTTGTAATTTATTTTTCCAATGACTAAAGTTTCACCAAGTAACGGACTGATTAACAGTTCTCGATTGGCTTGCAAGCCACCCAATAAAATGGGGATGGGATACTGAACAGCCTATCTCGAACAAATTGGAGACACGTTCATTCAGTCGACAATCCGGCAGACCGGGAGTAACCGACCACCTTTACTTTCACTTGCAATAGATCCATTGGATGGTACAGTGAACTGATCAATAGATATTCATCGTTTATCAAATTTTTCAATTACGAAATCGAAGGTAATCATTTAAGACGAGACGATCTATTCCACGTAATTTCAATTCTACAAAGGCGGCTTAAGGTCATTGTAGTTAGAAGAAGTAGTCAGCAAATCCATGGAACTGCTATTCTCTTACCACACTGGATAATTTCCTTGATGGTTCCGGATTATTTCGGATTGAGGGCAGCCTACACAATAGTTTGGCTCCATATTCAACAAAGCACAAGATTATCATTCATCTTACATCGAGAATTACTTCACTTATTCATTTGGACAGTCATTTGGAAAATAAATACGCTGCGGTCTAATTCAACTTATGAACATTGATCGTCAGGAGTATTGGATAGCAAATGTAAAAAAACGAAGGCACCAGAAATTTTGAGAAACTAGTCTCAGAAAACTTATGGGTAGCTTATTTCCTGAAAACTGGTGTAGATTATGCTAGTCGGGTCCCATATCAATTTACCTAACAAAAGGAAGTGCGCAAAAAACCTATGAAGCTACATTGGTCTATTTATGTGTATAAGCCGAAAAGTTATAAGTTATCCATGTATAACTCAATAAATATAAAGGGCAGGAACCTCATAAGGTGATCAGAACTTCGGTATTCAATAATTAAATTCAAAAATTATTTTAAAATCCAATTTCCAACCCACTTGTCAAATTTCATCATATTCGGTTGAGAAATAGGCCAGTTCCATCATACTTGGCCATATTCCAAAACTTCGTCCAAAAATCATTTTAGAATCATATTTCCAATGCACAATTGGTTGAGAAATAGGCAAGTTCCTTCATACTTGGCCATTTTCCAGAACTCAATCTAAAAATTATACACCCATGTTGTACATACCATATGTACATACAAACACTCACTTTTATAGATTGCTCAACTGCTCACTAAACACTAATCCAACCACAACTCAACCCCAATTCAATCCACAAACGGCCCTCTACTCAACCCTCAACCCGAATGCAAACTCTCTTTCAATTCAATCCTCAAATCAGCATATATAAAAATCAGCCAACTGCTCACTATATCTTAATTTAACCCCAACTTAACTTCAACTCAACCCGTAAATTGACCCCGTAACCTTCAACTCAACCCCAAACTCAATGCCCAACTCAATATTTAAACCAGCCTACATAAAAAAATTGGTTAATATTTCTATAACCAGGTATTTTGAGCCAATTCGTATGACAGGTACCCGACCCTCTTGACGCACAGATTCCAAAAGCTTTTCAAATCTTGGCCTTGACCACAGAAACAGATTGGCAAAAAAAAAATTGTAAATCGAACAAGCCGTTCTCGAGATATCATGGGATATCATCATCATACATACAGACATCCGGACATCCAGACAGACGGACGGACATTTTTTTTTGCTTTTTTAGACTCAGCGACTTCGTTTTGAACCAACCAAATTATTGCGCATTTTTGATAGGATTTCAATACTTTGGCCTTTTTAGACCGAAGTAAACAGAGATAAACTTCAATATATTGGGGGATTAGTTCACAAATCTTACTTAGGCACTGAACATGGAACACTATAGATAGATTCGCAAAATTCACTGATCATGCTTAGCTAATCTATAGTCCGACAATGGTAAAATATACCAGTGACAGACTTGTGAAACAGCATTAGCTAATCCAACATATATCCATTTTAGTTGACATACTAGGGATTAAGCAAGCACGACTTTTAGTTACGTCCCGATACTTTTAACAGTATATTCAAATGCTTATCCTGACCATTAAGGTTTTAAATTTCTTGGAATATCGCTAATGAATCAGTCGTTAATGATTTTATAACTTCTATCGTTAAATGACGTCATTTCCATTTTCAACAATGTTATAAATCTTTCCGAATAACAGTGACACTCAGTGGCGTAAACTGCAAATTTAGGGTCCCCCCGCAAAATTTTTCTTGGGCCCCTAAAAATGCTTCTTGTTCCTATTAATAGGTAAAGCTTTTATTTCTCACAAAAAATTTGCTTTTAGTCCTTTTTAAATTAAAAACTTATTTCTTTCTATTATCCAGGCTGCAGTCTCGTATTAATAAAAATTATCTGATTTCGAAAGTAGGACCTTCTTATAAATTTTTAAGGTGTTAAAAAACATTCAAGTTCCAAAAACCAGGTTTTCAAACGCCTAAAGACCCTGCAGACTGCTAGTGTCCTAAAAAAATTCTCAACTGATACAGTGAAAGATAGTTTCTTTACCGGTAAAAACATTTATCATTTATCGGTAAACTTTGCGATTTTCCATTAACCGGAACTTTTTAACAGTAATTAAAATTAATCAAAATTTTAATTTTACTAAGCACAATTTTTCGCTGCGAACCTATTAGTACGTTATAAAAAAAGGAGGTGTGGCCAACACCCGACTTTCTTTAACGAACAGAGAATTTTGAGAAATTTTATTTTTTTCTTAATTTTTTTTTTAATTTTTTAATTTTTAAATTTTTTTTTAATTTTTTAATTTTTAATTTTTATTTGTTTTTAATTTTTGGAAACATTTTGCATTAAGTAATTTTTTATAAACCTTAAACTTTTTAAGATATTTGCAAAATAAATTTTCTGGACCAAGGGAGTGGCCACTTCCGGTTAGCCGATTTGGAGTAAAATTCACTGGGACCTCCCAATTTATCAAAAAAGTTTAAATCTGAAGTTTCAGTTCGATTGGTTAAACCATCTGGGCTGTAGAGAGGACACAGACAGACTGACAGACTGACAGACTGACAGACTGACAGACTGACAGACTGACAGACTGACAGACTGACAGACTGACAGACTGACAGACTGACAGACTGACAGACTGACAGACTGACAGACTGACAGACTGACAGACTGACAGACTGACAGACTGACAGACTGACAGACTGACAGACTGACAGACTGACAGACCGACAGACTAACAGACTGTCAGACTGACAGACTGACAGACTGACAGACTGACAGACTGACAGACTGACAGACTGACAGACTGACAGACTGACAGACTGACAGACTGACAGACTGACAGACTGACAGACTGACAGACAGACAGACAGACACCATTTCGAAACTCAATTTTTCGGACTCAGGGGACCTCAAAACAAATAAATCTCTAAAAATCTCACGGTACAAAATTTTCATGATTACTATACTTTATTTTATTAGAGTAAAAGAAAGTAAAACCCTAATCCATACGAACCGTTCGTTAAGTAAAAGTTCTGCAAAATTATTTTTTGGAAATCGCACTCAACTCCCAAGGGCCAATATCGGCCATTGCCAACAATGATGACAAAGGTTTCGCTAGCACATGGAATAGGTCCCTTAATTACCTAGTTAGAAAACCCTAATCCATACGGATCGTTCGTTTATTAAAAGTTCTGCAAAATTATATTTTGGAAATCGCACTCAACACTTAAGGGCCAATATCGGCCATTGCCAACAATGATGACAAAGGTTTCGCTAGCACATAGAATAGGTCCCTCAAATACTTAGTTAGAAAACCCTAATCAATACGGATCGTTCGTTTAATAAAAGTTCTACGAAATTATTTTTTGGAAATCGCAATCAACAACGATGATAAAGATTTCGCTAGCACATGAAATAGGTCCCTTAATTACCTAGTTAAAAAACCCTAATCCATACGAATCGTTCGTTTAGTGAAAGTTCTGCAAAATTATTTTTTGGAAATCGCACTCAACTCCCAAGGGCCAATATCGGCCATTGCCAACAATGATTACAAAGGTTTCGCTAGCACATGGAATAGGTCCCTTAATTACCTAGTTAGAAAACCCTAATCCATACGGATCGCACTCAACTCCCAAGAGCTAATATCGGCCATTGCCAACAATGATGACAAAGGTTTCGCTAGCACATAAAATAGGTCCTTTAAATACCTAGTTAAAAAACCCTAATCCATACGAATCGTCCGTTAAGTAAAAGTTTAGCACATGGAATAGGTCCCTCAAATACCTAGTAAGAAAACCCTTATCCATACGGATCGTTCGTTCAGTAAAAGTTCTAGGAAATTATTTTTTGGAAATAGCACTCAAAAATGTTGACAAAGCTTTCGCTAGCACATGAAATAAATCCCTTAATTACCTAGTTAGAAAACCCTAATCCATACGAATCGTTCATTTAGTAAAAGTTCTGCAAAATTATTTTTTAGAAATCGTACTCAACTCCCAAGGGCCAATATCAGCCATTGCCAACAATGATGACAGAGGTTTGGCTAGCACATAGAATAGGTTGCTCAATTACATAGTTAAAAAACCCTAATCCATACGGATCGTTCGTTTAATAAAAGTTCTACGAAATTATTTTTTGGAAATCGCACTCAACAATGATGACAAAGTTAGTTAAAAAACCCTAATCCATACGAATCGTTCGTTTAGTAAAAGTTCTACAAAATTATTTTTTGGAAATCGCGCTCAATTCCCAAGGGCCAATATCGGCCATTGCCAACAATGATGACAAAGGTTTCGCTAGCACATGGAATCAGGTCCCTCAATTACCTAGTTAAAAAACCCTAATCCATACGAACCGTTCGTTTAGTAAAAGTTCGGCAAAATTATTTTTTGGAAATCGCACTCAACTCCCAAGGGCCAATATCGGCCATTGCCAACAATTATGACAAAGGTTTGGCTACCACATAGAATAGGTCCCTCAATTACCTAGTTAGAAAACCCTAATCCATACGAATCGTTCGTTTAGTAAAAGTTCTGCAAAATTATTTTTTGGAAATCGCACTCAACTCCCAAGGGCCAGTATCGGCCATTGCCAACAATGATGACAAAGGTTTCGCTAGCACATAGAATAGGTCCCTCAATTACCCAATTAGAAAACCCTAATCCATACGGATCGTTCGTTTAATAAAGGTTCTACGAAATTATTTTTTGAAAATCGCACTCAACAATGATGATAAAGATTTCGCTAGCACATGGAATAGGTCCCTTAATTACCTAGTTAAAATTGAGGTGTGGCCAACACACGACTTTCTTTTACGAACAGAAAATTTTTAAAAATTTTATTTTTTTCTTAATTTTTTTTTTTAATTTTTTAATTTTTAATTTTTATTTGTTTTTAATTTTTGGAAACATTTTGTATCAAGTAGTTTTTTGTAAACCTTATACTTTTTGAGATATTTGCAAAACAAATTTTCTGGACCAAAGGAGTGGGAAAAATTCGAATAATCTCTGCATTATATGAATCTCGATTGATCTCGAACAATTTCAATAATACCGAAAAATCTGGATATTAAGACTAATTTCAGAAGTCTGTTAGAAAACACAAGAACATTTCGAAAAATTCCGAAAATTAGTGAAATTATCGAATTATTTGTGAAGGAGCTTAATGTTTCTAATCCTACTAAGGAAAATGCTACTAAACTAGTTAAGGCTTAGTCCAACAAAACGATATGAAAAATTCGAATTAGATAGGGAGTTGGAACCCTCAAGTCATAAGACGAAGTGTCTCTATTTTATTTTCATAGCTAATTGATCAAAACTTAAGCCATTACTTTGCAATGAATTCTGTGCACAATTTATTTGCCTTAGTACATCATTCCAAGATAAAAGATAGCAAAGAAATGTGAAATCACACACAGCAGGTACAAGGTTCTGCAGCACCTGTGGTGTCTAAATTTTCTTATTGATCACATAATTTCTCAATTGCTTTATTATTTATTTCATAGCTTACGAGCATTTATAAAAAATCAAAATGGCTTTAAGCCTAAGTGATTTACGAGTATCATTGAAAAACATTGTGATGGTTTGTGTAAGTTTTAATTTTTTCACGGTCGGTTGACACCCCAAAACGGCCTCTAGCTAGGTTACTGTCTCAAACATCGAACCACTAATACCACCAATAATCTCGAGAAATTTTATAAAGTGAACAAAAGATGAAATTCGAGACAAGGAGATATGAAATCGGGCAGCGATACTAAGAACGGTGATCTCACCGAGAACAAACAAAACATAAAGAAAACACCCATCAGGTTCAGCGGTAAATTTAATTTGTATTTACCGTTTAGGTTAGATTAGGTTTGGGTGGCGATCCACAAGGACCAGGCATAGACACAAAAATGGTCCGTAGCCATACCACTAATAATTGTTTCCTCCAACTCATTGGAACCATTTTGAGCTGTTAACAAAGCGCTGGATACTCCTGACGTCCATCCTACAGAGGTTCGTCAGGCCTTTGAAGAGGGGTGCCCCTAGAAACTTTAGTCTGTTTCGTGCCAGACGAGGGCAGGTGCAGAGAAGATGAAGTACTGTCTCCTCCTCCTCTTCATTCTCGCAACAACGAGAGTAGTCATGTGAGAAGACACCAAGTCTACTCGCATGCCTCCCTATGAGACAGTGCCCCGTAACTACTCCAACAACCACACTGATCTGACTTCGCTGAAGTGAGATCAGCTGTTTGGATCTCGCCAAGTCCAACTTTGGCCAGACCTGCCGAGTAATTACGCAAGAAGTGATACTTGACCATCTGTCATTCGTCAGCTTACTAGCTTCTTTCTGAAGCAGCAGTTTGCATACCGCAAGAGGCATTTCAATATACTTTCTGCTTTCTAAGAAGTGGTCCGTTATACAACGTCAAGCCAGTTCATCGGCGGTTATATTCCCTGTACTTATGAAAAGTCCTGGCACTCATAAAATGTGGATGTTAAACTGATCTGTCATCTCGTTAAGAGATGAGAGACAGTTCTGGACTACTTTCGACGTGAGGAGGTGTGATTTAAGTGCTTTAATGGCAGCCTGACTGTCCGTATATATGCGAATATCACAACCTGATATTACATTATATCTCAACCAGTCTACGACTTCCTTTATGGCAGTTACTTCAGGTTGAAAAATGCTACAGCAGTCGGGGAGACGAAAGGAGAGATTTAACAGAAGTTCCTCGCAGAACACTCCAGCCCCGACTTTCCCGTCCCGTTTTGAACTATCAGTGAAGAAGTTTATAACTCCTGGTTCCAAAACTGCACCCATCATCCAGTCCTCCCTGGATGGGATCCTAGTCAGGAACTTTGTGTCAAAAGATAGTGACGGGACAGTATAGTCGGTGGTCTTGGGAATTTGTTTGTTGCACAAAATAGATGAGTGCCCTGTATTATTGCAGGTCCACATTAAGATGGATTTCAGCCGTATGCCAGTACAAGCTGCCAACTGTTTCCCCAAGATATCTATAGTAGTCAAAAACAGGAGAGTCTGTAGTGACTGAGTGGATGTGCTCCTCAGTGCACCACTGATCCACAGAGAGATTGTTCTCTGAACTTTTGTCAACAGCTTTTGGTTGACAGTTTTGTCTAGAGCAGACCACCAGACTATTACCCCATACAAGAGTATGGGTCTGACTACTGCGGTATAAAACCAATGTACGATGCGGGGCTCCAGTCCCCATCCTTTCCCAATGGCATTTTTGCTAAAGTATAGCGCTACCTTAGCTTTCTTTACCCTTTCCAGAATATTAGGTTTCCAATATAATTTGCTATCCAAAACGAGACCCAGAAACTTCGCTTCAACTGTAAAAGTCAAGCTGAACCCATTTAAAGTGGGAGGATCGATGTGAGGAAGTTTATATTTCCTAGAGAAGAGAACCAATTCGGTTTTGTGTGGGTTCACATTCAACCCACAGCCATTGGCCCATAATAAAAAAGTGCCCAGGGCATTTTGCATAAGCTCACTAAGGGTGCCGGGATATTTACCACGGACACCAATAGCAACATCATCCGCATAGGCAACCACCTTGAAGCCACCGTCCTCCAGTCTCAGCTAGAGGTCATTTATGACCAAGTTCCAAAGTAGGGGACAGTACGCCACCCTTTGGCGTACCTCTGCTTGCAAATCTTCTTACGGAGGATTCCCCAAAGCTGGCATTTATGATCCTGCCTCTTAGCATCTGACCTATCCAGTCTGTGAGTGATTCATCCACTCCCAAAACTGAAAGTGCCCGAGTTATAGCCCCTGGAAGCACATTGTTAAAGGCCCCCTCAATATCCAAGAAGGTTACCATTGCGTAGTCTCTATATTCGAAAGATTTTTCAATGAAAAATACAAGAGAATGATGAGCAGTCTCTACAGATCTTCCTTTGCAATAGGCATGTTGAGATTAAGATAGCTTTTCCGACTCAATCGTGCCTCTAATATGAGCTTCTATTTGTCTTTCCAGTGTTTTAAAAAGGAAGGAAGACAAGCTAATCGGTCTAAGGTCTTTGGGATTGCAGTGTGAACGTTTACCCGCCCTAGGTATGAAAACAACCTTCACTTCTGTTCATTTACTAGGAATGTGACATAGTTCTAGGCTGCCTTAGAAAATTACCTCTAACCAGGAAATTGTTAGATCCGTAGTTTGTTGAATATCCGCATGAATAATACCATCGAGTCCAGGCGACTTATATGCTGCTCTTTTTTCAGTCCCAGTCTACAGCAGATTTTGTTTTCAGTGCTGTTTTTAAGAGTCTTTTGCATTTTTGACGTGTTTGTTGAATCTCCTTGGACCACCAGGGCGGCCGAGATTTACCCCTAGGTCTGCTAAGGGGACTAGAGCCTAGTGTCGCTTCATTAAAAGCGCTGGACAACTCGTCCACCAAGCCATCGAGCTCTTGCGCAGTTTTTGGAGGTTTTGGCACCGGAACTGGTAGTGAATTACCAAGAATAGTTCTAAAAGTATCCCAGTTGATTTTCCTCCTGTTTCTGTAGATTGGACTTTTTGGAGTAGTCAAGTCCATTTCAAATTGAAGATAACAATGATCAGAAAATGGGTGGTCCTCCGACACTCTCCAGTTTAATAAACTAATCGCCAGAAAGCTTAAGATAAGAGAAATATCCAATACTTCTTGTCTATTACAAGATATAAAGGTCGGCTTATTGCCTATGGTACACATATGAAGGTTAGTACTTAAAATGTAATGAAGGAGTAACTCACCTCGTTCATTTGTGTTCGTACTCCCTAAATCGTATGATGAGCATTTGCATAACTCCCAAGGATGACTACAACCTTGCGCTTCTGAGCCTCCAAGATTAGCTCACCTAGAATGATTGGTGGAGTATACACTTCATCATAGGCTAGTTAAGCTGATACTAGCCAGAGGTTTATCGACCTCAATGCTGACCGCTGCTACATCTCCGTTACTGAAATGTGATAACAGAAAACAGCTTATGTTATTTTTAATTAGAATACACGACCGAACCTTACCTACTTTTTTCTCGTGCATTAATCTATAATAGGGAGTCTTGAGCCCAAGTACCCGGTCTTCAGTGACCCAAGGTTCCTGGATCAAGACGACAGAGCAGCTGATGCTGCCTTAGAGTAATTGACATCTCCGTGTCCGTGGAGAGAATTTCCGCTTGGCTTGCTACCTTCGCGCACGCAGATGAACTATCAAGCACCGTGGTATTTTAAGAAGATGACTTCAGAGCCTCCGGCTTGTCCGCGTCCTTCTTGTACACCTTGAGTGTGACTGCACTGAAACCATAGTTGATTAAACCTTTGGTTTTTTCCAGTTAGTCAGTGTCTCCCTGTTTGAGATGATAATAGCTGACCTATAGTTAGCCTTTGTCACCTAGAGCTTAGCAACTTTCCAGTTGTGCGTTGGCAACTCCGGCTTACCAACCTGCAACAACTGGAGTATCACCTTCGGATCACTAGGCTCCGAAGAGATGTACACCCTAGCTCTTGGTCTACAGGGGATCTCCTCCCTATCAATCACAGCAAGGCTGGCTCCGAGACATACCTCGCCAAGTCCCCCACTGCCTTCTTATAAAGCGGAAGGACCTCTGATCTGCACAGGCAGTAATTTTCACCAGATCCTGTGCCAGCCCGCGAGCAGGTCCTAGATTTTCCGACAGAACTTTCAGGCAGGTGGTGGCTGAGGCCCCTTCCACCTTCCCCGAATTGGCGGGCGTGATACTGCCATCCTCTGGGATTTGTCAATAACTGCCACAAACCAGCTAATCTTTGAGGACCTCGTTAAAACGCCTCATAGCGGACTTTCCTCCTGAGATCTATTTCTTTTAAGCTGTGAGCCAGCTGAAGGGCCTTCCGACTTTTTCTCGGTGACTGTTTTTGCCCACGCAAGCGTGGCTTTGTCCATATCCGTTCTGTCTTCTGGCGAGATGGTATTTATCTTATCCAGGGCCCTCCAGGCCTTCCTCCTAGTATTAAAGGTTGACAATTTTATATGTTACAAATATTGAAAGAGAATTCAATCCAGTTTCGAACTGATGAGCTTATGATTATGAAAAATTCAATCTGCTCATCAGGCCACGGCGACTGGACTGATTATACCACAATTTACATTCTATATATAAAGAATGTACTGTGAGTTCAAGTACTAGCGAATCATACTAATACAGATGAATTCTCTTACAACTTTTCTTCTTCACGATATTCACACAGCTCTATTTCTGTTTAAGCTAATTTTACTAGTTTTTAATATTTTGTTAAATGTTAATTCAGATTATCCTCAGAATTGGTGACCCGAGTGGAGGGACCAGTCTCGCTTGAGCTTATGTCCCGTTATTTATTTGTAGACTTAGAGTCAGGCCTACAGGCCCGAGTCTCGTTGTCCACATTTTCCGGATTTCTTAGAGAGCCGAACTCTTTTTGTTGTTTTTTGTTTTTATGAAGATCCATAATTGTTCCCACGAGTAACGGAGAAAGTAGTGTCCATCTGTGCAGAGATCCGCAGTACACAGATAAGGCTACTTAATCCGGAGGGCGCCAAGTATCCGGATCCATCGTTAGCGACTGAGCTAGTTTTAAAGCTGGGCCCCCAGTCTGGTCGATTATCGGCACGGTACGATTAACACCTTAACCCAGTCCAGCGATTTGTTAAGGGTTGACTCCTTTAGCGCCGTTTTTTAGCCTAGAGGCCAAAGAATCAGCAATCTAGTTACCAGCGGCCACCACGTGGAGGTAACACGAGCACTTGTGGAAGTTGCAAGTTACGGAGCTGACCGCAAGAGCCAACTTGAATCTCCCGAGCAACTTCACACCTGACCACCTATTTACCGTTTACTGGTGATCAAAATGATCAGGTAAATGAGAAAGTTTAAGTCGAACGAACTCCAATTCATTATAGAGACTGAATGGTTTTGGCTCAAATATCCATTGAATCCTTTTTTAAACACAAAGGAGCTTCTAATGAGAGAAATGGTTTTCAGTCGTGATTAGGTATTTTTCTAAGAAGAAAGTTTCAACCATTTCTTCTTGATTTCAATGAACATCACAATGATTATTAGCAATACTGCTTGGAAGCAAAGCAGATTAGTATTAGGTCCCTTTTACAAATTTGAGTCATCCTTTTTCAAATCAAATTCAACCTTTTCTAGTCAAAAATTGATTGAATTTGTTTTGCAAAAGGCTTAATTTGATTTGTAAAAAGAGGTAGTGAAAAAGGGGTAAATTTGGAATGCAAAACGAATATATAAATTAATCAACCCAACAAACACTAAAATCGTTATCATTTGATGTCAAACGAGTTTAGTGAATTTTCTTCTAAATCTAAATGTCTGGCAGAACTTAGAGGCATTTTTATTTCTGTGGAGTCGTATTACTTCAACAGAGCGGAGAAGAAATTGTTGGGCCTGTCTTAAGAAAAAACCTAACGACAGGAACAATTTCTTCTTTCTCTTAAAATTCCCAGAAATGTCCCGCTTTGTTAATTTGACAGGGTGGTCTAATTTAAGCTTTATCTGAACTACCTACTAAATATCGTGTACCACAATAACCATGCCCCCTCGGCTGCGGGTGCTGCAGGTACCTAGTTACGCCACTGGCGCCGCTTTTACCATCATTAAACCCAATGTAACCAGATGAAATTTAAAATTTTCAAAGATAGTCTCGATTAGTTACTAAAGCTCAAATAAAATGAGGTCAGCCCATATTCAACTTGTCATACTACAACTAATTTCGAAAAAAATCACTAATAACATTTAGCTAATCTGTCAGTGGTACAAAGTTTAATTCAATAATTTTCTTTAGTTCGTCTATAATTAGTTTAGTAATAAACAAAACCATAATCTTTTGCGGACCTAAATTTAAATGGCCTTGTGCAAATAGTTTAATACCAATTCTTTCAGAGTCTAATTCCATTTTTTACGATAATGACTCCTGCGACCTATATTCATTGCCCCATCCCACCACTTTCAAGTTTCAGTCCACCAACCTCCCTCACATTTTGGTGACCTGTAGAGACGGCAATAAAATCTCCAAAATTTCTTGCCAAGAGAGTAATAGAAAAATATATCTTAATCCTCGAGGAAATGAACACGCTGTTAGCCGAAATAGAAACAATTCTAAATTCGAGCCAGCTAAGCACCATCAACGACACTTCCTAATCGTACGTTCACAGAATACCTCTCACTCCTCTGCAGCAAAAATTCAAGTGGCGAACCAGAACCATCACACCATTACAATAATTAAATTATTCAGTTAAAATAAAAATCTGAAATGTTTATACTCTGAAAATCATTCATAAACATTTAAAGAGAATCAACTTTTGCAATTTAATTATATAAACGTTGTTCGGTCACAATAAGCGTTCAAGCAAAATTTCAATTCATTAATTTATATGTTTCATTAGCTGCGCATACTTCTACGTAACGTTCTAGTTTTCCTACTCATTATCTATTCACTTGGCGCTAACCCCAATTGAGAAATCGGGGTGTTTCTATATTCAAGAAGAGCCAACCATATAATTCCTGATTCGATTCCTTACATTTTTTTAACATATTTTTGGCAGTTTGCACAGCCATTTCAGCCATTCCGTTTGCTTTCGGGTAATATGGGCTTATGGTAGTAATTTTTATGTCTAACTGTTTTCCAAAAATTTTAAAAAAGTACGAATTAAAAGGCATATTATCAGCGACAATCTCATTAGGTATTCCATGGACAGCGAATATTTCTTTTAATTTGTTTATTATTTCGGCAGCTGTTTTATTTTTGATCACTATTATATCTAAATATTTGGAGAAATAATCGACAACTATTAGAAAACTAGAACCAACGCACTCACACAGATCCATTCCTATTTTACTAAATAAAAGTTGGGGAATGTCGTGAGGAATGATTTGATCCCTTTGGTTTGCGTTTCTAAATTTTTGACATACTTCACAAGATGCGACTTTATTTGCAATACATTATATTATTGTTCTGGCTAACGCTTTTGTTTTTTCTATTCCCAAATGAGCTCGATGTAATTCGTCTAACAACCCCTTTCTTAAAGACGTTGGAACAATTACCTTTTCTTGGTAAAACATCAGTCCATCTTCTAAAATTAATTCGTTTTTAAATTTCCAGTATACTTTTAATTCATCAGTTAATTTTCTTTTTTGAAGCTGGACATTTTCCAAAATTATGTGCCTGCGAGCAAAATTTACACTGAATCAATCGATTTCTCGAAATTTCATTTCTATTTACATATTTACAAAAGATTGTTTATTATAATTTGATTTATTTCTGTTATTATATGAATTATTACGTAACTTCAGGTTGATGTTATCCAAGGTTGCATCTTCAATGACATTCTCTCGATTTTGCTGATTAATTATGTTCACCGAAGATGTTGATGGTTGTTGCATCTCACTAACTTGAATTTTAGAGGTCTCTGTTGCTCGCCCCATTTCTATAGCTTTATCCACTGAAAGCACTTCTGTTTCTATTCTCTTCTTCTTGTTCGTCCTTGAAACCACATGTCTTCACCAATTTTTTTAAATCCAATAGAAAAGTGTCAAACGGTTCACCTTCCTGTTGTATTCTCTTTATGAATACAAAACTTTCATAAACTTCGTTTTTTCTTGGCTGACAGAATTGTTGAAAGGCGCTTAAAAACTTTTCGAATTAGCTTCTGTCTGCTTCTTCTACATTGAAGGTATTGAAAACTTCGACCCCTTCTGGTCCTATGGCGTTAAGAAATATGGCCCCTTGAACTTCTTCTTTTTTTTTAGCTCCTTCGATTGCGATGAAAAAAATATCGAAATTCTGCTTCCAAACTCTCGAACTTTCTGACAAATTGCTACTCTCAAAACTCAATTTGTCTACTATTTTTATAAACTCCATCTTGTTATGCGATCTTTCCACGTAAATTATTTATTTTTTCGGCGGTCTTCCTCGCGGTGCTTTTAATTGTTTTAATTCATTCCCCACTGGAGCAAATATTTTTTTGTTTTCGATTCCGATGCGATTTTACTTCAAAATACACTTTAACATTTAACCAATTCACTCACATTTTTTTGCATCACCGGCTGCGCCACATTATATTCTTTTATTTATATTTCAATGATTACATTTATTTATTATATTGCTAATGATCAGTGATAAGGTCTTGCTTTATTCATGTCTCGCTTACAACTCTGATCGTTATTTATTTTTTACGTAACTTATTTTATGGACCCGTTAAGGCCACTAACATTTATACAATATGAATTTCCTATTGGTAAATATTTAATGCATTACTTATTCATTATTTTACATTTTTCATATTTTAGTTCGGTGGTATTTAAAAATTATTTTAAGCAACGTTTTCGATTTTCGATGTGTTCACCATCTACAAAGAAGCAACCAATTTATTCCAAAACAAAATGAGGATTCAGTCAGCAATGGGTTTCTGAAAAGCCTCTTAATAGAGAGACGCACTCGAAGAAAGAATATGCCCATATAGGTATTTGAAATACGTTACATAAATTTCTCAGCACTAAAACACGATTGGAACGAAAACTTTTGATTCCTCTCAAACCGATTACGTTTGTTTTATGGAGCTAATAAGTAAAATCGAATATAAAAATAAAAATTGAAATCAAAAACTTCCTACTTACCATATTTAAAGATCCTAAGCAATAACAACAGTATAAGCATATAACCTATTTATGTTTATTTTCTAATTATAAAATCATTTTTATTGCATTTCTACAGATAATAAAAGCTCATAAAAATCATTAGAACAACAACACCAGCAAAAAACAAGCATATTTTATTCTTTTTATGTGAAAACTTTTTCTGTTATGTTGTATTTTTTTTTTTTTTTTATGATGTCATTTGAAATGAAAATACTCGTACAACAAAATATACATACACACCCACCGAACACGAAAGGAAATATATTTTTGTGGGAAAACTTTTTACTTCTAATTTTCTTTTATATTCTGTATTTTTTGAAAATATGTTTTAGGATTTTTATGTTGTTTTTTTTTACTAAATTTTAATGTTTTTAACGGTTTACTAGTAATTATTATTATTACTGTGTGAAAGATGTTTTTATTAATTTCATGATCTTGAAATGTGTCACATGAATAATATATTGTTGATTTTTCTTAGGATGGAGGAGCACATTCACCTCGAGGATATAAAATTATTGTGGAATATTCGCTTTTTTGTTTTCGATCTATAAAATGTTCAACAGACACAATTTGTACTGTAAATACCATTATATTTCTTTGGAAGAATCGAAATTCACAGTGTTCTGTTTTCTAATAAGAGGTATCTATAAAGGTTCCAGTGAATGGACAGCGCCGCTATAGACCGCCTTTTGCCAAAAAGGCATACATTGAATCCAAAAACAATTGATGTTCTTAAAGAAAATATAGAGCTATTATTGGTAAAATAAAGCCTCAATTGAAATTTTCAGTTCCAAGTTTAACAGGATAGTTAACGCCGAAAGCTAAAATACATATGTTGACTTGCAACTTATATCAAAATTAAAGTCTCTCTCATAGGATTAATATAAAAAACTACTAGGAAAATTGATGCTTGATAACACTAACAAAAACAAACTAAGGATACCACACTTAAGTAATCGCAATCTAATTTTGCGCCTTCCGAAATAAGCGGTTGCAGCAACTCGAACAAGGTAATTGATACAACTTCAATTTTCAGTGGACTCATCAAATTCAAAGAAATTTCAAACATATTTCTGGTTATTACAACTGATATTATATTGCAACAACCGTTTATTCCTAACTACAACTAAATAATTGCACCTAGGTGCTGATAGAAAACTTGTTTGTGAAAAAATTTCAATCAGGACAACCCCGAAGTTTTATGGTTTTACATAAGCCAACAATAATAATAAAAGTATTTGTATTTGGACAACTATAAAATTACTTGTTTCAACCAATTTTTCTGTTCTGTAAAATTAACTTTTTAGCAACAATTTTAGCTTGATTCAACTTTGGCCCTTTTCAACTTTAAAATAAGACACAAACGTATTTTACTTTAAATTGTGTATTTCAAATGTTACAAATACTTTACTACATCTTAGAAAGAAAAAATAGAACTTGATTGATTGATTGAAAGGAGTACATGACCAAACTTTAAGCAAGTCTCCCGGGGTCAACGGACTCTCTGGGGTACTCTTATTACCTATGACGTAGGCGCAAGGAAAATTAAGGTAAGTTAAAATTATAGGCTTGATCTGGTTACAGACACCTAAGTAGTATTAGCCAGAACCCCACCATCACTATCGACATACTATCGGATGCCAACAAATTGTTTTCCTCAGTGACGGAAAACAAAACCTCAATTTATTAAGAGCAATGAAGAACGACACAAATTTTCATCAAAATTGAGTAGATGGTTAGGTTTCCTAATCTATCAATTTTTTAAACATTTGTATACTCTGTCCTGTGAATATGTTCCTTTATCAATGTAACAAGCAGATTTCTATTATGTATTCCCAGCCGAACTGTCGATGAAGTACGAATTCGTACTGGAATCGAAAATGGAGTTTAGGTTTACCATTGAAAATTTCCCTCAAGTTGTTATTTAAATAACGGTGACTTTTCATACCGCTAATTTGCATTTGTGGAATGCATTGTTGGTTATAAATCAGGGCTTTGAACTGGTTCTTTTGTGAGTGCCACTAAATTACCGGTTTTTTATTTGACTTGATTGCTATAATTAGTTTACGATCGCCATTTGCTGCAATGCTTTGAAATCTATAAATTATACCCGTTTCATTCTACTTGCATTGACTTCCTATGATGAAGCTTCTTTGCCAACGGGTAACAATTTGGGATTAACTTCCTTCTTACTGTTTCCTATTGTGGGTGATTAAAAACTTTTTAATATTTTTGGGGCTCTGTACTATTTTTTTTTTTTTAAATTACTTGTGCTTTCGAGGTCACTTAAAGCCCATTTTTTAAAAGCGTTATACAATTTTTGAATACAATTTTTCTTTATACACAAATCATAAATAAAATAAAAATATTGGAACTTTTTAAGTAGAAACCAAAATTCCTATGTCTAGACTAGAATTTTTATAAAATTCATAAATTATGTGTAAAAAAAAAATCAAATTTCGATAAATAAATCATAAGAATTGCCAATTTAAACATAATCCCCAACAATGTTTATTGAGTTATCACTGGACTTTTTGTGTAAAGGGACCTTTACCCACTGAAAAACTAACTAATTTTTTTCGATATAACTATTGCAAAATTATTGTTTTGTTTTCCATCAAATCTTCTGGTTCTTGACCGAATGGTACCATACAATACTATTTTCAATTTAAAAAATTCATGAACGTATTTAATTGGTCGAGAAACTGAAAATTTAATTTTTTCGTCTGAAAAAAATTATTTAGAACCGAAAAAATTTAATTTTCATTTTCTCAGCGAATTAAAAATGTTTTTGAATTTTTTAAATTTAAAATAGTATTGTATGGTACATTCGGTCTAGAACCAGAAGATTTTGACGAAAACAAACTTTAAGATTATTTCTTTTGGTGGTTGTTCCAACTTTAGCTTTCTTTGTGCCTAGCACTTTCTTCATTCTGCTCTTACGCTCCTTACGTTGCTTGCGTGTCTCTAATGTGTCTATGTCTTCTTTTCGAACATTCCATGAAGTCGAAGACGATGTTTTGGATCGAATTTTTTTGCCAAAATCTAATGAATCATAACCCAATGCAAATTTACAGTGCCAAAATAGATATTTTTCAATAAAAATGTTGTTGTTCTATTTTGGTTACGTTGTTTCCTTTGCCCAGGATAAATTACGTCACATTGGTATTGAATGGAATCAACAAATAATAATCGATAAATAATGTTGGTTTCTATTTTGGGCTATAAATACAGAATTTGAATGAAAATTTATTTGTTTTCAAATAGTAACATCTAATGTAAAATTTGTAGAATGGAATTTTGTATCCGAAAGTTGTTACGGCCAATAAAACAATTTTTTTGTGTAAAGCAAAATTTTATTCGATCCTTAAAAGAAAAAAAAAATGATAGTATCCGACACCCTTTAGAAAATAGTATCATGAATTGAATTTGAAGTTGTTTTTTTATCATTTGATTATATATGTAACTATGTAGGTCATTGAACTTTTATTTATTTTTTATATAGTATTTCGGTTTATTTATTTTGTATTGATGACGATGAGTGGTGACTTATTTTAGTAGTAATGAAATAAATGCATTTTGCATATTTTCTATGTGTAACGTTTAAACGATATCGTATACAACTTGACTATATATGTATCTGGTCATTTATTGTGGTAAAATAGTGGTATGTATAAATACGGTATATACACAAATTATTGTAGGTAATTTTTATATATACATAAGTAAATACGCTTATATGTAGACAATAAAGTACATAAAGTAAATCTTTACATAATATACATATAATCGTTCTGGAATATGCTATAGAATTTATAGAATTATTATTCAGGCTACCGCAATTGAACCTTGTTCAGTGTACTTACTATTAAAATTTATTTTTTTTTGTTTTTAAAATTTTTTTTAAAATACAAAATTCTGGTAGATACGAGTAATTGTGTGAATAGTGTTTTCTTCATCCTTGTGCCGATCCGATAAGCTTATTCTAAATCTGAATATAAAATTCAACTGTTTTGTGGTTATAAGCTATCCTATACCGATTTGATGAATTTATTCGCTTAAGGTAAGCTTGGATATTGCTTTTAACGGTTTGTTATTTTCTCATGGAAATACGTTTGATTTTCGGTTTTCATGTAGATCATAGAAACAAAATAATCATCTGAAGAATAAATAGGAGATTCTATTTCTACGAAGTATAGGGCCGCTGCATTAGCGGGTAAGTTTGGTTTTTTCTCAGTTTAGATATGGTATATTAAAAGTGTTTCCGTTTTAGTGTTAGCGGGGTCCCATCGACTGAACTGACGACGGATAATCAATACCGTACCCTATACCTGCAACAGTTAACAACAACACGGAAATTCCTCATAAACTATTTCGACGAGCGGATATCAGTTATTGTGAAAAAAAAATAAAAATAAAAAAAAAATATTGCGTTTATATCACAGATAGTGGTATCAACATTTCAGATTAGTGAATAGAATTCACTAATTTAGATAGAATCAGAAAAACTGTCCTGTGAATTTAGATAGTGAATTGTGTATTTCAAAAAAGAAAAAAAGGAAAAAAAAAGAAAGAAATTTAGAAATAATTACCTACATGTATAATATACATATGCTAGTTAGGTAGACGTAAATTTTAAGTGTCGCGAAGTTAGTTTAAGTGCTAAGTAGTGCAAGATATGCAAGGAGCATATATTTAATTTAAAGTTATTTTTTTTCAAAGTCTTGTAACATTTTAGGTAATAATTGTTACAGTTTTACATTTTTAAGAACGACGGAGCCAAGAGTGAAAATTTAAACACTTTCCAGTCTAATAATAACTTAATAAACATTGTTAAAGATTATGCTTATATTAGTAATTCTTCGGATTTATTTTTAACAAATATTTAAGAATAAATAAATATTTTTTATATTTAAAAAAAAAATTCTAGACTAGACGTAGGAATTTTGATTTCGGATCGGAAAAATTTTCTATATTTCTAATTTACTTTTAGTTTGTGTATACTAGTAGTGAGTCCGAAAGGACAAGTAATTTAAACTATGGAAATAGTGCAGAGCGAAAAACCATTAATAATTAATTATCTAAAATTGTGGCTCTGTAATTATATAAATATTGTGGATGATGTTTTATCGGAACTGGTAAACCTCACCCCAAACAGTGACACTAAATTCCCAGAATGTGAGTATTTTATCGCCGATTGTTGCTTTATTTTACTCAAATATAGAGACATCCTTTGTGATGTTAGACTTGATGGAGCGCTTTCAAAGAATTTTGGTAAATAGAAAGATTGATTCGGCCATTTATACCCTAGTATGTCACAAAAAAGTTTGCAGCATGTAGCAGACATCCAAATACAATATATAAAGTAAATGCTACCTGTAGTAAATCATCATATGTCATACCTTTTGCGGTGATTCCATACGGTGAATAGTACACAAATCCAAGCCAAATTATATCATTATTAAGTCCCGACTTAATGTCATTTTTACTCAGACCTAGGCGTGAATTTTGGTCGTAAACTGAGATTTGGGAGTTACATTTTTCATGTATAATTTTATTTTTGTTTCATTATATTTTAATACTGTTTTACTCGTAGTATGGTATAGGTAGGTGAAAATCGCAAGTCGTCGAAACAAGTCCCATCACGACCAAAATTCTCGCATTCAAATTCAATATAATTTATAATTATGAGGGATATTTTCCATCGCGTTACAGTAATAATTACTTCAAATTTGAGCAGGTCTCCAAATTCACAACCGCACAATCTATAAATTGTGTAATTCGATAAAAATTGATACAATAAAACTAAAAATTATAGGTATGCGTAAATACGGTAACTGAAAAATTGTTAAGAGTTGCACATGGATTGCGCATAATTCGCTAATACATTAACTATTGTAAGCAATCAGGGTTAAAATAGAAGCAATTTCAGTCAATATAGCCTGATGAGATGTATACTAAGCAAAGTTTTCTTAATCATCAAATCGAAACTGGATTTATGAAATAAAAGCGAAAAATGCATGAAAATGTAAATAAAAACGGCCATGTTTTGTTTGCTGGTTATTTAAAATTGCCAAAGATTTCTTCGGCCCGTATTGATGTTGCTCTGTTCCGATATTTTCTCATACCATTCACCTAACTTTATTTATTTTTATTTTTATTTTAAAAAAGAAAAATTTATTCGGAACCATAAGCTCCAGTACAATTTTTAGTAATAATAACAAAAAATAAAATTTTCTCAAAAAATTAAATTATTAAAAGCACAAATAAATTATTCAATTGAAATAATTTTTTTTCAATGATTATCTGATTTCCTCTTTCGTCATGTTAAAGTCGTAAAATATGCAAAGTTCGTTATAAAGTTTCGACATAGAATTCAAAGGCTCGTCGCTTCCATAATTCGTTCGGTGAAAATCAATTTTCAAGAGTGTGCGAGTACGTAGGTTTTTAATAGGAACATACAATTTTAGGTTCATTAACAAGTACGCACTCAAAATATTACCGTTATGTAAATCGGAAATAAAAATAGCTCCAGCATGCTGACGACGAATTTCAAGTGGCTCAATTTTCAAAAATTTATATCTATCTACATAAGAAGGTAGATTCCTAACATTTTCCCACCAAGGTAATCGACGGTCAAACTCCCCAGTTTTATATGCATAAAAATGAGAAAATATTTTTGTATTGATTCAGTTCTGCTGATGTGATCATTATAACGTGGAGACCATACGCATGATGCATATTCGAGCTGTGAGCGAACAAGAGATTGATACATGCAAACAAAAACTCTAGGATTATTAAACTCTTTCATACTACGTTTTAAAAATCCCAACATAGAATTGGCTTTGGCACACATCATGTCAAAATGACGATTAAATGATAATGTAGAAGTGAATATAATTCCAAGATCCCTTATTTCGTTAACACGATTCAAAGTGTTATTTGCAATGTTGTAATTTTAAATAAGATGTGAAGATGAACGTGTAAACGTCACCATTTTGCACTTAGCTACATTCAAATGTAATCAATTATTCTTACACCAAGAGCTTACCCCTTCTATATCCATTTGTAATTTAACTGCATCAGATAGACTACGAACAGGAGAAAATATTTTTAGGTCTTCAGCATATATTAGACATCGGGAAAATTTTATGCTTTTTGTGATATCATTTACAAATAATATGAAAATAAGTGGACCAAGATGTGGGTACTCCAGAATAAACATAAATTGGTACCTGAGGTACTCCAGAATAAACATAAATTGGTTTAGAAAAACTGTTGTTAATTGCTTAGACTGTACCCGCCCAGTAAGGTACGACTCAAACCATTTGATTAAATTATCATTAATTCCGAAGGATTTTAATTTTTGCAAAACAATAAAGTGATTGATTGAGTCATACGCCTGACTGAAGTCGGTGTAACTGACATCCAGTTGAGCATTACTCTCAATCACCTCCGTGGTATGTTTCATAAACTCCACTAAATTTGACACAGTAGAACGCCCACGGAAAAAACCATGTTGCTCATCTACAATAAACGACTTTAGTCCAAAAAACATATAATCACACACAATTGACTCAAATAATTTAGGAATGGATGACAATAACGAAATACCCTGTAGTTAGAAACATCACTCCTGTTACCAGATTTAAATATCGGTACAATATGAGACGATTTCCAGGCAACCGGAAAAACACCTTTTAAATGTGAATCATTAAATAAAATTGACAAAGGCAGAGCTATTTCATTACTAAAACTTTTAAGAAAGAATGAAGGAATACCATCTGGGCCACATCCATCCTTAAACAAATGGAGGGATTTAACGATATCCTCTGGAGATATGTGAGGTGTGTAGAAACAAGAGTTGGTACAACTATCTTCTGCACTAACATATTTGTCATTATTAATATCAGTCCGACTATATATAGTATATTTTGAAAAAATCAAGCAAATAAGTCAGCAATATCCCCAGAATTATTACTAGTAACATCATTGAACCGCATAGTCGATGGAAATCCAAAAGTTTTCCTATTGGAGTCAACGAAATTCCAAAATGATTTTGGATTTGAAGTCAGTTTATTTTGAGCCTTAATAATAAAATTTTTATAAGCAATATAATGCAAATCGTCAAAATGTTTCGATAAAATTAAAAATGCTAATCTGTCGTCAGCGTTTCCGGATAACTTCCATCTTCGATATAATTTTTTCTTACGATTACGTAGGTTTATTAGATCGGTTGTTAAACCACGGAGGATTATTACGATTAACTTTTTTATTAGAAACCGGTACAAACCTATCGAAGCCAATGAATAAAATGTCATAGAAAATTTGCACGCCGCGGTCAATATCCACCCACGAAAAACACGAATCCCACTCTACTGATTTGAAATAAGAAATCAGACCATCATTATCAGCACGCTTAAAATCATAAGATTTAATAGAATTACAATTATTAGTATTAAAATTAGACACCAAAAACTATGATACGTTTAAATTGATTTCCATAGATTTGTGGTTGACATCGTTGATGATATACGGAACTGGTGCCAACTTTATCATAAATAGATTGGCAGAGTTAGCATAAAACAAGTCCAGAAATTTACCATTTTAGTTAGAAACGTTATTTATCTGAACGAGACCAAATGACAAAATGGAATCAATACCATATTGATTCACCCTCCGACTTAACATTGTACGGGATGACGCAGTTTACGTCGTCATCTACCAGCCATTCAACCTTTGACAAGTTGAAATCGCCAACTATCAGCACGGTGTCAACTAAGTTGAGTTTATAAATTATATTATACAAACAGTTTGTATATGTCGTATAAACTTCGGATTAAGACCTCGGTGGAATGAAAAGGCCAATAATGAAAATATTTTTCTTAAATATATTTAACTTGATGCATAAAAGTTCAATTGTTGGATCACTGTCAACTGCCTCACTCATACAATAGATGAATGAACTGCCATCAATACACCTCCTCTACTTGATTTGACACTAGATAGTGCCGAGCGGTCACACCTGTATACAATATAGTCTGTCGGAAAATACTCAGAACTATATATATTCGGATTTAAATTGGTCTCTACAATCACGTAAACGGGATACATAGAAGCGACAACAAAGCGATAGAACTCAGCGGATTTAGAGGCAATACCGCGAACATTTTGAAAATATATAAAAATTTTTCTTAAATTAATACTATTAGGTGTTGATATGTTTGTACTTAAGGCACTCGTTGAGGGAGCCGCCGACCTCCCCGAAAATTTCTTCTATTTTGATTGAAGTTGAATTCCTTGATAAGTACATGTTCCGGCCATATGTTAGTTTCACAACTATTTATGTTAGTAGTTTTCTAGGCATTTAGTTGAGGGTTGCATTGAGGGGTGAGTTGTGGTCGAGTAGGGTGTTGAGTTGTGGTGGAGCGATACGGTTCGGTTGCGGATTTATTTGGGTGTGTTAATTTAGGATTTGAGTTTAACGTCGAATTTGGAGTTGAGTTGATGGTTAAGTTGTAGGTTTAGTTAAGGTTGAATTATAGATGAGTTAAGCGTTGAGTTGAAGGTTGAGTTGTTGAGATCGAGTTAGGTTTGAATACGGTTCGAGTTGAATTTGAGTTGGATTACAGTGGGGGGTTTGGTTTGGAATTAATTTGTGGGCCGAATTTAAGGCTTACTGGAAGGTTAGATTGAGTTAATTTCAGTTGAGTTCACCCAGAATTGTAGCAAGTCGAATTGATTTCAGATTAAGTTGGCCATTGAGTATGGACTTGAGTACAAGATTAAGATTTCGTTCCAGCTAAATGTAGTTGAGGTTGAGTTGGCATTAAGTTAGCTTAGTCAAGAAAATTCACTTTTTCAAATGGAAATATCAAGTTTCTCTGCTTTTGGTAACTTCAAAAACAATACTAAAATCCATATCGGCTGGAAAAGATAGTAATTTTTCAGAAATGAAATCATAGCTGACTTCTCACTCTATAACAATACCCTTACCTTAAACCTATCGAAAATAAAGCCAACCCTAGTATTCTCGATACTTTCAATAAAATAAATATGGATAGCGCAACTACCGAAATCAAAATAAACCCTTTATTACGCGGGTAGTAATTTGTCGCGGGTAAGCATCACGATTTTTTTTGCTTACCGTTTTCGAAAATTCCATAAGAAATATTTCCGCAAATTTCCCCAATTTGGCATTCAATAAGCAATCGGGCAATTAGGCCTCCCAGAATCTCCATATTCTTATTAGCTAGAAAAATAACATTTTGGCTTTTGCCTTTTGGATTTTTTTCTAGATAATAATCTCTTTGTATTCCTTTCAGTAAGTTTTTCTATTATTACTAAATTTGTAGATACTAAGATTTAATTAAATAATTGTTTAAACATTCCAATTAAATGCATTTTACTTGCTTAGTAAATTTTTACAACTGTACACCTATATGTTTGGATATATTCCTACAAAATTATGTCAACTAATGATAATTACTCGTGTATAGGTTGAATAAGAGTTTTTATATTTATTTTGGTTTATAATACGTCTCCTGAGATATTCGTTTTTATAAAATACTTTTGACTATAAATTAACAAAATTATAAAACAATAAAAAATTTAATTACTTTGAATGTAAATATAATTAAAATTTCAATACCCCAAACGAATGTACATTACACATTTATAATAATATCGATAGATTTTTGTCTCCAATACACATAGTCGACAATAACCATTAATTTATTTTTGCCTTCAATTTTATCATCGAAATAATTATTATTTTTGTTGCTATAAATAACACGAAAATACATAAAACACTGTGCGCTATGTTGAAAATTATTATTTCAATTTTCCTTGGAAAATGATATTTTGTGCAAAAACTTGTTTAAACTGGTCTAATATATCCCGCAGAGAAATCACAAATTTATAAAATTCAATCGCCTGGCTTGTCATTTCTATCATTCATTTAGCAAGCGCACAACAGCAAAACCGACGAGAAAAACTTTTCTTTTTTTTTTGTTGTGTATTCAGTCTTATCAACAAAGGGAGAACAACAAAAAAACCGGAAGCAAAAAATAAAAAATAAAATTAAATCCTTTTAGGAATAATTCTTGTTTTTGTGTGCTGAATGGAGGGAAAAACCTGGATACCCTTGAAGCAGTATTTAAATCAAAGAACTTTTTTTTTATGATGGATATTTTCTATTTAATCCTCTCTATGCGTAATACTATTTAGTATATGTATTTACAAAACATGTTTGTTGTAATTTTGTGGTGGTCAAGAGTTTTTCCTGTGTTTACCCTCTTTGATAGTTTTTTTTTTGTTTGTTTGTCTGCCTGTTTGTTTGGTGTATTGTAAAATTAGCCTATATATTACAAAGCTTTGGTGCGGTTTTTTCAACTTCTGGCATTATAGAAAAATGACTCTCGGAATAATATGTAAACCGAAAAATAAGATTTTTAATTTTAGCCTTCGCAGCAACCAAATGGAAATGAAACATAAAACATTTCATGTGGTTTGGCTTATATTTGGTAAAGGAATTTTGATTTATGGGAAAAAGGGTCGTATACAAAAAAAACAAACTAAATTGAGGTTTCTCTAAATTCTTGGCCTGATTTCAAAATCAGAAATAAAATAGTTTTCGCTGTTTTAAAAATCACAATGTTCTCGTACACCTATGTATATATGCAAAACAAACATTTTTATGATTCTTTGACCAATATCTTGATTTATTGTTAAAAGAATGATGAAGACTTAATTTCCTTGTTTTTCTTAATTGAGAAAAATATTTAAACATGCCTATCAAGCGGCTTTATGTTTAGTTCCTGTGCTTTCAAAAAATTGTTTGTCATATTAATTGGTTTGATGTTATGTTGCTCAAAAAACTCCCTTCTGAAACCTGTAGGATAATGAAGAAGATCGCAACGCTATCAATACGTCATAGTACCGCCTGCTTATTACCGCGCTGTATGAATTAAGTTTCGCGAAGTTGAAGTCATATTATCACAAAAAAAAAATGGAGGTGTGGCCAACACACGACTTTCTTTTACGAACAGAGAATTTTGAGAAATTTTATTTTTTTTTATAACTTTTTTTAAATTTTTATTTTTTATTTTTATTTGTTTTTAATTTTTGGAAACATTTTGTGTAAAGTAGTTTTGTGTAAACCTTATACTTTTTAAGATATTTGCAAAATAAATTTTCTGGACCAAGGGAGAAGTCACTTCCAGTTTGCCGATTTGGAGTAAAATTCACTGGGACCTCCCAATTTATCAAAAAAGCTTAAATCTGAAGTTTCAGTTCGATTGGTTAAACCATCTGGGCTGTAGAGAGGACACAGACAGACTGACAGACTGACAGACTGACAGACTGACAGACAGACAGACAGACACCATTTCGAAACCCACTTTTTCGGACTCAGGGGACCTCAAAACAAATAAATCTCCAAAAATCTCAAGGTATAAAATTTTCATGATTACTATACTTTATTTTACTAGAGTAAAAGAAAGTAATAAATCAAAACTAAATCATGCAACTAAATTATTAAATTATGTAAAGGTATAAATCCAAAAAAATAAAACCAAAATAATAATATTATACTAAATGGAAGATACTTCACCAATTGAATATGTTGATCATCCCCCTCGAGCACATTGTAACGAATCCTTTTGGCGGCCAACACGCTCTTTTTTCGGGTATATTGAAGTCAACAGGGGAGGTTCTTTACCGCCAAACGCTCTATTAGACCATTACAAATATTCACGTGTTGAATTTTTTTAATACAAACTAATCATAGAATCCGAACTTATTGGAGTTCCCATCCTTTAACATCATCATCATAATGGAAAAATTTAGGTTTCCAAATTATTTTACAAAAATTTATTTAATGAAAATTCCATTATCTTAAAAAAAAAAATTGAGGTGTGGCCAACACACGACTTTCTTTTACGAACAGAGAATTTTGAGAAATTTTATTTTTTTCTTAATTTTTTTTTTTAATTTTTAAATTTTTTAATTTTTTTTTTAAATTTTTATTTTTTATTTTTCTTTGTTTTTAATTTTTGGAAACATTTTGTGTAAAGTAGTTTTGTGTAAACCTTATACTTTTTAAGATATTTGCAAAATAAATTTTCTGGACCAAGGGAGAAGTCACTTCCAGTTTGCCGATTTGGAGTAAAATTCACTGGGACCTCCCAATTTATCAAAAAAGCTTAAATCTGAAGTTTCAGTTCGATTGGTTAAACCATCTGGGCTGTAGAGAGGACACAGACAGACTGACAGACTGACAGACTGACAGACTGACAGACTGACAGACAGACAGACAGACACCATTTCGAAACCCACTTTTTCGGACTCAGGGGACCTCAAAACAAATAAATCTCCAAAAATCTCAAGGTATAAAATTTTCATGATTACTATACTTTATTTTACTAGAGTAAAAGAAAGTAATAAATCAAAACTAAATCATGCAACTAAATTATTAAATTATGTAAAGGTATAAATCCAAAAAAATAAAACCAAAATAATAATATTGTACTAAATGGAAGATACTTCACCAATTGAATATGTTGATCATCCCCCTCGAGCACATTGTAACGAATCCTTTTGGCGGCCAACACGCTCTTTTTTCGGGTATATTGAAGTCAACAGGGGAGGTTCTTTACCGCCAAACGCTCTATTAGACCATTACAAATATTCACGTGTTGAATTTTTTTAATACAAACTAATCATAGAATCCGAACTTATTGGAGTTCCCATCCTTTAACATCATCATCATAATGGAAAAATTTAGGTTTCCAAATTATTTTACAAAAATTTATTTAATGAAAATTCCATTATCTTAAAAAAAAAATTGAGGTGTGGCCAACACACGACTTTCTTTTACGAACAGAGAATTTTGAGAAATTTTATTTTTTTCTTAATTTTTTTTTTTAATTTTTAAATTTTTAAATTTTTTTTTTAAATTTTTTATTTTTATTTTTATTTGTTTTTAATTTTTGGAAACATTTTGTGTTTGGTAGTTTTTTGTAAACCTTATACTTTTTGAGATATTTGCAAAATTAATTTTCTGGACCAAGGGAGTGCCCACTTCCAGTTAGCCGATTTGGAGTAAAATTCACTGGGACCTCTCAATTTATCAAAAAAGCTTAAATCTGAAGTTTCAGTTCGATTGGTTAAACCATCTGGGCTGTAGAGAGGACACAGACAGACTGACAGACTGACAGACTGACAGACTGACAGACTGACAGACTGACAGACTGACAGACTGACAGACTGACAGACTGACAGACTGACAGACTGACAGACTGACAGACTGACAGACTGACAGACTGACAGACTGACAGACTGACAGACTGACAGACTGACAGACTGACAGACTGACAGACTGACAGACTGACAGACTGACAGACTGACAGACTGACAGACTGACAGACTGACAGACTGACAGACAGACACCATTTCGAAACCCATTTTGTCGGACTCAGGGGACCTCAAAACAAATAAATCTCTAAAAATCTCAAGGTCCAAAATTTTCATGATTACTATACTTTATTTTACTAGAGTAAAAGAAAGTAATATCCGCCACAAGTATACTATTTGCTCGGTGATAGTGGGTACCAGTTAACATTGGAACCAATAGCTATCATCACTCCATTTACAGAGTACCGCTCTTTGACGCAGCGAGAAAAAAAATTCAACTATCTGCACAGCAAGGCAAGAATTGCAATTGAGCAAACTTTTGGGCAAATGAAGACCCGGTGGAGGTGTATTTTTCTTCGCTTACTAGAGACCAGCACTAAAAATTCAATAAAAATTATTGCGATTTGCTGCATGCTGCATAATATATGCTTAGATGTTGGGGACTTGATAAATATTGATGAGGAATTTCAAAATGATGATAATGTTCCAAATGTAGATCAAAATCATCAATTTCAAACCACCGCTTCTGAATTCCGCAATGAATTATGTGCACAAATATAAATAAAAAATAATTAAATTTTTCTATTCATTTAATTAATAAATTTAATTCTTAAAATAAATAAAAATTTTAAATTTCAGTCAAATTCTTATTTTCATTGTCACTCTCTTGTCTCTAGCCAAACATCACGGTTATCTTGTTCTGATAATAAAATGAATTTATGTTCTGATGTTTTGACAGATTGACAAATATTATTTATCGCAATTAGATTTTTATGTAGAAAAGAGATAGAAAATAAGTCACCTCGCCAGCATACTTATTTGAATAAGTTAGGTTCCACAAATAAGTATCGGTTTGGGAAACAGCCTTTGAACTAATTGAAAAGAACTATGTAAATTATGGAAAAGATGATTCCTCAAATAAAATAATGAGGCCCCGCTGCCATAACGGAAACTCGGTAAGTACCGTGAAAACTGGGACAAAAAAGTAAACTTACCCGCGCATGCTGCGACCGAAGCTCTAAGAATAAACAGAGAGCAGAAAAATTTTGTTAACCTTTCTCTATATTTCCACCATGAATTAGCGATTAATACCTAAGTATATCGAAATAACTCACATAAGAATATGCCTCACAAATAGGTGTAGGTAAAATATTAAAGGGCTTACCGATAACAACTAGATTTAAAGAATTTTTTTTTAAATTTCGTTACACCGATTTCCAATTTTGTTCTATAATTTTTTTAATATTTTTTTAATTTGTCGTTCACTAGCTGTGTAGCTTCTAGAATCACGGTAGCCTCAATAATGATTTGGGAGTTTTTTTAACAAAAAAATAATGCTACTCCTTCTTCTAGATTTTTTCCATAAACGTGAATTAGTTATTATATGCTGTATACAAATACATGCCTTGGACATTCTCAGTTTTTTTGTATTCGTTTACGCTTATGTACTTATGTAATTAAACTGCCTAAAATTTGTAAGCATTCCCTATATTAACGCAGTAAACAATAAAAAGTGTGTATATTATTTTAGACATAGTCGACGTGTTCGGTCTGGCAAAAATGAAAAAAAAAAAATATCACATTTTACGTCAAATTCGTTTCTTGCTAACTTCACCCGGTTAAATATTTTGTTAAACCTGACCGAACAGCCAAACATTAAAAATTAAGTTTTACAAGTCAAACTCTACTTAAGAGGCCAGTATTGAGAACGAATTATCATGTTTCACCAAATTATTTAAGAAAATTGCTAAAATAGTGAAAAACGTATGTTTTAATTAACAATAGCTGAAATATCATACTTTTACTATACATAAATATATAAAATTTAACCAGTGATACAAAATTTTAATTTATCGTCTTAAATTCAAAATTATCAACAATAAATTGAAATTTTCTATTAAAATTATTATAATTTTATGTTTAGTAAATTCACGATATTTTAGCTATCGTTAATGAGAAACTTTCGGTTTTCACTACTTTAGCAATTTTCTTACATAATTTAGTGAACAATGAAAATTCGTTCTCGTCGCTCGTTCTCAATGTATAAATCTGTAGGTCTATTATGTATTCCGATCAGTGGTACTATTTTGGTTTTCCTAGGGCATTGTGAATTGATTTATTGTGATTTTCTAGTGTTTTTTGTATTATTTTTTCCGTAGTACCTATGTAACAAAATGCTAGTTTTTAATTTTTTTGTATTTTCTTTAGCGATTAACACTTTGATCTTAATCATGTTAAACAAAATTTTGGAATAAGTAAGATTGGGAGCTATTTGTGAATTCGTTTTGAAAGCAATCGACTCTTTGAAACATAAGATTCGTATTTGATTTAAATAAGAATCTAAATAAGATGCAATTCAACTAAGAATCAAATTCTTCGAAGACTCGAATACGTTCGAATCGAATTCACAAATAACCCCCCTACGAATTCGAATGTGACATCTCGCGCTATTAGCTCTTTGTACGCTGATGTAAATGTATCAACCTGAAAAAGTAGAAAAAAAATCCATTAGGCCAAATTATATTAACCAGGGGCCCTATTCTCGAATTCCACAACCATTTTCCACATGTGGACATCGGTCAAAATCTATGTAATTATTGACGTTTTCGCATATGGGGAATTTCTTTCACCTGCTTATAACTATTCGGAAATATTCCCTTAATACCGAAAAAATTCGATAGCGAATTCAAGAATACAGGAATTTATATTTCCGAATGTTTTTATGAATTTTGACAGATCTCCACATGTGGAATTCGAGAATAGGGCCCCAGAACAAGAAAGTTCAAGTTTTTTATTTTTTTTTTTTTTATTTTGACCAGACCGAACACTAGGAATATGTACTTATATATGCTATATCGTTTCGCGTTTAAGTGTGTTTTATATAAATCCCCCCAAAAAATGCATTTTACTCAACACTGTACCAATAAAATAATCCTCCATAAATAGATATAATTAATAAGTATAAAGGCCAGAAATTACGTAATAATAAAATTCAAGTTCATTGACCCACATAAAAATAAATATCAAATACGTAATGATTGATACTATCCATAGATACTAGGGAACCCCTATGCATTTGCACAAAATATTTTTTCAATCGTATATGTATTTCTTTATAAACTATGTTGTCTGTTACTGTAACATCATTTTCTATTCCCTGACGTGGTGTTTCGAAAACTTGAATTTTTAAAGAATCTGATGTAACAGTTCTAGAAAATGCAGTATAAAGTTGACGATGTGTAAAACATGGTTCAGGAAGATACAATCCAACTCTTTCGAACGTTTGACCTTGCGATTTATTTATTGTGATTGCATAAGAGAGACGAACTGAAAACTGATGTCGAACGAAGTTGAAAGGCAAAGATGGAGCATTAGCTGTGTCTAATGTAATTCTAGGAATAAAATGTTTTGTCTCTGAATGTGATCCGGTAATTATTTCTACTTTTAAGCAGTTGTTGCTTAAATCAAGAACCACTAACCGTGTTCCATTGCATAATCTTTTTTTTATTGCAAGATTTCGCAGCAACATAATTATACAACCCTTTTTTTATTTAAGGCAATATGGCGGTAATCCTGATGGATTTATTGAGTTAAGATATTCCACTGGAAAATTAATGTGCATGTTTTCATCATCAGAGCCGTCATCGGCCTTAACTGAATCGATTGCACAATAAGATATTTCATTTGAAATAAGTTTTTGAAGAACATTATCATTTATTAATCGAACATGCTAATTTTTCGGACACAAAATTGCACGTTTTAATATACATGCAAAATCATTTGTAGTAAATGATGAACCAAAAATATCTGTAATAAGATCATCGGAAATATAACCTGAAATTATTGGAATAGAGTATTGTGATTTTTTAATGTGTGAGGTATCAAAATTCTTTCCAAAGTTAAAAAGCCAACTGCTAAAATGTGGATCACTTATTGCTCTTATGTTTGTACTTAAGCTTAATACTTGTAACGACTTTGGTTGAGTCGTTTCCGCGCTGAACAATGGAACGGCAGAGATGGGTGTTACTACCCTGCTCATGGGTTTGAGTGGTTGTGTTTATTCCAGTCTTGGAGGTGGTGAGGAAGTGAACGACAAGAGAGAGGGGAAAAATTGGAAGATAAATGTTTTTTTTGTGTAAGCGATCGGTCAAGATTGGGAAAAGATAATTTTTTTAAGGCAGTCGGTAATAAGCTCTTGTGCTCGCACAGTCGAGAATTTTGGATTTAAATTTATTGTTTTTTCCGATATGCGGGTCAAAGTATTTTGATTGACCTAAAGCTATTTGGATTTAGTATATGGTGATTTTTTTTTGGTATGATGCGAAAAATATAATAGTGCATCGAGAATAATAAAAGTTTTAATTGAAAAAAAAAGAAACAAAAATTTTTTTTTGTTAAGATAATAATTTTTGTCTTGTCAATTGTGTTGACAAAATAAATTCTAGAAATTTAAAGACAATACCAGTTTGTAATAAAAATAAAATAAAAATAAGTAGTTATAAAATAAAAATTGAAAATAAACAGTTAAACTTGGCGTGGCCTGTTTTATTTGAAACTTGGGTTGCCCTTGATATTGTGTAGTGTGGTGAACATCAACGAGGTGTTTTATTGGCTACAGAAGTCTGTTAAAAAAAAAAAATAAAAATTATATTGTAGCTTTGAAGATTGACTTTATGGTACGAGTGACTCCTCTGAGCAGATACTACACAGTCTTATCTACAAACGAGTGAATACGTATGTGAAACTGTGTGAAACTAAAAGTTTTCACGCCTTGCTCATAATTGAGATTTTCCTATAAACATAACATATTTACCCTTCAACTGTGCTGATCCAAATATTTATTTTGGTAATATTAAACGGGTCTTGATGATGGTTCCGTTAGAAGCTGCCGGGAGTGGAGATCATTGATGATACAGTTGGACCCAGATGACTCACATATACCAACGGAAAATAAAATCGTTCGTTTTTTTTGTTCTTATTATTTTTATTATTACATACGTATATACATATTTATTGGTTTTGTTCAATTCATTAATTAGTTAATTTCCTTTAATTTGAGTGTTTTTTTTTTTGCTTCAGATGGAAGCTTTAACTTAATTTTTCTTTGTGTTACTATATTTACTTTTCGGAAGTATTTTTTTTGTTCTTGGATTAATTTTAATGCTAAATTTTCTTTTCTTATTGTAATTAGTTTAAAAAAACCAAAAGAAATTTTTTTTCATATATTCTTATAATGTTTTTTGTGGGACATTTTTTTTTTTTTTTGCACTTTTATTTGGTTGTACACCAAAAAAATTACATCATTTAAGTTTTTTTTGATTACTAATTTATATTTTTTTATATTAACCAATTTTGTTTCAGCCTCTAATCGTCGTTCATTTCCTCCACCATTATTATTATTATTATTATTATTATTTGTACTTTTCTCGTTCTTCGGTGAATTTAGTTTTCTTCGTTGGAATTTTTAAAGTCGAGATGATGAAGGGTTAGAAACCATTATCTTGGGAGGGGCTGATACAGTGATGTTGTTCGGAGTTTAACAGATCCACGGAGGGTGTAAAGCAGATGCCATATGGGTAGTTTATCCCAGTTCTTTTATTTTCTTTATTTTTAATCTTTTGTTTGTTCGCGGTTACTCCAGCTCCGATCAAGCTTTGAATAAATCCCACCCCCATACCCTGAGCCTTAGCCAGCTATCAATGCCGCGATTCAAAGCCTCTGATCGGAGATTCTTTAACGTCATTCTGGTGCAATTTGGAGTTCAAATGGTCGGTATCACGTCGGATTAACTTTTGGTGATACCGCCAAACACAAGTACAACAGAGTGGCGTTACATACTTTAAAGTGATGCCACAAATGGGACTTTTTAATAGTTGCATTTATAATTGACGCACGATTTCCTCTTCTAACAACAGGTAACACTTGCCGAAAATCTCCTCCTAAGACTATTACCTTTCCACCAAACGGTAAATCATTTTTCATTAAATCGCGAAATATTAAGTCCACAATTTCAAGTGCTATGCCTGAAGCCATTGGAGCTTCATTCCAAATTACACAATCAACAGATACTAAAAAGTCACGTTTTTTGCGAGTAAGTTGTGGAAATTTCAAGGCATCCATATTGAGAGGCAATGAAAACGCAGAGTGACATGTCTTTCCTTTGGGTAAAAGAGTTGCTGCTATTCCTGTCCATGCAACACATAATATTTACATTTTTATTTTCTGCATCGATTTTTTGAATTAACGCTCGGTATAAAAATGTTTTTCCACTTCGACTAGGTCCATCTAAATAAAAAAAAAGCTTTTGTGAAATTCGATTATGTAAGGATGAAAATATCATTGATGCTGCGACATTCTGATCATTGTTGAGTAATACCCACAGATTAGGTTCAGTTGTTGTTATAGGAGCAAAATTTATGTTTTGATTTAAGATTTCTGTTGCATTAGGAAGTGGTAAAAGTAAGAATAAATGAAATCCTGCTTACTCACACTGCTCTTTTAATTGATTAATAAAGTCTTCCAGAAGATTGTTCTTAAAATCATTAAAATGTTGAATAGGATCTGATGGATTGCAATAACACAGTATAGTAACGAATAATTCTCGCAACGATTTTGGCAACATATGAGTGTTAACTTCTGATAAGCAACTATGCCACTCAACGCTATCATTAATTAGGCCTCGTGCCTTAGCTACTTCTTTAAACGTTGGGAATACACAATTATTAAAAGTTTTTAAAGTATCGAAAGATGTATCTTCAAAGCCCTCCAGTTTAAGAAGTGAAACTGAAGTGAGAAACTGAAATGATTCTACCGATAGCTTTCTCCCCAAAGTATGAATTTGAAGAGCGTTTTTGCCATTTATTGTTTTTATATACATAATGCATCGGAATGATACAAAATGTTATGAGCGAAAAGGTCTTTAGAATTTAATTCAAAAAATGCGGTTAAAGTTGTGACCCTAACAGACTCTCTTCTTAAAGCATTTTCAATATTATCTTCGGTGAAAAATATTGATTGACCATCTTGTAAATGAACAGATAGTGTAAAAACATCATTTGATTGGCCATGAATTTGAAGCTCGTGGATATGCCAACCAGCTTCCTGCGAACTAATATATCGAAAATTCAGGGATTGATTTATTTCATCATAATCTATAACATTGCTTTTATTGTTGGCAGAATCAACCGCAACTTCAGTTCTTGCGCAGCCTTGACCCTTTTTGATGTACTTGTATTATGTGTACTTTATTGCTTTGACTATTGAGCAAAGTTCAACGTTTATATGAGCGTTATATTTAAGACTCAGGAAAGGATTAGAAGGAACAATAAACCGGTTATCAATTACAATGTTCGATCGTGATCTGGGTTGATTTTCTAAATTAGTAGGAGGACGTCGCCTATATTTTGGATAATTGTCTACGGAAATGTCAATCTCACTGCAGTAACTTTTTGGGAATTGTTTTGAACATTTTCCATCAACCATGCAAACACAATTTTTGTTCAATTCTCCACATGGACCATGAATATTTTGTTTTATTGTATAAATATTTCATAAAGTAGTGGTTGTTCATTCGTGGTTGTCAATGTCATCGGATGTTCTAAATTTTTCCTCATTTTTAAGCGTGAATAGACAGTGTGCGCGTGGTAATCCACGTTTTTGATATTCAATTGTATAAAAAACGTACGAAACAACAGTTCCAAATATCTGCTTTTTAACAACATTGTTCTTATAAAATTTAATCTATTAGCTTCAAGTCTAGCGTAGCAATAAACTATTTGCTGAAATAGTTTCCCACCATAATGCAAAAGATTAAAAACGTTGAAACGGACTGCAATTTTATGGGAATAAAATTGTAGTGCTGTAATTTTGTTTCGGATTGTAGTGGCATTTTCCGAAGAATGATTCATATTAGTTGTCCAGCCATATTCTCCATTAGGAAAAAAAGTGGAAATATCATTGGCTCAAGGTGTATGGATAATGGATTAATTATTTTCATGGTTCTAGAGTCAGCTGGATGTACAGCAAAGTCGAGTGTAGCTGGTATATTACCATCGCGACCTGAAACAAAAATCAATACAACATCATCAGAATTCGTCGGAGAATTGTAAACACGTTGATCATCGTGTAAATTTAGAGTAAAGATTAGTGATACGTTATTTATAGGATGACCATTTAGTGTAGTATCCTCAACTTCATTTTGATAAACCTCTCTAAGTTTCTTGTAAGACGTAGCATCAGGAGAATTTTGAAGCACGGTAGAAATGATTGTCATTATTTCACGATTGGAAGATGTATTAGCTGAATTATTCATACGAATATTAACAGCAGTATCCAAGTCATATATAAATAACTCTGCGTTACCTGATATTTTAAAATAATAAACGCTTCCTGGCATGTCATATATTTTAGCACCCATAGAGGAAAATGCATTGGCATTATTGAATTGACGAATAAATTGTCGAAAATTCTTACTTTTATTATCAGTTCTAACAAATAAATTTTTTAATTCAACGGGAAAATTTTCGTCTCCTGTTGGTAAGTGTGATAATTTCGCATTATGACAACAATTGCTTTTAGATTCCACTGTTTTATTATTATTAAAATCAACATCCTGGATCATCCTGTACAATATCTACATTCAAATTTTCTTGGTCCATGTACATACCCAATATTAAAACCAGCATAGCCGTACAGACTAACAATTGTGGGGGCGTAAGCACCAAACTTAGTTATTGTTTTCGGGCTTGAATGGATAAAAGGTTGGTGGTAAGTACTAAATAAATAAAATTGCTTGGCAATTTAGCTACCTGAATTTCTAGTCATTACAATATTCCAAATCTTGATTGAACAGAAGTTAACAATATGAGCATCTTAAAGATAAGTTCCATTATTACTGAACTCTAAATGAGATTTATGTTGCAACTAGGGTTGAAGTGTCATACTTATTTATACCATAAGAACTTTTCCAAAACAAGCTCAAGTTTAATATAACAGGTACTTTTGTATAAATCAAACCGAACCTGTGCTTAAAGCTCTCCAATTTGACAAAACGACGAACTTTTATCTTACTTCGAATTGAATTATAACTTTTATTGTTATTATCTTGTCAAAATTAAATACTCATGAAATAATGAAACCTCGCATGCCATAAGCCATTTCATAGAATATATCGAAAATAACTTCTAACACCTTCTATACTTTCAAATGAAAAAAAGCTGGTCCCTTGAATGCAATGCATGCATTGGTTGCGTAAAAAATGCAGATTTTTCAATACAAAATCAATGCGTTAACCAAAATTATTTTTGTTTAATATCACCATCAACTCTTCAGTGAGAATATATAACACATGAGGAATTGATGTAATTTGTGTCTATTCGACCATAGCTTTGCTGAAGCGACAATTAGGCTAGACAAGCTCTCTGTTATGACCGCAAGAGATAAAAAAAAAATTGTTTTAATTTTATTCGAAACATAATTTTGCTTTACTTACTGATTAATTTTGTTTTTTTGTTTTTGTTTTGGAAATCTAAACTTGATACTTGATGAGCACAGTTTTAAAAGTCTGTCACGTTACTTAAAGAGCTAGATAAATTCTGAAGTTGCTAAATATTTTGAAGATTCATCATCAATGATTAAAACAATATTGACTATAACAAAAAATAATTCGGCACTGAATGTATTCCGTATTTGTATAATGTATACCTGAAACGTTTATATTAAAGCTCATGATGCAAACGTTGAGCAACTTCGAACAATTTTCTAAATTATCGTAAACTCTGGAAAACTTAGCTTAATCTCGAAGAATTCAAAACAATTTTGAATAACACGCGAGTAACATCAACGACTACCAATAATATCGAATAATCTTCAACAATATAATTTCGAAACACCTCATTCAAATTCGCGATATTAAAAAATCCAGAATAATTTCGAGGAAATTCGAAAATCTTAAATATTGTAGAAAAATTGTGTCTTTGTGACTTAACATCTTCCAAACTTAATTAAACTGCGTTTTAAGTAACTATGCAAATCTTGGAAGGCTTAAAAAACAAAAAGATTGAAAAATTATTAAGTATGTATAAGACACTCTAAACCACCTTGCAAGGTGAGAAGTTCTAAAAGCTCGTATAAACTTATGATTCTAGATTAACATCGAATATTCACGAAAATATCAAATACTACCTTGATCAACAAGTTCTCGGAATAACCACCGTGTGGCGCTCCCATCGTTCCGATTTGAGTTCTGTTTTTTTGTTAAGTTGATACATCTGTTGTTGATATTCCCTCTAAATCTTAGCGTCATAGCTTGAAATTTGCAAAAGTTACGTAGTCAAGAGTACATCTACTCTGTGTGTGTTGGCTATTTTTCCATTATTTCCTCTCGGCTGCTGAAACGCGTTCCCCGTAATGGTTTTTTAACTCGATTGAACAGAAAGAAGTCACAGGGAGCCAAATCAGGTGAATTCGATGCCTGTTGGATGGTATTTGTTGCATTTTTCGTCAAAAAATTACGAATAATGATGGCACTGTGCGACGGTGCGTTATCATGGTGCAAAATTCACGATTCACGCTTACTCTTTATTTACGGTCTGGCCTTCTGGCAAAAATTCATGATGCACTAAACCGTTGTAATCCATGAAAACCGTGAGCATTGCCTTCTTTTTTGACTGAAAACGACGTGGTTTTTTTTTTTTGGTGAACGCCATTCACTCGCCTGATGTCTGGATTGCGTGTCGTACTCATAAACTCACGTCTCGTCTTCAGTAATGATCCTTTTGATGAATGTGGGATCGGATTCAGCCTCGCAAATCATGTCTAAAATTGTAAATAATCGCCAACACACACAGAGATAGATGTACTCTTGACTACGTAACTTTTGCAAATGTCAAGCTATGACGCTAAGATTTAGAGGGAATATCAACAACAGATGTACCAAATTAACAAAAAAATAGAACTCAAATCGGAACGATGGGAGCGCCACACGGTGGTTATTCCGGGAACTTGTTGATCAAGGTAGTATTCCTGAAAATCTCGTATAAACTTGAAGCCGTACGATAATTTTGAAAAATTAAGAAATCACGATGCAAAATCTCGAATGATCTCCGAAATGTGACAAAGAGCTGCTTATAATTTCGAATAACTTTGAAAAACTCAACGCTATTTAAATCTGGAAATCTATAGATAAATCCAAAAATCTTTTGCACACGATAATTTAAATAAGTGCTTATTCGTAATTCAAATTTAAGCTAAACTCGAATATTATTGAAAATTTGGAATAATAAAGAAAATCTCGAATAAGATCGAAGTCTACAAGATATCGTATAATAAACCTAAAACTTCAAAAAAACTAAATTCCAGAAATAATTTGAAACAAATCTGAATGGTAGACAAATTCGGCCTGGAAGCAGATTATGCAATATAAGGATTACATACCGGTTTCTCGGGACTCGGGAAGTGAAACTCGAAATATGAGAGATACATAATCGACAAGCAAAGATAATCCTGTCAGACGAAATTGAAATGTGAATGTGCAATTGAAGTGCAGTTGATTATTGTTTGTTCTTATCTAATTCTTTAGTGAGAATTTCTTTTCAAAAAATTAAATAAATAATTCAGTACTCGGTAAAAATCAATGATTATCGGATTGATAAACCGAAAAGTATAATAGTTAATCTGCTTTGGTTCCTCTACCAGTAATGCTTTCAGTAGCTTTGCGGCGTTGTCTTTAGGAAGAATTTTCATAATTTCAAATAATTTGCTAGTGTTCCGTTTAACCCAAAAAAAAACCTTTGAGCATTCCGTAGTACCCAAATCAATTTGTTAATAATTGCATGCGTGAAAATTTAAGTCAGAATCCACCACTGACTAAAGAGTAGTATAACTGATAAAGGCTAATAAAGCTGATAAAGAATATTTTTGTGTATTTATTTCCGTAACGCACGTTTACCGAAGCTTAAAATTTGTGCCAGTGAACTGAAAAATATCTTAGCTTCATACCTTTCTAGCAACTCAAAAACCATTGTAATGTTTTAATGACTTACGGAACAAAATTTGCATGTTTCCAGAAGTTAAAAATTTCCGGAAGTATTTAGTTATCATTATACATGAAGGTGTTAAATATCACGGTTTCAGCAATACACTTCCTCCTTCCCAATTTGCTTGTCAGAAAAATGAAGCATTTTTGACCACATTTCAACGTTAGGTAATATTGTTTAATAGTTGTTGAATATATCTGTAGTCGCCTTAGCTGGATTCTGGAACAGGTTTATCAATTTAAACACCAAATTAATTAGCTAAAACAGGGATCACATATTACGGTGAAGCAATGTTCAATCCAGCCAAATTTTTTGAGCTGCTACTGAAATGTTTTATAATCAGAAATGTTAAAAAAGTAAACTGAGAACTTGTCAAAAATATTAGGGTTCTGAAATTTCGGACGTTTCCAAATCAGATATTGTGAATTCGGCGACCAATACTGGCCCCGAGCTCTACAGAATACTATAGAGAAACCCAGATCAACAACTGTACAAAACTTATCAAAGTCGACTCAAGCTATGTCCGAACAATTTGAAGCAGTAAAAATTTGAAACCATTTACATTAGAGTTTAAAATATTATAAAATAAGACGAGAAATTAAACGGAATGTTCTGGATCAACAATTCTTAACAGGTGCAACGTTTGCTCACGTTTTTGAAAAAATCTGTTTGGCAGTTATCTCTTCCATTGCAACCTTTCTATCCTAGACTCGAATAGACCACACAATCGCGCACCACACAATCTGAAGAAGTACGGATATCAATTTATGATTATTTGCTCGATACTAACCTTTTAAATTGCAATATGGGCTGAGGACCAATATTTATTACTAGTAAGAGGCAGAAAGTTCTAGATATGATCTTCGCTGCAGACAATATTTTTCATATGGTTAAAGAATGGAGGGTGGGCAAGGAACACTCTTTTCCTGACAATCAATATGTAACTTATAGCCTCAACGTTCACCCTGCTATCCGAAAAGCCGTCAGGAACGCTAGAGGGACAAACTGGAGCAAGTATGTAAGCGGAAATATTTGAGAGACCCATGCAAAAAGTGTTTCAATGCTACTTGTTCAATGGTTAGACCCTACGGGAAATCAAATACCAGTATAATGGTGGACCGGGGTCTATCATACTATCATAAGGCTTATAGACAGCCTTTAATAAATCCAAAAGCATAAGGGAGCCTCAAGACTGTGACTCCTACAAGGAGGACCTAAGAATATAGAAGGATGAGTTAAAAACGTTTTATTACGTTTTCACGCCTTAGGACGGTTCTCTCTACCAACCAAACTACTCACAGTTATTTCATTAAACAGGACGGCTCCTGAAAAGCTTCTAGTGAGGAATCCGTAGTGCTTCTCATCGATACCTTCTTCCCAGGAAGCTCAGGCGACTTGCCTGAGAATCAGGAGACAGATTTAACGTGCGCAGAGGACATTGTAAAGGCAGAAACAAATCCTGTGAGCTCTAAAAGGTTTTAAACTTTATAAATCGACTGCCGGACCGAATCATACCAGCGGAAATCCAAAACAACTCGCCGATTATCCTCCCATATTTTTGTTGAAATAATCCGTCCCTGCGCTTGAGTTTTGTTTATCTGGCAACACCTTATGTTAAATAAATATAATACCTTTATTCTTTATAAGATGTCACTTCAGTAGTAATCACATGTTTCTGAAATAAAGTTTAGTTTTGTAAAAGGGTTGCTTAGAAATAAAAATAATTATTTAGAAAGATAGATCACGGTTTCGTTTGTTATTTATATATTCGGTGAACTGGTTTGCTAACAACAGGTTATGGGCCCAGTAACGATGACTGAAGAAGAAAAATCGAGTTTACCAGTGTTTAGCGGAAGTGATTTCCCAAGTTGGAAATTTCGTGTTGAGTTGCTGTTCGAGGAAAAAGATTTGTTAAAATATCTTACTGATGCACCTAGTACAAATCAAAAAGATGAAGAAATGTGGAAAAAAGGAAATTCCAAAGCAAAATCATTGCTGGTTAAATGTATCGCAAATTCACATTTGGAGTATGTGAGAAATGAGGTTATGGCATATTTGATGTGGGATGTATTGAATAGTGCGTTTCAACGAAAAGGGGTAATAAGTCAACTTTACCTCCGTAAAAAATTGTTGTCAATGAAATTCGACGAAAATGATTCAATGGAAAGACATTTTGTGTTTTTTGACGGAATCATACGCGAACTTAAATCAGCTGGTGCGCAGTTGAATGAGTCAGATGTTGTGTGTCATTTATTGCTGACACTGCCTGAAACATTTGATAATGTGGTTACTGCTCTAGAAACAATCGACAGCGAAAATTTGAAATTATATACGGTCAAAGCAAGATTGCTGGATGAAGATATCAAAAGAAAAAATCGTGTCGTTAATCAAATTAATGAAGAAAGTGCAGCATCATCAAATGCATTCATAAGCAGTAAGTCTAAAGCTAGATTTAAATTTCGATGTTACTCATGTGGTCGTGTGGGACATAAGTCAACAGACTGTCCGTCAAAATCTTCGTCTGGATCTGGATCTGAATCCTATAATAGAAAAGCTCTGCTAGCAGGTGAACAACCGGAAGACGTCGATAAAATCGATGGTTCTGTAGTATTTATGGCGAGTGACAAAGATGATCCAAATTTAAACGATGAAGCAGAGAGTTCTTTAAGCAAATGGTATGTAGATTCAGGCGCAACTGATCACATGACCAATGATGAAAATTTATACACTACATCAACACCAATTGATGAATCAGTGCAAATAAGATTGGCTGGAAAAAATGTTGCAATTTCCCCAAAAAGAGTTGGAGATATAAGTGTCATCAGCGCTGTAGAAAACAGAGGAGTGCCATTTTTGTTTAAAGATGTTCTTGAAGATGAAGTTGTTTTGAAAACTGCTGAAGGTGTCATTGCAAGTGGTACACAGCAGAATGGCTTGTATCAATTGACATTTAAGCTGAAATTAAATCAATCAAATGTTGCGACGTGTACCACAGATTTGTTGTGGAATCGAAGATTTGGACATCTAGGTATGCAAAGTGTGTTTAAATTGGCAAAGTTGCAAATGGTTACTGGCATGGATGTCATCTCAACACAAAAACTGAACGTTTGTGAAGGTTGTGTTATTGGAAAACAATGTCGAACACCATTTAATAAACGAGAAAAATTCGCAGTGAGACCTTTGGAACGAGTGCACACTGACGTTTGTGGTCCAATCACACCTAAATCATGGAATAAAGAAAAATATTTTGTCACATTTATCGATGACTATACAAATTTTACTGTGGTTTATATGATGAAATCTAAAGATGAAGTTTTTAAAAAATTTGTGAACTATCATTCAATGGCAACCGCGCAGTTTAATTTGAAATTATCGAAATTAAGATGTGACGGTGGTGGAGAATACATTTCAAATAAAATGAACAGCTACTGTAGATCAGGGCATTGTGATTGAGAAAACAATGGCATACACGCCGGAGCAAAATGGTACAGCCGAAAGAATGAACCGAACATTATTGGATAGAGCCCGGTGTATGATTTTTGATAGTGGGTTTTCGAAAGACATGTGGAACGAAGCTGTGTTCTGTGCAACATATTTAATAAATCGGAGTCCAACATCAAAGGAAAATTTTGAAACTCCTGCTGAAAAATGGTATGGTGTAATTCCTAATGTAAACCATTTAAGAATTTTTGGAAGTGTAGCATACGTTCATATACCAAAAATTAAACGACGAAAAATCGATGAAAAGAGTGAAAAATGCTACTTTATCGGATATTGTAAAAATGGTTATCGATTATGGAATGAAAGAGAACAAAAAATCGTGTTGTCCCGTGATGTAATATTTGACGAAACAAAGATCTACAAACAAGATAATGAAAAACACTATAATGACGTGTGTTCAAACACACTCTTGGATCCGGTGGTTGAAATAAATGGTATTGAAACTGAAGATGAAGTTGCTGTCATCGAAACCGTAAATAGTGAAGAAGAAGTATCTGAGATTTCATCAACTGGAAGAATTTCGACGAGAGAGAGACGTAAACCCGTTTGGCATAATGATTATGAAATTGATCCTACTGTCATGTTTGTCGAAGCTTTAATTAATGATGCACCTGGAAGTTACGAAGAAATATATGGGAGACATGAGGAACAATTTTGGAAAAACGCCGTAAATGGCGAATTGAAATCTTTGGAGCGAAACAACAATCTAGTAGCACCTCCCATTGATGCAAAAATTATATCATCAAAATGGGTGTTCAAAAAAAAATATGATAGAGACGGTAACGTTGAAAGATATAAGGCCCGGCTTGTAGCTCGTGGTTTTTTACAAAGAGAAGGTGTGGATTATAATGAAACATATGCACCAGTGGCAAAGCTCACCACTATAAGATTGTTGCTGGCTATTGGAATACAAGGAAACTTTTCATTTCGTCATCTTGATGTTAAAACCGCTTTTCTTAATGGGAAATTGGAGGAAGTAATTTACATGGCTCCACCTTCTGGAAGTAATATAAATGATCGAGTGTGTAAACTAAATAAATCGTTGTACGGACTGAAACAATCGCCAAGGTGTTGGAATATTTGTTTTGACAATTATATTTTAAGCTTGGGATTTAAAAGATCAAATGCCGATTATTGTTTATATGTAAAAACTAAATAAAATTATGTAACCTATTTGGTTCTCTACGTTGATGATTTAATGATATGTGGCAATGATGAAGTGGAAATCGAAAATCTAAATAGTCAACTGGCAGAAAAATTCGAAATGACTGATTTGGGACCAATTAAGCATTTTATGGGTATATCAATAACCGTTAATCAGAAAGCTGGTGAGATCGAGATAAATCAAACAACATTTGCGAAACGGATTCTTGATCGTTTTGAAATGGAAAATTGTAATAATGTAAATACTCCAATTGAAGTTGGTTTGATGTTAACACGCGATCATGAAGTTAAAAATTGTAATCGATCATATCGAGAATTAATAGGCAGCCTGATGTAGTTGATGCTGGGCACTCGTCCGGATCTCTGTTATGCAGTGAGTTACTTTAGTCGTTTCCAAGATTGCTTTGAGGAGAAACATTGGACTAGTTTGAAACGAGTGTTACGATACCTGAAGAGGACTACAGATTTGTGCTTAGTGTACAGGCGAAAACCATATAGTGATATTTTAATCGGGTTTGTTGACGCAGATTGGGGAAGTGATAATTATGATCGAAAATCTGTAAGTGGATATCTGTTCAAAGTTTTCAACAATTTAGTATCCTGGTGCAGTAAAAAACAAAATTTGGTGTCATTGTCAACAACTGAAGCGGAATATGTTGCCCTAGCTCAAGCAACGTCTGAATCTATGTGGCTTAAGAAATTATTACGGGATCTGCAACAGAATATTTATAAACCAATTCCAATTTTTGAGGACCACCAAGGATGTTTAAAAATTGCAAAAAATCCAGAGAACAAAAGAACGAAGCATATAGATATTAAATATCACTATGTAAGAGACATGGTATGGAACAATGAAATTTGCCTGAACTATATATCTACAAAGAAACAAATAGCAGATATTTTAACGAAACCGTTAATAAGGAATATATTTGAAGAATTACGAAATGAGCTGTCCTTGGAACGAGGGAGAGTGTTGAAATAATCCGTCCCTGCGCTTGAGTTTTGTTTATCTGGCAACACCTTATGTTATATAAATATAATACCTTTATTCTTTATAAGATGTCACTTCAGTAGTAATCACATGTTTCTGAAATAAAGTTTAGTTTTGTAAAAGGGTTGCTTAGAAATAAAAATAATTATTTAGAAAGATAGATCACGGTGTCGTTTGTTATTTATATATTCGGTGAACTGGTTTGCTAACAACAATTTTGAGGTACTCTTCAAAGGCTGTTTAAGGTGGTATTTATCCCGTACCCCGGGGTAAAACTTACAGGGCTACCCAAAGGACCTAAGACCTACAACCCTATCGCCCTTTGTACTGAAAACCTTGGAAAGTCATTTAGATGTTTATACTCGATCAAAAATAAGAACCAGTTGCGTGGACACTGTCTCAGCATGCGTACTGGAAAGGAGATGTGGATATAGCTCTGCATGCCCTGATACATACGATTTAGAAATCTATTTACTCGAAAGAATTCTGTTTGAGGGTGCCTTTAATAAAGTGAAAACAGAGGCAATCAGGGAAGGAATATCACTTTTGAAGGTGGGTTACCATGTAAGCAGATTAATTAATTATATGCTTGTAAGCAAGATTGTTGTTAACTCTGAGCTAGGGAGAACCCACCATTAGGGGGTGGGTACTACTGGAGCTGGATAGAAGTAATTTCTTCAAGCGAAAGGGTACAGAAGTAATTTCTTATGCAGAGCACATGGCGAACCTAGATTACATTACACCTACTCTAATGTTTCGAACAAAGTTTTCGGATCATCCACTGTTTCTTCGTTTCTCTGATTAACGCAGCGTATACCAGCGATTAAGGAAGTCTTGTCGTGGTTGAAGCGTAATATAGCGGCACTTATGAAAACAGGCAGTAGCCTTAGCAGAGGAAAGGTGAACTATAATAATCTCATTTGCAGCGTAGTAAGACAAATTTGGCCAATACTGGACTTGGGGTGCTCCAGTACAATTAATCTCCCTACGTAGTCGTGAATTAAGAACGGTCGGTGGAATACATACGGGACACTATGTTTTTGAGAACATGCAATAAGCTGTATGGACGAAGGTCTAAGCGTGCCAAAGCAACCACTCTAACCTAACTATCATAATTTCTACTGTTATTCTCACTTGAATACAGCAATTCATTACATCCAGTTTTATTTAATTAAAGCATTTGCACTATGATTGGCATAATCATGACATGAGTGCAGAAAAACTTTCACATAGTACTTATCTGATGGGAGTCGAGTCAACTTAGAGTTAACTTTGGATCAACTTTGTGTTAACTTTTTTATCGTTTATAATGAAGAGTTAACTCCAAGTTGACTCGATCCTGTTTATAATAAAAGTTAATCCGGGTTCAACCCGGATTGAATCTCTGTGATAAACGTACTAACAGACAGAGTATAAAGAATTTTTCATACCAGGCGCCTCGCCTCGAAATATTTAGTTGGCTTTGAACATTCCGTTGCTATCAAATATTTTATTTAGGAGTATTTTACACGTGAATTATAGCAAGAACTGAGATATTCTAAATTTGTAACGTACATATGAGCTAGATTTTTTGGTAAGTATGAAACAATGATGCAAAAAATATGATTTTAAAACAGCAGTACAAATCTTAAAAACAAATGGTTTACACAAGAAGTCAGTCAACAATTGGCGGACAGGCCGAAAAGTCTTCTTCCCCGAGTTCCAGCCAGGGCACGAAGAAATTGTTCGCAACGAGTAAGCAGATAATATCTATATATCTTATATTTTATAAGAAAGCTCCGAGTCTTTCATCGGGCTATTTCTTTTTTGCGGCTGTTAGCTTATTAGGCGCTATGTGATGTAGAAGTTGGCATAAGAAAATGATTCAAAACCGAGGTCTTGAAGCACTAAAAATATTCCTAAACTTTAACATGATTTGGATTAAGATCTCCCCTAAATAAGAAGGATCCAAGAATGAACATTTTATTTATCTTCTAAAGAGAAGAAATGATGTAGAGTCCTTTAGGAAGCGGTTTTGTACACTAATTCTTGTTGCAACTTCAAACCGTCTTTGTAAACCAACAAATTCAAGTTTTGACAAAAGATTATGATTTTTATTAAAATTGATACAATTTCATTAAAAAAAAACTTAATCTTCTATTTCAATACGGCCCTCAATAAGGGGTATAATTTTTGAAGATGGACGATCCCTTGCTTCCAAAATCTGTACCGTTTTTTTTCCGGTGGTCATAATCTCACTTCAATTCTGTTTTTGATTTGGTATTTTTGTTTTAGCTTATAGCTTTTCAATCGACAAAAATAAACTGTGGATAACTAAAGATTTACGTTGAAAGAATTTTAGTATATTTAAATCAATTTGTACTGAAATGGTACATCGCCCTCGTTGATACACCAATTTGCAAACTTATCCCTAATATCATAGCCTCTCGAACCTGGAACTGGACAGGTATTTGAAGCTGGAACTGGACAACTAATCGTCGGTGAGTTCCCCAGATCATCCTCATTTGTTTTCACTAAATTGTGAAGAATCACACAGCTTAACACAATGTTGTTCATAGTATCGTGATGTTTCACCTGTAGCCTTTTTAAAAGTATTCTCCATCTACCAGAAAGATTGTCGAAAGCAATATCGACAATTCTTCGTGCTCTTGACAATCTGGAACAAAAAAATTAACCAGTTTATATTTTATATATTTACACGGAATAATTTCCGATTACCTGTAGTTAAAAATACGACGAATTTGAGACAAATCTGTTCCTGGATATGGAGTGAGAAGAGATGGATTAAGCGAAAATGCTTCATCTCCTACTATTACATAAGGAACAATTTCGTCTGTCCCTGGCAAAGATGCATCATGTGGAATATCCAGTCGTTCCGGATTGTTGAGCCACATTTTTCCAAATTCGGTGCTTTTGAAGATGGATGAGTCAGCATTTGAATCGTATGCTCCAATATCTACGATTATAAATTTATATTTTGCATCGACAAGCGCCATCAAAACAGTTGAGAATCTCCTTTGGTAATTACAATTTAAACTTCCTAAATTGTTTGGAGTAAAAGTAACGATGTGCTTGCCACCAACAGCACCCAAACAATTTGGAAAATTCCATCTAGTATGAAAATCGCTTGAAATTCGGAGCCAATCATTGCGTGATGGTTGTGGTAATGCAATTGGCTTTAAATATTTGTTAATGGCAATAATTGTTAGGTTGATACATCTCTCTACGGTTGATCTTTCCATTAGAAATCGTCGTGAAAGTTCGGTGAAGTTGTGTCCAGTTGCTAAATATCTACAAAAAAAATTAAGTTTTCGTGTGTATGGATGAATTAAATTTGAAAATAAGTTACATACCTCAAAGTGAGTACCAATTTTTCTTTGGCTGTGGTTGTGTCTCTTCGAAAAGTGTTAATTGATGGTTTAATTTTAGGAGAAATAATCGAGTAAATGTAATCAAAATGCTTTTTTGACATTCGAAAATAGCTGAAATATTTTTGGGGATGCTGCGAAATTTGTTTCACTATAGTGTGGTATTCTCCCATTTGCTGCCTGCGACGTTTAATAGGATGAATCCAGTGTTTACGGTATTTGTGATTTCGCCAATAATAATATAATGCGGCGTATAATAATAATTTAATCTTTATTTCTTTTGACACCACCATAATTATATCCTTACAGTTTGACAATTAAATTTAAATGCCGGCAAATGTCACTGTTTTGTTTAAGAGCAGTGACGTCATTCCGCCCCGTCTGTAATTTTTTTTTTTATACGGAATTCGGATGGACTTGATAGTTTCAAACGTGTAGGGCAAGACTGAAAAATTCATTTTTGAGCAAAAACGCACCTACCCGGAATTCGAAGATATATATAGTGCGTTCGTTTGTGGTGAATTAACTGAATTATCCGAATTAACTGAAGTGATTTGTCCGTTCGTTTGGTATACATCAATTCAGTAAAAAATATTGAGCTACTGATTTATCTGAATAATAATTTTGCTTGGGTAGGTAATTCAGATAATTGTTTCTGTTGTTTTTTAATATTATTTTGTTTTACGCATCGAAGAAGACAGAATGAGATATGTAATGTAACACATAAAAATATTTGATCCAAGAAAATGGCCGATTAACTTTAAAATTTAATTATTTTACAACACAAGCCAATTACTTTTTAACAATTTGACATTTATCTGAATTGTAGCAAACGAACGACCAATTCACTTCAGTAGCTTAATTATCTGAATATTAACTCAATTATCGGAATAGTAACTCAATATCAATTCAGTTAAAGTGACATTTCATTTGACCAAGGAATTGGAATTGAAATTGGAATTCAAATTTGGTCAAATAAAATAGTCAAGGAATTCAATGTTTGGAATTCGATTGGTTACATTTAGCGTATGTAATAAATATTTTTATACCTTTAACTGTCAAATAAATAGTCAAAATAATACAAAATTTCACATAGCCAACCTATAGAACTAAAAAAAATGTGGTGTAGCACACCCAGCGTAAAGTAGGCAAACTAAACGATGAAATCGATTTTGAATTCCATCAATTTAGAAGGAATTCGGCGAATTCCTAGCTTGAATTCATTATAATGCATTGTTGTTGTAAATTGACAAATGAAATGTCAATTCACCACAAACGAACGTGCTTTTAATCAAAATATTTCATTTTTTTATTGTTTCTATCTATGCAATCTTTCGTGGGGTTTGAGGTATTCCCAACTTTTTTGCAGTTCGCTTTTAATGTTCCACGTAGCCAAATAAAAGACCTCCAGCCTACACCCTGCACTGCATTGCTCCATGCCAGCATGTAGTAAAACCCAGAAATCTGACTTAAAAATCTGATTTTCGATAATTTTGTCAAAAAAACGTCAAAACCCTTAAATTATGGTCAGGAACTGTTGAAAAGGGTGAAAACCAGTCCAAAAGTGTCAAAACTGTCGAAAAGTATCAAAAGCTGTGCTTGTGATATTACAAAAATGAAGAAGCAAAATATTCTTAGTGTTTTGTGAGCAAATTCTTCATATACTATATACTGGTAAATTTTTAAACTGTTCTAACTGTTGAAATAGTTCTAATCATAAATGCAGAGATCGAATTTAAATACTATACAGAATGTATTAACAATCCTTATATTCAAAAATGAATGAATGTTCGTATAACGAAATTGAAAAAACACGACAAAATACAAAAAATTTTGTATTATGAATATACCTATTCGCAACGTGACGAATTTTGAATTTCATTATACTGAATGGTCTTATTTGAGCTTCATGTTTTTATTTTTTTTAAATACAGTATTTCGTTTTTTCTATTCTTGTATTTCGTTTCGCATTATACATGTATTATGAACAAAGGCCCTTTCCGAAAGTTATACTTATTTATTTAGACATACTTATTTTCCGCCATCTTAAATAAGTATGTAAAATCATCCGAATTGATTTCACATACTTAGTTTTTATTTTGACTTTAATTTGTAACTATAAAATAATTTTTAATTAAATTTTTTATAAAACTTAATTACTGCATAATATCACAATATGTATGCAATGAAATTAACAGAATTTTGGTTTTCGTTTAAGATTTTTGTTTTGTAAGAACATACTTATTTTAAGTTACCTCGCCAACATACTTATTTAAATAAGTAGGTCTAAATAAATAAGTATAACTTTCGGAAAGGGCCAAAGACCGAAATTTAAATACTTTACAGAAAGAATTAACAATCCACATATTCAAAAATGTTTGTATTATGATTTTACTTATTTGCAACGTGATGAATTTGGAATTTTTCGATTCATGAATTTCAAAATCCTAAGCACAGTATTTCAAAGATTTAAACGTCTGAAGAATGCAGTGAAGCTAAAATAAAAATACGAACTCCATCGTTATCTTAGTTATTTATATTTTTATAATATTTAGATTCGTAACTACACCTTTTGGGGTAAGGTGGGTTAAATGGCCAAGGTGATAGTTAAATGACTCAGTTCATTTATCTTCGCTCCCAAAACCATCAATGTACAATATTAATTTGTTTTTACTGTGATGAAATTTGACACGTGCGTTGGAAATGGGATTCTTTAATGATTTTTAGATGAAGTGATGATGGCCAATTAGGATGGAACTTATCTATTTCTCAACGGATTTTAGTGAAATTTGACATAGGCTATGGAAATGTGATTCTAACATGCTTTTTAGATGAAGTTCTGGAATATGCCCAAATATTATTGAACTTGCCTATTCCTTAACCTTAAATCGACATGTGCGCTGGAAATGGGATTCTAAAATGATTTTTAGATGAAGTTCTGGAATATGGCCAATTATGATGGCACTTGGCTATTTCTCAACCGATTTTAGTGAAACTTGACATATGTGCTTTGAAAATGGGATTCTTGTTGGAATATGAACATGCTCCACATATACATATCGACGAACGAACGCATAAAAGTAGTACACTGAAGTGAGTAACTGAAAAAAGGTACTGATTATAAATTATAAAAAAAGAGTCTTGAATTTTATTACAAAAGAAAGAGTTGCGTCAGCTTTTTTGTTCTCGAATAAATAAATTTATAACGATATTACATGGAGTTCTTTTAATTGCGACCTGCCAAAATATCAGGTTATGGGCCCAGACGACTTGTAAAAAAAAAAAAAAGAATTCAACAACAGTATTCAAGAAGTAAAAAAAAAAAAAAGAGAAATCGATCCGACGATAACCTCAAAATAGACGCATAATGGATGAGACGAAATTGGATAAACTTAATGTCAATAATTACAGACATTGTTCGTTACGTATTCAAGGTGTGTTAGAAGTAAAAGGATGTTGGAATGCAGTTGATCCTGGGTTTGAAGATGAAAAAGAAATGATGGATGTACAAATGAAAACGGATCATTTGGCGAAAAGTATATTGTATCTATCTATTAATGATGAAAGCCTAGACGACATCATTGATTGTAAGAGGGCGAAGGAAATATGGAAAACACTTCAACAAATTCATACAAAGTATGACACATGGCACGGCCTTTTACTCGTCCGTGATTTTGTAAATCTGCAGAAAGAATCATCACAGTCTATTGGTGATTATTTAATGAAACGTAATGCATTGTACAACAAAGTCAAAAATGCATTGTTTGGATTCAACGAAAAAGCAATTGCAGGGTTTGCACTACTAGGGTTACCACCTGAATATGAGTATGTTGCAAGAAATATTCGAGCCGATAACGAAGATCTGCAAATGATGAAAATAAAGAGTAAGCTGCTAGAAGAAGAAAGAAGAATACAGGGTACACATACAATAAATGATGATACTAAGGCATTAACAACAAAGCAGGCTGATAAACCAATAGATGTTAGGCAGAATAATAATTACAATAAATCAACACATCGAAAACGACATAATGCTAACGCACAGCAATCACAACAATTTTTGCGATGTTATTCGTGTCTAGAATTTGGTCATATAAGTAGAGATTGTCCAATTAAAACACAAGGACGCAACGTAGGAACAATTAGCTCGAATTCAACAGCAAAAGTGGTTACAGAACGAAAGGGTATTGACCAAAAATCAGATGAAAAACATTCTAGTCACCGTGCATCGTTTATTTGCTCTGAAAGTGATAATAAAAATACAATTACTGGTTGTATTTGGATCCTGGATAGTGGTGCAACTGACCATTTGACCTCACATAAGTACAAAATGATAAATTTCAAACAAATAAAAAGTTATGTTGAAATTGCAAATGGGACGAATATTACAGTTAAGGGAATTGGTGATGTATCAATTAAGATGAGTGACAAGAATGGTGGTCATTCAATTTTGTTAAAAAATGTGTTGTACGTACCGGAATTAGGAGGAAATCTTATTTCCGTATCTCGAATTACTGATAAAAACAAAGGTTGTTCTCAACAGTGATAATGCAGTATTGATTGATCAAGAAAATTATGTTATTGCAGTCGCTATCAAATCCGAAAGACTGTTTAAATTTTATGAGAGCTGTCAAGCAAACGACAAAGTTGATACTGGAAAGTGTTTAAAAACTGAGTTCATAGATACTATATTTGGCACCAACGATTGGGTCATATAAATATTACTTCATTGAAAAAAAATGGAATCAGAGTTAAAAATTACAACAACTGAGGAAGACGTCAATAAATGTGATACTTATATGACAGGAAAGATGAAGGCGAAGTCATTTCCGAAGCAAAGTACAACACGGACGAAAAACCCATTAGAATTGGTACACACAGACGTAATGGGGCCATTTAATCCTCCGTCAATGGGAAATAATAGATATGTTGTTACATTTATTGATGACTATTCAAGATTTGCTTCAGTTGATTGTATTTCTCATAAAAGCGATGTTTACAAATCATTTAACACTTATCGACTGAATGTTGAAAATATGCATAATAGAAAAATTGCTGCTATTCGGTCTGATAATAGTGGTGAATATTGTGGAAATAAATTTTCTTCTGAATTTCAATCATTGGGTATCGAACATCGCATCAATTGACGATTCCGGGTACACCACAACAGAATGGCGTAGCCGAAAGATTTAACCAAACATTATTAAATGCAGCAAGATGTATGTTGATTGAGTCAGGTATGCCATTACAATTTTGGGGCGATGCTATTACAATGGCGTGTTACATTCGTAACAGATCCTCGACTACGGCCAATGATGGTGAATCTCCTTATGAAAAATGGAAAAAACAATACACAAATTTATTTCAAATGAAAATATGGGGTTGTCGTGCGTGGTCAAAATTCAAGAACGTAAAGAACATATTTTATCCTCGTGCCGTTCCATGTATTTTTATTGGGTATGCATCATAATCTAAGGCATACAAACTTTGGAACCCTGTATCAAATAAAGTTTTTATAAGCCGTGACGTAATATTTGATGAGACTTGTTTTCCAATGAGGAATAAAAATGTGGACTGCATATCTGAAAGTAAAATAAATGAAGTAATAACATTTGGCTTGAACATATTCCCAGTATATGATGACGAAACTCATAATGAAGATATGATTATTACACATTCAGAAACAATTGACGATAATCATGATAATACGGAAATTACACAATCCGAAGTTAATGAATCCGCAGAAAATGTATCAGAAGGTGTCGTTACACGAACTGGCCGTGAAAATAAAAAACCGTTGTGGTTGCGCGATTACGAATACATGCAATGAAAATTTCGAATGCTGATTTTAAAATTCCACGAGACCAAAAAACAGCTCATGAAGCATTATCATCAAGTAAAAGTGAATTGTGGAAGCAATCAATGCTTGTTGAAATTGAAAATTTGTTAAGAAATAAAACCTGGGAATTTGTTATTCCACCAAAAGAAAGACGACCAATAAAATCCAAGTGGGTATTTAAGACGAAATTTGATGAGAATGGTAATCTGGAACGATACAAATCAAGGGTGGTGGCATTAGGTAATTATCAAAGGCCTTGACTAGATTACGATAAAACATATGCACCAGTTGTGCAAAAGAAATCAATGAGAATATTATTTGCTGTAGCAGCAAAGAAAAAATGGGTTGTACATCACGTTGATATCCAAGCTGCCTATCTCTTAGCAGATCTTGAAGATGAAGTATATATGGATCTACCTGAAGAATTTAATATTTTGTCAGACGATTTACGACTTAAATTCAATCAAATACCAGATGATATTTCTACTCAGAAATATGTGTGCAAATTAAAAAAGAGCATATATGGATTACACCAATCAGGTTTGAAATGAAACAATTGTATAGATTCATTTTTTAAATCGCAAGGTTTAAAAAGATCTGTGGCCGATCCTTGTGTGTATTATTGTGAAAGAAGAGAGCAACTACATATTGGTAACTACATATGTAGATGATTTGCTGCTATATGGTATTATTGACGAAGTAAACGTTATGAAAAATGCTTTGGGAAATAAATTTGATGTGCGTGATTTAAGTGAAGCGAAACGTATTGTCAATGAAAATAACCAAAACTGAAAATGGATATAGCATTGATCAATCTAATTTTGCAAAAGACCTATTGGCTGACATGAATATGGAAAAATGCAGCAGTGTGAAGTCTCCAATGAATTTGAGCGAGAAGTTAATGAAAACAGAAGACGCCGATGAACTTGATGAACAGCGATCACACATATACAGAACCGCAATTGGAAGTCTCTTGTATTTGTCAACAAACACAAGGCCTGATTTATCTCATAGTATTACGTTATTAAGCCAATTCAACTCTAGACCATCGGAAAAACATTGGATAGCATTAAAACACGTTCTACGATACCTACAAAGCACATAAAGTTATGTACTAAATTATTATACTAACGGTGATAATTTAAATGTTTACAGTGATGCAGACTGGGGATCTGACATAACAGATCGAAAATCATTTAGTGGTTATGTGATTACACTAGCTGGAGGTGGTGTACATTGGATGAGCAGAAAACAGCGATGCATAGCTTTGAGTACAGTTGAAGCAGAGTTCGTCGCATTAACTGAAGTTGCGAAAGAATGTACATGGATGAAGAATTTCATGAAAGAAATTGGTCTTTCAAACTTTATGAGCCAACCAATGGTAATTAACGTCGACAACCAATAAGGAGCCATCTACTTAGCAGAAAATCAAACAATTTCTGAAAGATCTAAGCATATTGATTTAAAATTGTTTCATATTCGAGAAAAGATCTCAATTGGATCCATATCACTGAAATACATAAATACCAACAATAATTTAGCCGATTCGTTAACCATGGTTAGAAACTCATGAAGCATTTAAGTCAATTAGGGATCAGAGATCGAGGAGGAATGTTGGAATATGAACATGCTCCACATATACATATCGACGAACGAACGCATAAAAAGTAGTACACTGAAGTGAGTAACTGAAAAAAGGTACTGATTATTAATTATAAAAAAAGAGTCTTAAATTTTATTACAAAAGAAAGAGTTGCGTCAGTATTTTGTTCTCGAATAAATAAATTTATAACGATATTACATTGAGTTCTTTTTAATTGCGACCTGCCAAAATATCAATTCTTAAATGATTTTTGTATGAAGTTCTGGAATATGGCCAAGTATGATGGAACTTGCCTATTCCTTAACCGATTATCATGAAATGTGACAGTTGGGTTAGAAACGGTATTCTTAAGTGATTTTAAAATGAAATTCTGGAATACGGTCAATTAAGATATAATTTAGCTGCATTTAACCTATGATGATGTATTTGAACGTTTCCAACGAACACTAGGAAATGTCCCCCAAAAATTTGTTTTGGATGAGGTTGTGAGAAATAGGTCAATATGGCTTTTATAATGTTGTCCATTGAGGTTTCAGTGAATGATGCAGGCGTTGAGGTTTCTTTGATGCAGCCTAAACGTACTATTTCAATTGCTAAACGATCAAGATTATCGGCATTATAATATTGAAGTAAAATTAGAAACTTTTCCGAGAATCTGTCGCGTAAACTTACGGTTATGTTTTCTGAATATTGGTTGCCCGAGAGTATATATATTTTGCAATGTTTAAAAACATATAATGTATGGCGTACACGCGCAGCAGAATTGAACCTACTAACGATAGTGTAGAGTACCATCGCAGTCATTTCCATCGCAAATCTCGAATTTCATCAATATCCAAGTTCCACCCTAATTAGCCATATTCCCTAACTTTCCAAATGTTAAATTCTACTAAATTCCGTTAAGAAATATAAGAAATAGATAAATTTCATCATAATTGGCCGTATTCAAGAATTTCATCTAAAGATAATCATAGAATCCCATTACCAGCGTAAAATTCGAATTTCATCGTAATCGCTTGATAAAAATGTAAGTTTCATCATACCTGACCATATTTCAGAACTTCATCTAGAAATAATTTAAGAATACCATTTTCAATGCACATGTCAAATTTCATCATAATCGGTTAAGGAATAGGCAAGTTCCATCATATTTGGCCATATTCCGGAACTACATCTAAAAATCAGTTTGGAATCCCATATTCAAAGCACATGTAGAATTTCATCATAAACGGTTCAGGAATAGGGAACTTTCATCCTATTTGGCCATATTCCAGAACTTCATTCAAAAATCATTTTAGAATCAAATTTCCAAAGCACATGTCGAATTTCATCGTAATCGGTTAAGGAATAGGCAAATTCCATAATATTTGGCCATATTCTAGAACTTCATCTAAAATTATTTTAGAATCCCGTTTCTAACGCACATGTCGCATTTCATCATTATCGGTTACGTAATAGGCAAGTTCAATAATATTTGCCCATATTCCAGAACTCCATCTAAAAAGCATGTTAGAATCCCATTTCCATCGCATATGTAAAATTCCACTAAAATCCGTTGAAAAATAGATAAGTTCCATCCTAATTGGCCATCATTACTTCATATAAAAATCATTAAAGAATTGCATTTCCAACGCACGTGTCAAATTTCATCATAGTCCATTGAGAAATAGGCAAGTTGAACCTTACTAAGCCCTTTTTAAAATTTTTAGCAGTAAAAACAAATTAATATTGTACATTGATAGTTTTGGGAGCGAAGATAAATGAACTGAGTCATTTAACTATCACCTTGGCCATTTAACCCACCTTACCCCAAAAGGTGTAGTTACGAATCTAAATATTATAAGAATATAAATAACTAAGATAACGATGGAGTTCGTATTTTTATTTTAGCTTCACTGCATTCTTCAGACGTTTAAATCTTTGAAATACTGTGCTTAGGATTTTGAAATTCATGAATCGAAAAATTCCAAATTCAGCACGTTGCGAATAAGTAAAATCATAATACAAACATTTTTGAATATGTGGATTGTTAATTTTTTCTGTAAAGTATTTAAAAGTCGGTCTTTGTTCATAATACATGTATAATGCGAAACGAAATACTGTATTTAAAAAAAATAAATACGCGAAGCTCAAATAGGAACATTCAGTATAATGAAATTCAAAAGTAATTCCTGAGTATTTGTGATGTTTTTATGAAAAGTAGAATACAATACGCGAAGTTTTAAAGAGGAAAAAAATGAAAATACATTCACGAAGTTGCAACGGAATGTATTTTTTTGATCTCTGCATAAATGAAAAAATTGTACATTTTACATTTTTTTCGCTGTCAAAAATACAGCTTTTGAAAGACTGTCAAGAACTCGTCTCAAAAAAATGTCAAAAACTGTGGCATAAATACCAGTTTTCGACACTACCCATCTCGCTACCTGGTAACAACCGGAGAAGGGTAAAACGCTCAAAATGTGACTTTTCGACAATTTTGTCAAAAATAGGTCAATAAGCTTGAATTATTGGCAACAACTGTCGAAAGGTCTCAAAAACTGTCTAAAAGTGTCAAAAACTGTGAAACAGTGTGAAAATTGTCGGAAAGTGTGATGAACGGTGAGTGGTGTATTGTAAAAAAGAGAAAACAAAGTATTCTTATTGTTTTACGAGCAAGTTTGTCATACATATCGGTAAATTTTGAAATTGTTTTACTCTTAGAACTGTTCTAAAACGTAAATAAAGCTAAAATTGTGCTTTTTTCTATTTTTTTGTCGCTGTCAAGAAGTGTCGAAAAAAAAGGTATTGAAAGACTGTAAAGAACTCGTGTTGAAAACTGTGTCATAAATACCAGTTTTCGACAATACCCAACTCTGGTGAAAACTATTTTAATAATCATAATAATTACTCAGCCCAATATCTTCAAGTTAGGTACCCCTTGCTTCCTTGTGATAGACATTTTCAGCCACCCAAAATGTACATTGCTCATCAACGTACTCAACCACATTCCTAATTCAATATTCAAATAATACTTTTAATTATTTTCGCTATGTGGCTACATATTAAATACCGCAAGAGGAAACCTACAATATCGACTTAGGCTACGGTAAAGAGTAATTGTATTAGTTTTCTCAACCTCCAACAGATGTCACAACTTTATAAATAGTAATTTTAAAAAATTGAATTGAAAATTGAACAATTTTCAATAAATTTTACATACTACCAACATAAAAACAAAAATAAAATTTTTAAACAAGGTTTTGACACAAAAAAAAAAAAAAAATTATAGAAGTGCAAACGTCAAAGTGACACAAAATTTATAATATCGAGGAGTTTTTAGCAAAAAAAATTTTTTCATTTCTATTTATACATTTTTCATTGATTGATAAATGTAAATAATAAATTTGATATTGATTTGGATATAATTTCGGTACGTAAATATGAATTTTCAAAATTATACGGCTGCTGCACTTAAAAAATGGGTCGAACCCATAACTGTGTAATTTGATGTAGAAACTCGAATTTCGAAATCACAGCTTATCGTAATGGTAGACTGAATATTTTGAGAGAATGGATTTGTAATTTGTTTTATTTTGATTTTTCCACAGAGATTACACACAAATATTACCAAATGGCCATTACAATAGAACAGATGATATTAGACGCGAAACGTGTAGCTAAACGCCTAAAAGATCGTGAAGCATTGGGCGATTCACTTTTAGTGGAAACGGATAATGTTAATAAACAGATTGTGTCAATGCGAGAGGTTCACTTCCAAGAGCTTTACATATTTATGCATAATCGATAAAATTTTTTATTTTTTTTTGCTTTATTTTTAGTTTCATGATGATATTGAATCGCTCAATAAATTGGCTCGTGAAAAATCTAATGCTCAATTAATCAATATAATACATCAGGAGAATCCACATATTCGTGAAATTCAGCAGGAAAATAAAGAGCTGCGACAATGTCTGGAGGATCATCAAAAAGTATTGGAACATATTATGACCAAGTATCGTGAGCATACACAGAAAAATATATTGAGTACGAAAATAAATTTTAAAGAGGTGCTAGAAGTGAACAATAATAAAGAGGTGATACGGAAGCAGGCGGAAAAAATTCAAGAGATGGCTGCTGTTATGCAAAAAGCGGCACAAATTGATGATGAAAATTTAAATAAGGATGGTGAATATATAAGTCGTTTAACGACAGAAAATAAGGTAGGGTTATTTTGGTGAAATGTGGGGAGTCGTCGTCCGTCGCCAGGGATTTAATAAGCCCAAATAGGTGGGGTCTTTCTGTCCATGTAATTCGCTTATTCTATTTAATTATTGGGGGTTTTGGTTTTGTTGATCAATTTTCATCAACTACTTTGAGTACAATAATTTTCAGAACAGATGTGAAGTATCCTTGGTCATTTTCAAATGGAGTTCCAATTCGAATCGAGACGGATGTAGTTGTACAAGAAATTGTAAGCAAAAATCGAAAGAACTGAAAGAGACAATTTGAAATCGTTAACCTTTGTGAATAATTTGTGTGGTACAGGTCGCTAACCTTCTTGAATAAATTGTATCGACCTTTTAAATTGTAGCTGATGTAACGACCGAGTTGATTTTTATCCGTAATTGTTCCGATTTACATACGGTTGGCACCTTTAAAGATAGATTTTAGAACTTGAAGTTGTGACGGCAACTTTCACTTCGATTGGTCGATTATTTCTACCAGTTTCACAGAAAATTGGGTTTCCAAGTGAAAAATCTAAAATTTGCATTTGTAATCCAATTGCGACTGTTGGTACCTCTAACTGTAGGTTCTAGAGCTTGTAATTGTTGTGCCAGCTTGCATATGGATTGCAGGATTTTTTCTACACATTTAACTGAAAACTGGATTTCTGAGTGAAAAATCTAAAATATGCAATTTTGCTCTAGTTGCGATGGTTTGATACCTGTAACTGTAGGTTTTAGAACCTGTAATTGTGCCAAATTGGATTTGAATCTCGTAGATTTTTCAGTTTTTGAAAATCAACTGTGCTACAGTTCACAAATTCCCATTCCAAAAATCTTCAATTGTGCTCCGATTGTGATACATTTTTTTTAGTTCTAGCAATAAAGGTTTGGAATTTGTAATTTTTAGATCTGATCTAGTGGGTTGTTCCGAAATATCCCACCAAGCAGACATCAATGATCTAAAGCCTCAACTCGTAAACTCATTTGCTTGTGACTACTAGTGCATGTCATTATTCAGTGCATCTTGAAAATATCGCAAGATTTTAGCTTAACACTTACAACGTGTTGTCTTAATCACTTAAGATTCTTCTTTCTCGGGTTTGAAAATTGCTTCCCGATCCTGCAGATTCCGGGGTCAAATCAAATATTTTGCTAAGCTCAGCTCGGCTAGCTCTCGACTTAATAAAGGAGAAGTAAATAAACCATAATTACATTTAACGCTTATATTTCAGGGTTTGCGTGAATTACTTGAAATATCAAAACAATTTGGATCATTGAAAGAGGAACATTTTGCATCTGAAGATAAGGCCGTACAAACAGAGGAACCTGTATCAACGTAACACTGTATAGGGGAGAGGAGCTTAATCAAATAACGAAACCACAATGAAATAAAATATTAAAAACAAAACTCACAAGAACAACTTTGAACACCAAACATTTTTTTTTTATGTTTTCTGACTGGGATCTGTTATGCGTTTAGGTAATGTGTGTATGTTAAGAGAAGGGTTAAAGAGGAAAATCTATCTAGATGTACTATATCACTTTCGTATTCAATAAAATAAAATGAAAAACACAATTTGAATTCACTTCTTCATTTTCAATTGAGCATCGATTGTACGTATTATTAATGATAATTTCTAATTTTTTAATTAATTTCTTATATATTTTTTGTTAATTTGTACAATTACTATATAATTATGTTTTCTTTTATAAATTAAAAACCAATAAATGTAATAATAAAATAAATAATAAAAATCAAAGATATTTAATTTAAAAAGTTTTTATTTTTTGTATTGTTTCTGTGGGGGGAGATGTGTGCAGAAAACCCAACAGTTTATTATTACAAGTAGAATAGTAACACTGAGATATTTAAACCGGCGATACTGTGTAACTCTCAGGGAATTTAAATGAATGCTGCCCAATAGCGAATATGCTTGGCAAAAGCCCAGCATTCGGTATAATATTCCATGATAGTGTTAATGTAACATTTTGATGATTCTTAAGACCATTTCCATCATCCCAGAAATAATATTTGGTGTTCATATTTTTGAAATCCAAGATAGCATTTTCGCCACGCAAAATTATCTTGTCCCACAGCACAACTTGATTCAATTCATTTTCCTGCGTTTTATATTCGGCTGTTAAATACAAAAATAATTGTTTTACATTCCAGTTGAATAGGGAGCTTAAATCAGTTTGTAAATCAAATGTTAAAAATCCTAGGTCATATTTTTCACGGGAAGCACTATAGTCTGGAACATTTTTGCTGTAAACAAAATGATTATAAAATTAGACCACGTATGAAATTTATCCTTAACCAAAAATATAAGGTTATGTTTCTTTGCGTAATGTATAAAACATAAATTATATTACACGTACACAAGAACTTTTACTGTGTTGAGCTTGGCTGGGGCACGATAATCCAAGAATACGGTTGATACGAAGCAGCAAAACGTTAAACAAGCCAATACACTAAGCGTATACGCTAGAATAGCATTTCCACGAGTTAATAGTGAATGCATTGTATTTATTACAACACTAAACTATATAATCTTTTATTTACTATTTAACTAATCTTTATAATTCAATATCATTTATAAGTTAATTAATTAATGTGCAATATAAATAATTTTGGCAAATATTTAGAAAACTTTTTTCTTTATTTTGCCGACACGTCAGTGATAATAACACTGACGAAAATGAGTGTGGCTACTCAAAGATAAACAATTGTTGTTTTTTTGATAGATTCTATCGTATATGAAGTTGGCAACGATAATTTATTGCTTTTCTTTAACTGGACTAGTTCACAAAGCTTTTATGAAGATGGCAGCGTAATCAAATTTTGAATTAAATTCGTTTCTACAGAACGTTAATCTACGCAGTGTTTGATTAAATTCTAACTGTGAGACAATCAAAAAGTTTTAATTTTCTTGCTGCGATTAGATAAGTCCTAGAATAAGTGCGTGCTTTCTTCAAACTGTACTGTATTTTGAGTTTTAAATCTATCTCCCACGTTGGATAATTTCTCGCTGGAAGAAAAGGGCGACATTCGAGAGTGCAGCAATTTCGGTAAGAAGTAGGTAGAATTGTGATATTTTGTTATCAAAAATAAGATTCGATTCCTTTCCAGTTGTATTCCTGGATTCACTGATCCTTGGATTACTTAATTGAACCTCTACTATTCCATGGATGATGCCTTCCTCAACTCCTTTTTCTATTCTCAGCTTATTCGTATTGTCCATTCACAAGTCTAGGGTTAGCAGACTTTTGCTTGGACGAACCGGGACAAAAAAAAAATTAGGGTAGGGCGTTTCATCAGATTATATTCATATTTTTCATCATCATCGGTGATGTTTTCTGCTATTTAAACCGTTAGCTTTCTTTTATGAGCTGGTTAATAGAGTGCTTGGTTCGTTCGGAATATTTGATGGAGTTGCTTATGAGGAATTTGTCGATTCTCGTTGTACAGTTTCGAGTTATTGACGTATCCCTATGTATTGCAAGATGGTGCAATAAGGATGGGATGTTTGCGGCAGCTCGATTTTTGTGGATCGATGCTGCTTGTTCACTCTCTCGATTCAAAAAATAAACCCTTTATTCTTCAGCTGGAATATTCGGTATTCCGCTTTAAAATTACTTTTTATTGTCCCTTTACAAACTTTTTCTAATTCAATTTTCGATGTGGACTTCACTCCTCTCTTTTTTCTACTACCTTTTCTACTACCTACGCATCCATACACCAGGGCTGCTACATGGTTTTAGATGTGGCAACATTCTCCAACCCGGTAAGTTGGCTCACCTCCCTAGATGATGTCGACTTGCTCACCTTTTCCGGTTGCACATCCAATACAGCCAGTTTCACGACCGGCCTTTCGTAGACGACTCTACAAGTTTGTACGACAGCACTTCTCACCTGTCCATCCTTGGCAAGGTTTGTTTCAATTACCAGTCCCTTCGGCCACGAATTTCGTGGTAAGTTGTTATCAACGATAATGACCACGTTGCCTCTTTCAATCGGTTTTACAGGCATGAACCATTTTGTTCGCTTCGTCAGAGTGCGCTTCCAAAATATGTTCGCTAAATGTTGCGACTTCAGCCAATTCTTTCTGAGTATTATGTCGTTATCATTGAATTCGCCTGAGGGGTTTAGTGCCGCTTGATGATCCCAGCAAAAAATGGTTTGGTATCAGGGCTTCAGAATCGGCGCTCTCAATGGAAACGAACGTTAGCGGACGAGAATTGATAACGTACTCAACCTCTATTAACAAGTTTCGAAGCAATTCGTCTCCTGGGTTTCGCTGAGGCATAATCTGGTATATAAGTGTTTTTGATTGAGCGAACCAGCCGTTCGTGACGCTGGCGGGTTAAACAGCCATTTGGAACCCGGGGTTGTAACTTCTGCATAAAGTCGACTCTGATCGATTTCAGTTAGGGCGCGACGCAACTCGGCTTCCACTCCGCGTAAATTCGTTCCGTTGTCACTGCGTATTTCGATTGGCGCGCCTCGTCTTGCGATGAAATTGCGAATACACATTATCTATGAATCGGTGGTTAAACTATGCGCTGTTTCAATATGTACTGCCCGTATCGTCAAGCAAGTGAATAGGACTCCCCACCTTTTCTCCGTACGACGTCCGACCGAGATGTTCATCGGCCCAAAATAGTCTATGCCGACATAAGAGAATGGTCGAGTGAAAGATGCAAGCCGAGCTGTCGGTAAATTCGTCATTTGTGGCTCACGAGGGAGGGCCCTCTGATTCTTACATCTCTGGGAGGAAGATCGTACTCTTTTCAATAACTGACGTACGCCTGTAATTACGTATTGATGACGGAGTTCGTTAACAACGGTTTCATGGTTATGGTGGTGGTATTTTCGATGGTATGACATGACTAACAGATAAGTCACCCTGTGACCTTTCGGCAGCAATATTGGTCGCTTTTGATTCCTACCTACATCTTCCGAAGCATCAATCCTCCCTTTCATCCTTTAAACGCCAACGTCGTCTAAATATGGCGAGCTCCTATAAATGGGGCTGCTTCCCGGAATGTTCACTTGCTCATCTATTGGAAGCGATTTGTTGCGTGGCAGGATTTCTACCTCCTTTTGATAAGCATCAAACTGGGCTCGACGATAGAGCTCATTGTGTCCTTTAACAAGCTCGGTTTGAGTGATAGATCCTACACTAACGGCCATGTTATGGATTCTGCATCTTAGGTTATTTACATACCTCAACACATATGCTTGCACACGAAGAAGGCGTTGCCAGCTGGAAAATCGCTCTACCTTGATTACCGATGGATAATATTGGACTGTATATATGTAGTGAGCCCGCCGTTCCTCAATGGGAGCCCCGTGGACGTCTTGGGTTTGATTGGGCCACCATGGTTCAGCTAGTCGAAGAAATTCAGTCCCGTTCAGCCATCGACTCGATGAATTCAAATCTGGCAGTTTCTTCCATTTTGTGCCATCATCCGCTACATTATTTTTGGTGGGAATCCACCTCCATTCCTTTAATTTCGTGGTTTCCATTATTTCACCAATATGATGTGCCACGAACTGGTGATATTTACGATGGTCGGATTGTAGCCAGCAGAGGACCGTTCTTGAATCGGACCAAAATATACGCTCTTGAATGTGGATGGAGTGGGAATCACCAATGCTGTTAGCTAGTCGGGCCCCGAGCACCGCCGCTTGTAACTCGAGTCGAGGGATTGATAGTGGTTTAAGTGGTGCACTTTAGTTTTAGCCGCAACCACTGTGCAGTGGATATCATCGCCACTTACGATGCAGAAGTAGGGAATTGCTACAAACGAGTGTTCACTCGCATCGACAAATATATGCAGTTGTATTGTTACTGTGTCTCCTCGTATTCCATACCATCGAGGAATCGGTATCTGCGCTATCTGTGGTAACAACTGGATCCAAGTTGTCCACTTGTCGAATTGTTCGTCATTCAACTTTTCGTCCCAGCCGATCGATGATCTCCAGACATCTTGCAATAGAATTTTTGCGTAAACCAAGTAAAAACCCAAGAGGCCCAGAGGATCGAATCGAGTCCTTAAAAATTCACGCTTGGTGGGTCGCTTCTCACCCGACAAGAGATCACTACCCTGTTATCGATGGAATAATGAGTAACTAAATGTGTCGGTCTCGGTGTTCCAACACATTCCTAGAACCTTTTCGCCTTCTATTGCCGAGCTGATGTTCAGGTCTTTCTTTGCATCTGACGTTGTACTGACACTATCCAATGCTGATAACACTTCCGGAGCATTAGATCTCCAGCCTCTTATTTCAAACCCTGCATGTTTGTGTATTTCTTTGACCCGTTTTGCTAGTTCGACGGCTTCATCCGGGGTCTCGACGCTGTCCAACCGGTCGTCCACATAGTGGTTGTTTTTTATTGCATCAGAAGCTCGTGGGTACTTTTCTGCAAAACTTAGTGCGTTCACATTCTTTACGTACTGCGCTGAACTGGGGGAGCAAGTCGCCCCAAACGTCATAACCTGCATCACATATAAACGTCAGGTTCTTTACTTTGGTCCCCGTCTCTCCATAGGAACCGTTGTCATTGTTGATCGGCCTCTCGAATGCGCATCTGGTGAAACATTTCCTTTATGTCACCACAGATGGCCACTCTTCTCTCCCTAAAACTTTGAATCACTCCTGGCAAAGCTGCAAGTTGATCTGGACCCTTTATGAGAACTGAATTCAACGATATTCCGTTGACTTTGCAGGCTGCGTCCCATACAAGGCGAACTTTATTCGGTTTATTCAGATTATTCACCGCAAATATGGGTAGATACCACATTCTTGGAGATGGCTTATTCAACTCACGTGGTAACAACTTACGAGCATAACCATTGTCGAGATAATCACAAATTTTCTCCTTTAGGATTTCGGCCAAATTCTGGTTTCGTTGCATCTTCTTTTCGAGACACACTAATCGTTTTTGCACCATAGGTAAACTATCTGGGAGCCGTACTCCATCATATTTCCAGAGCAGACCCGTTTCGAACCGGTGCTCTCTATGCGGATCGTGGTTGTCTCTAATACCTCGCGCGCACGTTTTTCCATGCTAGTTTCCCAAATTATGGCAGGCTTCTTCACACCGAAGCTTTCTAACGAGAAAAACTCTTCAACCATAGTCTCCACCCGCTAAACTATAATGGTGGTGCGGCGACGACGAATTAGAATCGGCTGCTTTGTTTTGATCGTAAAAACCGTGCACAGCCCACCCTTATCTTGTTTTGGTAGCCGCCGGTTGCTGTGAGGTTCCCTCCCTCGCCTGTAATGGTATCCCTAGCTTCCAGTTATCAATCCCAATGATAATACGAGGGACGGCTTGGTAGTAATCCTGGATCGGAACTCCCCGTAGATGATGGTACTTAGCGGACATTTCTTGCGCTGCCACAGATTGCACCGGTAGATTTAGACTCCTGACGGTTCTGACGTTATTGATGCGGTATTTTCGACTCCCTTGATAGTTTCCCGATATTTACAGCGAAACTATCTTAGAATCCTTTCCTTCTCGAACAGATTCTGCCGTCCATCTCAGGCACAAGATCTCAGGTGTTCCTTCTAATTCGAGCTCTTTTGCTAATTCTTCATCTAAGAGCGTTAAAGATGAGCCTTCATCAAGGAAAGCAAACGTATTTGTTGGTGCTTTTTCCCCGCGGAGAGTGACCGGAATGATTCGGAAAAGGGGTGATTGTGGCGATCGACGTTGTGCTTTACAGTGTAAGGCGCAATTAACTACTGGTTTCACGCCTTGTTTCACTTCGGGTCGTCCTTCGCCATGAAGCAGTGGATGGTGTAACGCTTTACAACCCTGCATGCCACATTGCTTGGTATATTTGCAACGAAAGTGGTTGTGCTGTCCAAGACACTTTCGGCACAGAGGGTTTTCTTTTACGGTGTTCCAACGTTCATTGCGATCCATGTTATGGAAACTCTCACAGATTTTTAGAATATGACCGGATTTCTTACACAGGTGGCATTTCCGATCATCATTAATTGTTTGATCATTTTTGGTATCTCCCGCGTGCGTATGCAGATAGCCTTTCTCGCTAGATTGCCTCTTTTCCTGCCTGGCGTTAATACTGACAGAAACGGGAGAAGGTATGATTACTGCACTTGCTGCTTGCGCGATTTCAAAAAGCCAGTTACCAAACGTGGATAACGTGACGTCTGGCACAGACTGTTGATATACGGCCCAGTTTAACTTTATGTGAGGCGGTAAACGGTCTGTTAACTCCTGTAACAACGATGGATTATTCATATGTGCCCGTAGTCCGGCAGCTTCGATCGTAGCGCATACATTAGTGCTTTCCCTTTTAAACACCGTTGCAGACGTAATAGATTTTCAGCATTGCTAAACCCACATGTCTCTATTGAACTTTCATAGCTGCTTATGAACATCGGCCATTCCGATGTTTGCCCGCTGAAGTAAAGAAGCTCCTTGGAAACTACATGTCTTGCGGCAATCTGATCAGCCCTCAAAATGGGCGCCGTTGCAGCATTTGGTACAGGTAGTTGTAGGACACCCACAGACGCTGCTGGTTGAATATAAGACGGTTGATTCGTGTTGTGCAAACTGACCGGAATGGCGCCACGGTCATGTGAGACTGGTATCTGTCTATTTGAAATTTGTATCTTATTTGACTTCACACATGGTACCGATTGTTGTCGATATGGCTGTTGTCCAGTTCTCGTTATCGATACGTTTGCCATTAGGTTAATGATAGGCATTTCAACAATTGTCGCCGTGGAAGCCATATCAGCTGTTTGTGGCGGAACTTGTTTAATTGCTGGCTTTCCCCACTGCCTTTGGTGTTGCTCAACCCACTGACTGACATCCGCATGGTTTGACTTAAGCCCATCGCCTTGATCCGATTCGGGTTCATCGTCAATTTGCTGCTCGAGGATTTCGAACTTCTTATTTATATAATCGCGATCCTCGGCGTCCCTTTCCTTACGTTTGATTTCTTTCAATTTCCGAATTTCCTCCAGCTTCTGCAGTTCCCACTGCATCCTCTTGCTTGAGGATTTTGCAGATCGGGCACTTACGGATCTATTCGAGTTTTGTCTGCTCGGCGACTTCAGCACAGGGTGGGTGATTACGGTGTCTCCGGCACTAGACAGGCCGGAGCACGTGCTACAAACCCAATCCTCGTCCTGGATTGCCTGCGTTACACCAACGCATTTAAAATGAAACCACTTATCACACTTGTTGCACTGCACCATCTCATTGGTGTCAACGCGTTCGCAGTTACTGCAGTTCGATTCGTTTAGCACGTGTCGTGGTGGCGATCGAACTGTTATTAATGATTTCTCGAAATTGTTCACACCGTCCATTGTGTATATTGATTTATCTTATGATGAGCTTCACGAGTGGTCTTATTCCAATCAAACCAACCCAATGCAGCAAAGGTAAAAGATAATTTTAAAGATTATTGCAAGATGGGGCAATAAGGATGGGATGTTTGCGGCAGCTCGATTTTTGTAGATCGATGCTGCCTGTTCACTTTCTCGATTAAAAAAAAAACCTTTATTCTTCAGCTGGAATATTCGGTATTCCGCTTTAAAATTACTTTTTATTGTCTCTTTACAAACTTTTTCTAATTCAATTTTCGATGTGGACTTCACTCCTCTCTTTTTTCTACTATACCTTTTCTACTACCTACGCATCCATACACCAGGGCTGCTACATGGTTTTAGATGTGGCAATTTTAGTATCCGATTTACGGTTGATTTTGGAGCAAATTCTGACCATTCTTTACTCAAATTGGCGTAATTTTTCCATTTGGGCCGAAGATTATTCAGACCAGGCTGTGAAACAGGATCAGTCGGATTAGTTGTTTATAACAGATGAGTTTCATTTTTTTTTTTGTAATTTGCATCTGTAGTGAAGTATTGTTTAAATGCTATTGTAGGAGATGATTGCCTTCTGTACGGATTATTCTATATGACTGTACGGTTTGAATCATTCTGTTATCACGCGATGCTAAAATATTTTATTTGCCTTGTTTGTGATAATGGCGTTGTCCACTTTGAGCATTATGTTTCTGTAGTATGTTCTTGATATCTGCTGAACATTTTATTGTCTTTGAAGCTTATTGCCTCACATTTACCGATGTTAATTTTGATTTTCCACTTCCTGAATTACTCGTTTATCACCTCCAGATGAAAGTTGAGGTCAGGTTCATTTTGCTTTAAGTTCCTCCTTGCCATGTATAGATCACAATATCATCTGCATAATATTGCATAAACTAGTTTAAGTATTCTATGGGAAAACAAAAGGATTAGCTAAAATCGAGGTTGACACACTGCGACTAATCTCGAAAAATTCACTAAATCGGTTTTATTAAATAAGTCGTAGTTTGTCTATGGTATAAGTCATTGTTTTGATTGTGATTAGTTGAGGATTAAGGACTGGTAAGTTAGAAGTATATAGAACATATAGGATCGGCTCTAAAATTGATCCTGAAAGTACCTCTTCATGAATTGTAAATACCCTACAAAGTCCGTCCTCTGCCTTACTTGATACGGTCTGTTCGAAAGAAATTATGTATTACTCTAATAAGACCTGGTCAAAATCTTAACTTAATCATTTAATGTATTACTCCGTTAATCCGGACGGTGTCAAATGCCTTTTACAGATACGCTAATGTTGCGCTGGTTTTATTAAATTTAAGAGGTACATCACTTCTCAAGATTACAGCCGGGCATGAGTTGTAGGGTGAGATGCACGAAAGCCAAATTCACTGTCGGGTATAAGTCCAAATTCTTGACAATGGTTTTGGATTTTTCAAGTATAAATTTCTCATATAGTTTACTGATACTTGAGAGTAAAGAAATCTGCCTGTAACTCGTGCGAATGTCAGGCGGTTTACCTTTTTTGTGGTTTGGGGCAATCCAATTTCAACTATCTGGAAAGTACCCAATAATGGCAACGAGCGGTTTATGATTACCGTATGTAGTTCCCTGAATTTTTTGGATAGTTTTTGAGCATAATTCCGGACTTCAACAATGTTTATCTGAGGTAATCTGTTCACTGTTTGAGATTTAGACTGTAGAGGTGATTTGTTCATATTTAAGTAATTATTGACATGTTCATCTACTGACTCTGTAAATCTGTCATACAAAATCACATTATTTACTTATTGGGTAAGTAGAGCTTGTTAGTGTTGGGATTTAGTTAGTAGTCAGTTTGGTTATTTCTATGTAAGTGCTACTGTTTAGCTTAATGCTGGAGGGTTTGGATTTCCAGTGATTTTCATAGTATTCGGGTTGTATATCTGAGCTTTGCTTATATTAAAGCTGGTAGAATATCTGTTTCTATCGTGAGGTGTTTTTGATTTTAATAAACTTGGGTGTGGTATTTGCGTGCTGTAATTAAGCGTCATAATCGGAACATGTTTTATCTAGCGCCCTACTCACTGGTATATCAATATTATAAGCCTAGAGTCTAGATAATTATTAAATACTGACCAGTTAATTGCACTAAAGGTACCTGCTTTGGGGGAAGTTTGCAAAATTCAAAGATATTATTTCAATGGCTGAGTGTTCTGATTCAAAGTCTATTGTTTTCAAGTTAGGGAAACTGTGTTAATCATGGTGCACTACAAGACCATCACAAATTAAGAAGAGATTAGATATGACCCAGTGTCTCTTGGATGCTAAGTAGGTAGGCCCAAGCGCAACAGCTTTATATCGCTGTTCGACACTTTTGTTTGAACTTACATTTCCCCAAAAGCTGTTTTGCATTTAAATCCCTTGCGACAGATCCCTTTTATCTGTATCTAACCATGAGCAACTCATGGTGTGAAATAAGCACATAACCACCACTTTATGCACACCACTCTAATTTTTATTATCAGTGTCTCAATGGACCGTAGGCTCAAAATATTATTTACTATTTCAAAATTTACCCCGTGTTTAATTAATATTACCGTTCCTAATAACCTATCGATTTTGTGGAATATACTTTCTAAATTGTATTTTGCTTCTTGGTTTACATAATTTTAGTTTCGTTCAGTAGAATGATTTGTGGTTTTATTAAGGAATACCTACATGTCTTTTTTTTACTAATTAAGGAGTTTACATTTAGGTGGATAATAAGTAATTTATGGTTTTGAGAACTCATTGTGGACTGGTTAATTGAAAAATTCAAATAAAGCGATTTTCTTTGGTAGAGGGTCCGACATTGCATTGAATGGCAGAATGAATTCGTGGAATTTACGTAGTGTCGTGAATCCAAGACCAAACATGTGACCGGAAGTCCTACCCCAATGCGACCTCTGACAAAGGGCCATTGCTTTTTTTATTGTTCACTGACTTAATTTTTTATATTACTACGCGTATATTTAATTAGAAGACGTACCTCTAATCTGGTTACCAGTCACCCATAGCTCCTGGATTAGAGCCATGCCAATGTTTTGGCAGATAAACCTACGACAAAGGACGTCCAAAGACGCCTTTGCTTGATGCAGGTTTATCTGCAGGCAGGCGATGTATGGTTTCATTTTTCCGAAGGTCTCTTCAGAAGGCCCTTCTCAGCCTCTTTTTCCGCACCGCCACCCCTCGCATGCTTTTTTTGTCCCGCCGATGGCTGACCAGTGTCTTCCATCGCCGTTCTGCTGGCCCCGCTGCTGGCCCCTGCTGCTGGCCCCCGCTGGATTCTCTTCGACGGTGAGGACTCAGTGGGAGCACAAGTCTCCCTTTGTGGCCGCATCGCCAGAAGCCATGTCTCGCTTCCGGACGTTTTGCCCTCAGCAGGAAACCTCTTATACCGCTTTTTCGCGGTTCTACACATTTTCACGCGGGGAGCCGCGACAGGTTTGTCAGTGGTGTTAACTTTACCTTTCGGATCCTCCCGATGTCCATGCTCCTCCCTGCTATCACAGAGGATATACCCCCACTTACGGGGGCCTAGTCCTCATCTCCTGAGGTGTCCATGTCGGAGTTGAGAACTAATTTCTCAAGCACCGAACGGAGCTTCCCATCCGATGGACCACTCATCGAGAGTCCCACAGCGGAAAGAGGGCCGAGATCCTCGAAAACCACTACCGAACTATCGCTGGTGAGTAACGCTTTAGGAGCGTCACCATCCTTAATTTTATTTACTTTGTTTGACAATTTTATTCCCACGAGTCGCTGGGAAATGAAAGTCGCCTGTGGGACACCCAGATTTCCTACAGGAAGGCTAAATAAAACTGGAGGGCGCCTGGTAACGAGAGTCCGCATACTTAGGACTGATTAACTTATCAGCCATTCATCCATCGGCATATGCTGTTCCACCTTAGATTAGAGTTCTTTATCAACGATTTCTCCTTTAGCGCCGTACTTTAGCCTGTGCCGAATGGTCAAATGTACCAAATGGCCTCAGTTACCAGTGGTTGCCACGAGGAGGCAGTACGTACACTGGCGAATTGTGACCAGGTTACCCTTTACACAATTATACCCATCAAGCCAGCTGCCTAAAACATGACCAGAACAGCTCGCGTGATGCGCACCCCGCCGAAAGGTTACGGAGTTGGCAGATTACTCTACTCAACTTTGGTTTCCCCCCTCCAGTAGACGCCAAAACCACCTTAAAAGACGGATAGCTTATCACAATGATCGTCGAACCGGTCTGGTCATTTCGAAATCATGGCAAGGCCTCTGACTCTGTTACTCGTTGTCCTGGCGCTGGTAAAACAAAACCATCCAGCAACATATTGTCGTCGTTATTGAGGGAAGTGAATCGCTTTTTCATCTGGTTCGCATGGATTTAATTTCTCGTTTGCCCGTTAGTACTTCGTTTAGTACAAAATAGTTTATCAAACCGCAACAATTAATCCAGGGGACCATTTCTACTTATTATTGCTAATAATTTGAACCAACACATCCTCACCAGCAACCTTGAACTCTTTCCAAATAGCACTATGTAGCTGATTGAATTGTTGCTCCATTTTCGTATCGTGTTCGATCGGATGTTTGGCTCTCGGTTTACACAATACTAATTTCGTTTTCGACGATCGTTCCATCATGTCTTGAAAGTGTGTAACGGTAGCACATCAGAAATTTGCGTAACATTTGATCGGCGTTTCCTTCTCCTTCTAGCTTTAGAATGAGTCCAGTCTTCAATGAATCGACGAAACCTGTTCACAATTCGCAAGTGTACGTGCTGCCTCCTCGTGGCAACCACTGGTAACTAAGGCCGTTTGGCACAGGCTAAAATACGGCGCTAAAGGAGAAAACCTTGTCAAAAAAAACCCTAATCTACGGTATGGACCAGCATATGGCGATGGATGAACGGCTGATAGGTTAATCAGTCCAAAATATGCGGACTCTGGATACCAGGCACCCTCCAGTTTTATTTAGCCTTCCTGTAGTAAAGCTGGGTGAGCTACAGGCGATTTACAATTCCCAGCAACTCGTAAGAGTAAATCAATTGGAAGACGGGGCAGGGGCAGGAATATATGGGAGTGGGGCAGCCCTATCGAAGTCCTTGGTCTCCAATGCTACCGTATTTCTAGCGGAACTACATGCTGTAGTAAACATCTAGGAGGGAGAGCAATAAGCCTAGATAGTATGTATCACGTACCGCCTGGCAGTATTATCAGGTTCATTAAGAACCTGAATATTAACTGGACGAATAATTAAGCACGGTCCAGCACAATAGATCTTTTAGGTCGCGGTGCGAGGTGGCTGATCGCCCACATGCCCCTCCAAATATAATAATTACTTTACTTATTATCAAAATTTTTCAAAATTACTCATTTGGCTGACGCCTCCAACCCTCGATTTGACAATTTTTTGAAATTCTAGCATTTAAAGAAATTGGAACATTTTCGGAAAATTTGTGCGGCATATAGAAGCAATAAATGATTTTCCTCCACCGATTAATGTGCATGAGCTAAATCGTTTTATAGGCTTTGCCAGTTTTTTCCGTAAATTCATTCAAAGTTTTGCAATTATAGCTAAACCTTTATATGACCCACTTCGTAAGGAGGCTGATTTTAAATTTGAGGTAAATGAAATTTCTGCTTTCAATTCGTTGAAACATAAATTAGTTTCAACACCAGTTTTATGTCTGTATAACCCGAATTATGAAACGGAACTATATACTGACGCAAGCCAAAAGGGCTTCGGCGCTATATTGGTTCAAAAGCAAGCCAAATATGATTGTTTCCATCCGGTAATGTACTATAGCAAGCACACAAACGAAAGCGAGCGGAAATATCACTCATTTGAGCTGGAAACACTAGCAATATTTTACGCCCTTCAACGATTTCACGTATATCTCCACGATATACAATTTAAAATAATTACCGATTGTAATGCACTGCAACAGACGTTACAAAAAATAGATGTGAATAGTCGAATCGCCAGATGGGCTTTAAATTTTTCGAATTATAGTTTCGAGATTATACATCGGAGTAGTAATCAAATGAAGCATACCGATGCGTTGAGTCGAACTTCGAATATTTTATTTGTACATGAATGTACATTATCACAGAAACTCGCATTGCTTCAACTTACCGATGGAACTATTAAATCCGTTCATGACAGTCTTATAAACGATGGTGAAAATAAACTGTTTGAACTATGTGAAAACTTAGTTTACCGTAAAACCGACAAAGTCAAATTATTGTTTTATGTTTCCGAAAATTTTCAGGTCCAAAAATGGACATTTGGGCGTTGGTAAAAATAAGGATGGGCGACTCGAAGGATATCTTCATATTTTCGATAAGGGAGATAAACCTTTCGATACTATCCATACCGATCATTTAGGTCCATTAGAAAATACAAAACATAGCAATAAGTACATTTTAGCAATAACCGATTCTTTCACAAAGTATATAAAATTATACTCGTGTAAAACGACAGCTACATCTGAAGTAATTAAACACCTCAAGTCCTACTTTTCGACTTTTAGTGTTCCGAAGCGGGTAATTTCCGATCAAGGTACTGGTTTTAAATCCGATGAATTCCAAAAATTCAATAAAACCCTGAATGTTGATGTTGTGTTTAATGCAACTGCATCACCACAATCCAACGGTCAAATCGAAAGATATAACCGCACTCTTTTACCTATACTAGCCAAGTTATGTGATACCGAAAATAAATTGAATTGGGATTGAGTGATGTCGAATTTATAATAAATAATAGCTTTAACCGTACTATTCAAAATACCCCTTCAATAGCTTTATTTGGTATAAATCAAAATAGTCGGAATGATGAACTGGAACAATATATTGATAGGTGGAATGTTGAACGATAATACCCTAAAATCCCAAATACAAAATAAAAAGTATTTCGATCGAAAACGAATAGATGGATATAAATATAAAGTCGGAGATTATGTTTTAATAAAAAACGTAATAAATCAAGCCGTTGTTAATAAAAAGTTGTTGACTAAATACCGCGGACCATCGGATTGATGACATTCCTGGAGCAACGTTGACGACAACACCGTACAGGGTAGTTTCAGCGCCGTTCAATATGAAGCTGTTTCGTGCCAATTGAGGTCAATTGTGTCGTCAGGATGGCCGAATGTAGTAGTTGTAGAAAACTAACCTATATATATATATATATATATATATATATATATATATATATATATATATATGCATCTAAGTTTTTTTTTAAAATAAAATTGAAATAAATAAAGATCATCGTAACTGTTTTTGTCCGATAAAATCACGTTCTCTACACTTTAGACATTCGGTCTTTCGACACATTCGGTCCTTCCGCACATTCAACTTTTCGACATTCAGACTTTCGACCCATTCGGCCTTTCGGCGTTTCGATATTCGGCCTTTCGACATTCGGCCTTTCAACATCAAATGCTATATTCAGATTCCAAATGTGTTATGCAGAAGATTTAGGTTTTTCACGCCCCATTTTTATTACAGATTTTTCTCCATTTTATTGTGATAATGAACTCAATCGTTTGAAACTGGTTGAATTTAAAAATAACCAAACACAATATGATGAATAGTGTATGATTGAAACGAAGAATTAGAAGTACCAGTCAGTAAAGTCAGTACTCTAATGCTGTATTATTTACTGCGTACAGTGACAAAACGGTCTAAAAATGTTAGGAATTTGTCTCAATAAAACTAGATTACACGGTAATATTCTAAAATCAGTTTTAACTAGTTTTAAGGTACAACTTTCGGTTTAGATTTCGAAACTATTAGTGCCATAAATAATTGAAGTTTACGCTAATCTATTGTCTATTATACGATAATTATTTAATTCGTGTCTGAAATCTAGTTATAATATTTTATTATCAGTAAATTGCCAACATTTTTCGAATGATTAGACCAAATATTGTGCATGACTGAAGCTCATTTTCATTCTTAGGAAACAAGCGTCAGTAACGCACGATATTTCGTCTAATCATTCGAAAAATATTTTCAATTTACTGATAATAAAATATTATCGCTGATTATTTTTTTACGAATACTTGTACACATGAATTTCTTAATTACTTTTCTTTAACCATGTACAAGTTTTTTAAACAATTAAGGTTTCTTTTTACCGAAACAAAGCAAAATACCAAGAAAACAAAAGTTGTTCTAAATTATCAACATTGATAACCGCCACCGAGTAACTTTACTTACATTCATTCTATACACCCAGCTAATATTAATTATATATTATTGTCTGATAACAGCGTAATTTATTTGATTTATACTAATTAGCTTATTGATCATTTTGATTGATTAATAATTTAAACGGAAACGTAAAATTAACAACTTGGAAATATTCTGAATTTCATTCGCAGGTTATCAATAATCACCCACATCAAAACCAACCAATATAATATAAAAAAGTAAAATAAATATTTGCGTGTATTTGGTTTAAAAAAATTAATATCAATTATAAATAACATTATTATGATAATAAAAAAAAATAAATTAAATTAAATTAAAAATACAAAAATAATAAATTTTAAAATATCGTTTCATTTTTATGAAAATTTAATTACATTACAATTGAATAAAATAAAAATATTTATTAACATGAATATAAAGAAATTGGCGGTGAAAATTTTTTGTGCCAAATTGCACGGATAATCACCACTGCGTGACTCGCATACGCACACCTCAATTTCACGTCCGGTAGAATTTTCTTTTTGCATATAACAACCAGCTGGTGCGGCACCTTCACCGTCTATGCTCACCTTTGTACACATGTACGTAATGTTTTCGACTGAAATTTAATACGAATTATATTAGCAAATTAACAATCAACAATAAATATAATTATTTATAATATAATTACTGGCGCCATTATAGGTGTACGAAAAGCGGGCACATACTTCACCACGTACCAAACGACATGCAACATTGGTTGGAGCAGTTCTAAAATTATCCCATACCCAATTGGTGTCGGGTGGATTACTATTTTCTGTGAAAATGTTATTTTTTTTTGTTAAAACAAATCTGTTATTAAGTTCTCGAATAATTTCTAAATACCGGTTACAACTAATGGAAGAATACATGGTACACCCTTTGCACCACGCAATACATCATCACACGTAGCATTTTTGTAATTACTTTCGTTGTTATATTTCGGCCCCAACCAAGAAAATCGGTAACAGTACGGATATTTTAAATGGTCTGTATTATTTATATTTGTTTCGGGTGCTGTTGATAGGCCGGAATCTGCATCTGTATAAATAAAAATTTGAACAGTTATTTAAATTATAGAGACTATTTATTTCAAAGTGTGTTTAATGTCTGAATGTTGCCATAAAATCCGCACTTTAGAAAATAGTTTTCTTTAAATGACTAAATATTCACATATTTCACATGTTTGACTACCAGCAAATAGTAAGAAATGAACCTTGAGAAAATGACGTAAGCAGAACGTTGGGATATTGTTATAGAACACTTAAAATCTTCTTTAGGCGGATGCCTGTAACATAAATGTGTAACCTTGCATAGTATACTCATCTTGGTAAATAGAAACCTAGTATGTATGGAAAACCTTGCTATATTGAATAAAAAATAAATGCGCATCACTCTTGTGCTAACCTTAAAACGTATCTAATACTTTTATCATTATCTAACTATAACGGGTATAATTATCATATTACATGGTGTCAGACAATTTATCAATATAATAAATTAATGCCGTTATAGTGCAACGAAAATTATATAAGTTAATTAGTCAACAACTGTCGAAAATATAGTATTGACTAAATTATAATTAATAATTCAAGTGAGGAAAATCCAGAACATCCCAACATGGCCACCAACTCGAATAGTGTATCGATGCGCAGCATACAGCCACTAATTTTTAATGAAAATATTGCTCGAGGCTGGAAGAATTGGATACAAATATTTAAATGGCATTCAGTAGCTACGGGTTTAGAAACTAAAGCTGAGGAAATTCGAATAGCTACATTAATGGCGTCGATTTGATTTGATGCGGTAAATGTGTACAACACGTTTAACCTCACGAATGATGAAAGCAAATCATATGACGCAATAGTCGCTAAATTCGAGACATATTTTACACCTAAAAGGAATGTAATATATGAAAGATATTCATTTAATAGAATGCAACAACAAGATGGCGAAACGATAGATGAGTTTGTTACTAAAATCAAGGCTCAAGCAATACTTTGTGAGTATGATACGTTAATTTTTACTTTTTATTAATTTGTTGTTGAATATTAATTAATTCATGTAATATCTAATATGCTACCGGTGGTTAGACCATTTTAATTGTGTTTCGATTAACACGAGAAGTATATTAGTATTTACGAACAGTAATTCAACGAAACCGACTAATAGACATAATTCTATTTATTTAATTTCCGAATTTAGTTCGGAACATACTCGTATTAACATCATATGATACGTTAGCTGATACTCTCGTCCGCGACAAAATTGTGATTGGCATTTTGTCAGATATGGTACGTGAAAAATTACTCTCCGAAGATGGACGCACTTTAGATAGAGCAATAAATATCTGCAAATCTAGTGAAATAGCCTCAAAACAGTTGAAGGACATTAAGGGTGAACATAACATCGATGCATTAGCTAGAAAAAACGTGCTAAAAAATCGACAACCGATAGCGACGAACAAAGTTGGTACAATTTGATTGTACCAGGTGTAACACGCGTCATGGGAAAAAATCCTGTCCAGCGTATGGTAAAAAGTGTGCAAAGTGCAATAAAAAAGGGCATTTTGCAAAGTCATGTTGGGTTAAAATAGATAAAAGCAATTGTAAAAATAATACCAAGAACAATACTTGTGCTGATACAGTAAAGTCTAATTCAGATGAAGAAATTGAAATGTTCGTGAATAGTGTGTCCAATGATGATAAAGACTGGACCGAGGTATTAAAAATTAACGACATAAATCTAAAAGTAAAATGTTTTAAGTAAAAATATTGCCGAAAAATTAAAAGCCAAAGTGAATCGATCAAACACAAAAAGGCTAGTCGCATATAATGAGCAAAAAATAAAGGTTCTTGGCGAAATTACAGTAATGTGTATAACGAAATATAATTCAACACCAAAAGAAGTAGTGTTTAAAATAATAAATGAAAATTTTATGTCAATATTGGGAAAAAAATCTTGTGAAGATTTAGGACTAATTTATCGAGTGCGTAGTGTGTCGAATGATGACAACGAAATTTTCAAAGGACTCGGATGTCTAAAAAATTATAAATATGACATTGATTTAATCGAGAATCCTAAATTCGAAATCAGACCAGCAAGAAGAATACCACATTCCCTTAGGGACATTGTTAAACTGGAACTTGATAAAATGGAGAAAATGAAAGTTATCGTAAGGGTCAATGAACCAACACCAGCAGTAAGTCCAATGATTATAGTTCGTAAAAACGAAAAGATCAGAATCGGTATGGATCCGACTGATCTTCTAAATATAAGCGGAGTAGAATTTCTATGGATGACATACTTATCCATGCACCTACTAAAGAAAAGTTGGCACAGATTACGGAAGTAGTACTGAGGATATTGAGAGAAGCAGGACTGAAACTAAACAGAGATAAGTGTAAATTCCAAGTTCAAACACTTAAATTCTTGGGTCACGTTATATCACCTGCCGGTCTCTACCCAGATACTGAAAAAATCGAAGCAATTTATAAGTTAAAAATACCACAAAATGTGAAAGAACTTCAGCGAATGTTGGGAATGGTGACCTACTTGAATAAATTTATACCAAATCTATCAAAAATTACCGAACCATTAAGAGAATTGTTGGTAAAGCAAAATGCATGGGTTTGGACGGAACAACATGACAAAGCGGTAGAAAATATTAAGACAGTGTTGTCTACACCTCCAGTACTTCGGTTCTATGATGTCAATAAGTATGTAAAGTTATCTGTGGACAGCAGTTCAAAATCACTAGGATTTGTACTTATGCAGGATAATCAACCGATAGCATACAGAACCAAGGCATTAAGCAATTCTCAGAAAAACTATCCACAAATTGAAAAGGAAGCGTTTGCTATAAGAACCGCCTGTAAAAAATTTCATCAATTTATTTACGGTAAAAAGCTAACTATTGAGACGGATCACATCCATTAGAAGTCACTTACAAGAGACCAATAGAAGAAGCTCCAGCCAGATTACAACGTATAGTGTTTGATACGCTCCAATATTCGCCTAAGGTGATATATATCAAAGGTACTGATATTCCAATAGCGGATACGTTGAGCAGAGATTGTACACATGATAATGAAGAAATAGACGACGAAGAACTGGAAATTCAACTAATTTTGGCAATGTCCGACAAAGCTATATCCGAATTTGTAGCTGCTACTAGAGAAGATCGAGAGCTACAAACACTCATTACATTTATTCTCGGTGGATTTTCGGATGATAAAAAAAATCTTCCAAATGAAGTAAAACCATATTCCCATTGCACCACGTATTCATAATTTTTTTATCCTATAAATACTTTTGAATCATTTCAATTTTAATTTCATTACGGGATTAATGATCAAAAACTATAATGCAAAAGTTATACGAATAATTTTGTAGTTTAAAAGAAACATTTTAGCACATTAACAATTGAGATGCATAATAATATCCAGTTCCATACATTTATCTTGTTTGGTTGACTTCAGAAATTGCCTTTCAGCATAATTGTCATGTTCATCATGTAAAAAAAAGAAATAATTGGAGAATATTTATTTCAAAGTGTGTTAAATGTAAGAATGTTGCCATAAAATCCACACTCATATACTTCTTTATAAGAGGTGTGAAGTTTCAGCCAGAATACTCGTAAAAGCTTTTGAAAATTATGTATAAGGTATTGTTCCAATTTCTGAAATTTCCCCATCAACTGCTAGAAAATAATTTTCTTTAAATGACTAAATGTCCACATATTTCACATGTTTGACTACCAGCAAATGGTAAGAAATGAATTCATTTTATTTTATAAGCTCTATTAACGAGAGAAAAAATTATAAATGAACCTTGAGAAAATGACGTAAGCAGAACGTTGGGATATTGTTATAGAAAACTTAAAATCTTTTTTGGGCGGATGCCTACTAAATTTAAGTAAACGACAAATGGGGGAGAAACAATCAGGCATTTCTGGAAGGTCTTGTAATTTTATTTAATAATATTTTAAGAACAATCTGTAATTTAGCATCGTTGTCAAATTTACTCTACCTAATCAGATTAAAGTACTTTTCATACCAGGCGCCTCGGCTTTGAGCTTCGTAAATAAACATTTTTTATTTCGTTTTATAATTATGTAAATTAGTTTTATTTGATTGATACCGTTTAATTTTATAGTAATAAATTCAATTTGTTGAAAAATAATTTATTTTCAAGTGATAATTAAAAAAAAAAACAAAATATATTACAATGAAGTTATCTACAAAGCCAAGGCAATGCGTTGCACACTCGACTGCGACATTTTAAAGTAGTACAAAGCGAAGTGCTTTCTCAACATAAACTACAAATCACAATTTTTGCACAAATATTTCATACTTAGCAAGAAATCTAGCTCATATTGTACGTTACAAATTTAGAATATCTCAGTTCTTGCTATAATTCACGTGTAAAATAGACCTAATTAAAATATTTGATAGCAACCAAATGTTCAAAGCCAACGCCACCGGTATGAAAGGGTCTCAGCTTCGCATTTGTGGTAACTAAATTTTTCGAGGCGAGGCGTCTGGTGTGAAAAGTACTTAACAGTTAGAAGGTGCTTTTTCCCGGATTTTTTTTGTTCCCGGGAAACGGGAAATTTGAAATCAATTTTCCCGGGTTTCCCGGGATTCCTGAGAAATAAAAAAAAAAGAAATAATACATTAAATTTATTTCAATTATTATTATATATATTATTTCATTCATTTATTTCGCTTCTTTCTGCAAAAATTAGATGAGGCCGAAAATATCCTTTCACTTTCAATTGAAGTAGGTTGTATGGTTATTACAGCATCCAGCAACTGCAGGTTCGACACTTCTGCAGATTTGTTGTAATGTTTCCCTTATTTCCGTATATTTGACGAACGGCATAAGATCTTGGTTTCTTCGTTCTTTAATGCGACGTGATAAAACTTCCAGTAACTCTGTTAAAATATTATCTTTATTTGCACTTAAAGATTCAAACAAAAAACCAAATTTGCATCACATCTTCCCAAAGCTTTCACAGCTAATTTAAATGGCTGAAGCGCATTGAAAATATTCAACAATATTGGGATATATAATTGTCATTCAGTAAGTGATCCCAAATCATTTAATGCCTCTCGACTGAGTTTACAATTTTTATAAATCTTTCAATCATGATCGCCATGCTATTCCATCTGATCTTACAATCCAAAAGCAAACCTAATTTCATTCCGTAATTTTGCTTCACATACTCTTGAAGAATTGAATTTCTTTTCGGTGACATTTTAAAAAAAGTTTGCAATTTTTCTTACCATTTGCAATGCACCATTAATATCGTAACGTTCACATCTCGGGGCGAATCGTCTCGGGGCGAAATCTAATAAAATTAGATTAGAAATTTTCGTTGTAGAAATTTAGACGAGGATTTTTATTGAAGTCTGAGAAGAACACTCGTACATTTCATCATCAATTATATTTTATAAAATCTTCAAACTAATTGAGTGGAATTAGCCTTGTATTTAAGACATTTAAAAAAAGTGATTTTAACAATCGAAACGATTCAAACGGATGTCAATCCACATTCAACAAATCCTCCCGATAAGATAAATAATTGTACAGTATTAATATATAAAATATAGAACCCAAACAGTTATGACTAATACTTTATCGACTTTTAATTATTTGAACCGGTTATCGCTTTACAACATCGAAGAAAAATTATCGTTTAATCTACTAATAATGGTAAAAGTTAGCCACCTAAAGTTTTATCTAAAAATTAATATTATGTTCCTGCTCACCCTTATCACTATAATCAAGGTAACAATATTCGCATATTATCATCGTCGATGTTATTTTCACTTTCATCCAATAATGATAAGTGATCGTTTTTATTTAATCAGAACACAAAGTATCACTTTTTCGAACGAGAAAGAAATCGGCCACTTTTCTATTTAAGAATTTTATTTTTATTTTATATTAAAAAAAAAAATAAAAAATTTGTTTTCTAAAAGTCGTTGATCGCACATTACTGATAGACCTGCGACAAAGAAATTTGTATATAAGAAATCCAGAAAACAGACATTTTGCGCACGGAAAATAGAGAAGAAGATGTGCTGGGATTCACAGTTCACTTTATGACTAATACTTGGTTTTATACTTTAAAACATTATTTTTGGTTGATTTGGAGTTCACTTGTACGGAATTTCGTTCGGTAAATAATTATACAAACATGTCGCACAACTTGAGGGTTTACATATGCAATAATTTATTAATCACAATTATAGATTACGAGTCTAATTTTTGGAATAGCACAGATTTTCAAGAATTACACATTTTTATATAAATTTTCAATGCTTATAGATTATGGCTATATTGATAAGATGCGGTTGAGTGGCTTAACGAATGAGTTTCCTGCACCTAAGCCTTATTTTTTTTTGTAATATATGTACTTGATTAGTTATTGATATTTTAGATTTAATTGTTTCCATACGTAATTTCTTTCAGTTATCAATGACTTCACTATAGATTATGCTATGTATTGCTGTGATAACAACAAACCATTCTACAAGATAACAAAAAAAAAAAAAAAATATTTCAAAAGTGACTTCGGGAAATTAAAATATTTATTATTGTCGCTTATCAATCATATCAAGCGCGCAAAAAATGTGTTACCATATCAGCAGGATGTGTGGGTTAGTAAATATATACTATACAACGAATATTTATAAGTTATAGTGTCGCAGATACATCCGAAACGTATTTCTTTTATCTAAAGTTTAATTAATACTTTAGTAATTTCCCTAATTCAAGGACGTACAGTAGGCAACACAATTCATTATAACTCATCAAGATAAAAATAATTTTTTAATTGTCACATTTTAAGTTAAATTAATTAATACGTTTGTGATAAGAAAAATTGATTGGTATTCGCAGTAATACAGGCCTAGAGCGATTGTAAGGTGTATCACTTGTCTTTTTAATTTATTTCGAGTTTTTTCCTCATTTTTGAATATTTGATCTCATTTGATTTATTTGGCAGAAATGTTAGATTAATAGTAAATATTGATGCATCAAAATTTTCTTCAAACTAAAATTCAAAAACAATAACAACATTATTTCCAAAATGGAAGTACCTAATTAATTACACTTACACTTTTTGTTTTTCACCAATCAATTAATAATCACCAACACCTTTTCCTTAATTCGAATACAATTTCAAATATTGTTGTTGAGTATTGAAACTAATTATATACTGATTTAAGCTCAAGATCTAACAGCCGTGCTTTCTGCCATTTAATACATAAAGTACTCCAATGCTCTTCAAAAAAATAAATGTGCTCTAGCAGTACGAAAGTACTCCACAAAAAATTTGATTCGTTTTGTAAATCTTAGCCCAGTATATCTTTCATAATAATACTACCACTAATCTTACCACTTATTTGCGGCCAAACCTACAACCCCTAACTATGCTCCTTTTTTCATGAACTATGTTTTTCTTGTTTTGAGCGATTTTAGCATAAAACTTTATATACCATATATAGGGTGAGGAAGAAGTACGGAAACCTCTAGAAATCTCGCGGAGTTCGGTCCAAGAAAAAAGTTACCAAGGTTAAATTTAAGATAATTTTTTTTTTTTGTATGGGACCTTTATCGTCAAGGTCATTTTGAGGTCAAGGTAATGGTTTTAAATGGAAACCTCTATTTTTGATATCGGATTCGAAAAGAATGGGAAATTTTACGTCCGAATAAGGTCACCTGAATTAGATATATTTCAGTTATAATGCTTATCATTTGCTATAAAAATTAAAAAATTTAAAATGCTGGTTATCATTCCGGTTCATATAAGCTTGGAATGTTGTCTGTTGCTGGGAAGAGGTGTACCTCATTGTTGTGTCTTGCGGCTTTTGCTGGTAAAACCTGGGTTGCGTTTCGGAATATAGTTTGTTTCGTGAGTGTTGAATTTTGGTTTGGTATGGTGTCGTTTATTGTTGTTGTCTCCTTGGTGATCTTCCCTCTGTGTACATTCCCGTTCGACATACATCTGTCGTGTGATTCGGTTTTCCAGAGTAATTTCTTCGATACAGTATTGCTTGACGTTTTTTGTTTGTTTACGGTTTCCAACTAGTCTATACCCTTAACTTCGAATCGTTTTTCCATACGTCTGGTGGCACAGTCATTTAGAATGTTCCTCAACTGTTAACCTGAATTTTATCAGTTTTGTACATATTTGTTTTCTTCTTCTGTGCTAAGTGTCTCGTATAGGCACTCTCCGATTTACCTATGGAATTTGTCAGTTTGACCGGTCTGTACGGTGTGTCTGCGCCATTAAACTCTGGTACAAAAGATGCAATCTGTTGTTGAATCTTTTCATCGATCTTTCTGTGGTAATTTTTCCAGTGGGTTCTGTTTTTGTGTTGATTCTTGCTCGTGTGTTATCGGTAATCATTTGGTACAATCGAAATTATTTTTGTTGGGAAATAGTTTGTAGTTTTGTTGGATGGCGTTTATGTTAGTTTGTTAACTTGCGATTTTTTTTAGGTCGGAAATAGGAATTTAGTGTAACTCTTGGAATGCGAGTTAATGTAGGTTCACAATAACACGTAACAATAAATAAGAAAGTAAAACAGAAAGGGTTAATTAATATCAGAAAAATCAGGAAATTGTTTGATTGATACCGAAACCTATTAAACTCGTGATGCCCTACAAATTTTGAAGAACTCGTCAATTCTAACTAACAATAATATGTTATTGCCGAACTTATCCCCATGAATTTCGAAGTCCTCAAAACCAAAAAAATAAAACAAAGAAATTTTGGGAAATAGTGCCCGAGTTATCGTGCATCCAATAGAATGCATTAGATGGTGTAATTGTAAAATAAACTTTGAATCACTATAAAGCAGCACGAGAGAAAAATTTCGGCTTGCAAAATTGTGACAATAATGAATGAAAATGAGCGTTCAAGTGAGCAAATTTTTGCCTATTCTGCTGCAGATATGAATGAAACCACAATTAGCACGAGCCAGTACAAAAATTCGGATCACTCAGAAATTCCTCTTCATTGTAAAACTTTCATTATTCCTTAAAAATATGAAATAATTTTAAAGCGATTGATAGCTATTCTCTATATAAGAAAGAATTCTGAGGGCTCCACGTAAGAGCTGTTTACAATTATTTTCCCAGCTCCACATGATTTTCTTTCATTAAATTACTGGCCGGTGTACCTCTCTCACTTAAGAACTGTAACTACAGTAAGAACTGTAATTACTGAAAATAGTTGCAGGAAATGTGTACGAAGAAATGCTCTAGATTCGTACCAGACCCAGTCAAGAGAAACACAGTTTTCGCGGGAATTCTCGGGAAATTTCCTAAGTTTTTGTTTCCCGTTTCCCGGAAAAAAATTAAAACTCCCGGGATTTTTTGTATGTTCTTTATTTTTTAATCAATTGACACACGGGCTTTTTCTATCAATTCGCACAATATAGTTGCAAGGGTTCGTCAACAAGCGGGTTAATAAGGCGTTTTGGCTACATCTTAATCGTTTCAAAAATTTTGACCGGCTACAGCATAGTTCGAGTGTCAGGTTAAGTGCCTACGAATTAATTTAGTCGTGCATTTACTGTCTCTTTCCACTTATGTATATGTTTTTGGGTTCTTGACTTCAACAGCTTACAGTAAAACTAAAATATCGTATAACTATAGTAACCCGAGCCACTTGGTCTCAGTATAAAAGAGTAGCTAATAACATTCTGCATTACGGATATTTGTCTTTAAAGGTATCTTCAAGACAAACTAAATAAAGTTGTTTTTATTGGTTGAATTAATTTTTTTTAAGGAATTTATTTTGTAAAAAAAGGAAGGGGGTGGAGAAGGATCGGCTTTGCAAAAATACAAATAAAAGGCAGCATACCAGAAAATCAAACTACAGATAGAATTTAATTTTTCTTTTATTTTTTTGTAAGTCGAAATAAAAATCGGAGTCGGCCTCCTGTACTTTGATGAAACTTTAAGTTCATCGGAGAAAGGTTAAATTAAAAAAATGCTGTGCAATATATTATCATTACGCATAATATCAGAGATGATACAAGGTGTATTTATATATTTCTACAACACGAACTACCAACACTACATAAGGACGTTAACTCGGACTTTTCATCAAAAATGTAGTTGCAGCATGACGATTGTTCAGAACATTATTCGCGTTTTCCTACCCAAATTTTGTTATTGACGAAATGCTGCAGATAAACGTTTCAGTTTTGGTGTTTAAGTTCAAACAACTGAAAGCTCATTTAATTAAAACAATTTAAGCATTTCTGGCCGATCTTCTGGCATAAATCACTCCATAACAAATTGTACGCATCTACACTTTAGAAAAAAACAAATCGAACTTAGAAAAATCAAGAAATACGAGAATGACGTCATATTTTAATCGTTGACTTAATTATGGCCCATATAATATTTACCAATTTAAGTCGATTTAAGTGAAGGCATCGAAATATTTCGAAAAATAACCATCGTATGAAAAATGTCCCACATTGAAAGTTAATATTTTTTAGGGGGCAATACCAGTGTTAAAATTTATACCAAATTCGCCCCTTGGAGTGGGGTGGGGGCAACTTATTCAAAAGTACGAATAAAGTATAAAGTTTTCCAAATTATAAAGTACTTCTCTTGATCGTCAGGTAGGGTAAATATCTAAATTAACTGAAACATTATCTTTTAACTTAGTATGAACAGTTGAATAGTATTGAAGGGTGCCGAGGGAATATAATATCACTACGTGTATGTCGCTAACGTAATTTCTTGAAAAATTCAATATTCTAAAAAATATTTCAATTAAAACCTTCATAGTTCTGTCGGAGAATCTGAATTTGCAATAAAAAATGGGCTTATCATTTCAAATTTGAAAGTTGCCCCTCTCGGGAGTAGCACGAGCGAATTACTCCTTCAAAAATATTGACTTTAGGACATATTTTCATAAAAATTTTGTAGTTTTTGAACTATTATTGAAAAACCTCATTTTTATACTTAAATGTCATATTTTCCCCTCCTTTCCGGCCTTCTTTTTCTTGGGTTAAATGGTCAGACTCTATTAATATATGAAATATTAATAAAACCAATATCAATGCAATTTAAAAAAATTGCCAATCGAATATATTGCTTTATGGTCTTTCTTTTGTACATTTTAATTACATTTGGTTGAAGCCAACCCTGATAGAGCAGTAGCGACAGCTCAGAACCAGGAAGTTAGATTAGGGCGTAAGGTAAATTTGCCTTTCGATTTTCCAGGGGAGCCGGATAAACATAATGCGGCAACATTTTCAGTATGCTTGTAAAGCGTATCATGTTTGGAAGATATGGTCTTGTTCGTAACGTTTACCTGCAATCTCTGTGAGATTTAAAAATAAAACTTATACAAATACTGAAGATATTCTCCGACATTTATTTATTTATTTTTTTATTTATAGTATTTTATAAATTATTTAGTATTAAAAGGAAAAGCACACATGGAAACAAAGCAATGGAAACAAAAAAAAAATAATGAAGTTGCTTCCATTAGGCATAAAAACCTCTTAAATTTTTTCCAACAATTTCCACCTCATGCTTACACATTCTATTTTGAGCAGTAGCTCATTTGCAATAAAATGTACAGCACGAGGTGAATTAATATTAAAAATTAACAAAAATAACATAGTTAATAAAAATAAATTAAAAAACTACGTATTGCCCATCAATCACGCCACTCCAAAAATTTTGACCTAAAAAATTTGGCCGATCCTAATCTCTTAATTTCCAATGGAATTGAATTCCAAAGGGAAACTCCCCTAACATAAAATGACGTGTTTAACGACCTACAACAATTTTTAGCCGGAATTAGGCGGAAGTTAGAGGAATGAAATCTTCTAAACATTAATTTCCTTTATAGGTAACAAGGCTCCTTAGCTTTGAGAAGTTTAAAAATAAAAAGACAAGCGCGAAATTCGTAAAAAATAGATAAACTACATTCTAAACAAGGCTAGAGTAGGCAGAAATATGATCGAACTTCCTAATACCAAAAATAAACCTGGTACAAGCATTGAATCATCTTTGGAGAACATTCATATTTTCCTGAAGCATGCCGTTTTTTACGGTGACGTAACAAGTATTTTTACGGTGACGTAACAAGTAACAAGATTCCGATTTAACCTTCCAAATAGCAGATTGTAAATCCTTGAGAGAAATATTTCAAAACGAAAACGAATTAGAGAACGCGTTAGAGAACAAATCGACGGAACTACTGTCCGAGTTCAGACTAGAGCAAAAATAACTATTAATTTCATTGGGTTTGAAATCCCCATTTGAACTTGTAACAAATCTAATCGGCATGAACGTGTTGTGAGTGAAACTCAAGTTCAATTACATGCCATTCGTTACTGAATAAATTAATCACTTACATAGAGCTTCGACGTGGTCATATTCTGCCGGCTAAGACTCAGGGATAGGGGTGGGTGTTGTCGAAGATATGTAAATGCATTGCTAAGACCACTTTTCTGATTAAATTCTACTGGAAAGGAAAACGGAATACAAGCAGGACATACATACTTACTTCAAATACTCATGTCTCATCCCCACCAATTGTCACTTAATTCATCTGAAATTCAACAATTGCGAAACAAATCGGACCACTAGCTGTAGTGTAATTAACAAAAAAAAATGAAAAAAACACAACGCGAAACATTCATGTAGTGACAACTCAAATAATATTTCAATCAAAATATACAAATGGAAATATATATAAATGGAAAAATGAAGTTAAACTTAAAAAAAAATAAAATATATATATAAGAGGATAGTCTAACCTAAGTATGCGCATAAAAAAAAAAAAAACCTGAACCCACTTAAATCTAAAAAAAAATTATTGAAACAAAAAAAAAAAAAAAAAATAGAATTACTTATAGCAAAGTATTAATTACTATTTCTTAATCAAATAATAATAATGATAAGAATAATAATAATAAAACAAAATATAATCAAAATCTTATCTGTTGGGCTGATTGTTGATTGATGATGTGATGTTGACTGGTGATTTCGTCGACCGTAACCCTGTACCAATATATTGGTAATTTTATTTATTTATTGTTTTAACTTGTTGTTGTTATCACACCATAATTTGAATTATTATAAGTAGTCGAATTAATTTTAGTTTTTCACTGTACTTAATTATTATTAACTGTTAGTTTATGTTTTGTAGTTTTAATTAAATTAACTTATTTTGTAGGTAGTGATGTCTATTCACTTCGTAGCACTAATTATTTCACGTGTAATTATTTTTATGATTCTTAAGTAGTTTGTTTTTGTAAATTATTAACTTATTGTTTTATTCATTCAGATATATTTTAAACAGATATTTTTTTTTTTTTTTTGTTATTTTATAGAGCCACTTTTTCATGACCTTAGAACCGTTTTAATTCACATGTTCTAGATTTGTATAATTTCTGTTTTTAATTTGTAACTTTAATTATTACTTACAATAACTGTCATTTATAGATACACTTTAATTTATTAAATAAAACGAATGTATATTTATCATCATTCTTCAAGTGTCTTTCAAAAATAAAAAGACTTGAGACCATCAAGAACAAGAACCGTTTATCGTACGAAACCGTACTATAGCTTCGGTAAATCACTTCATGAATGTTCTATCTTTTCATGAAAAACTTAACTAAATTAGCATTCAATAAAATTAGTTTTGTAAACTACATTTTATTATCTACGAGTACTAATTAATCTCTAATTAATAACTTTAACTTATTAGTAATCAGCTAATCACTCATCTTTTGGTTCAAAGATTTGTTTGGCTTTTTTCTTTTACTTTTATTTTCACTCAGATAAACTAATTAGATAAATTCAATTCAATTTTCTCGGCAGAACTGACCAAAAAAATTGTGTTATCATTTATAACGTTTTTTCTCGTTTTTTTTTTTTTTTTTTTTTTTTTTTTTTTTTTTTTTTTTCAACCCTCAATTGTAACACAGTGCCAAGAGCCGTCGTTACAAATCGTGGGGACGACCCAAACCCATGAGATTGTCTCAATTAGCCGGGCCAGATTAGAATGTGATAGGAAAACCAAGGAAAATTATTAAGGGCGCAAATCATTTGCATGGTAAATTCCTAATGATTTGTTATATAAATCGCGAAGTTCGAATGCAACGTTACCGATGCATTTATGGATAATGGCCTTTTTAAATTTTGGACACAATTTAGCAGAGACCTTATTAGCAGCATTGCTTTGTACATAATTTTTAACAAAGACTACTTGTCCTACCTGGTAGGAATGCGGACGAGATCTTAGATTATATCGCCTACTATTCTGCTGATATGCCTTTCGTAAATTATTTATCACGTCTTGCTGCACCAAAGTTAATCTCTCCATAACGGTTAACTCAATATCACGATCCTCTAGCGAGTGAAGTTGTCTAAGAATATTATATTGAGACCCGTGATTAATGTAGTTTTGGCCAAATGTAAGAAAATGTGGTGAGAATGAAGTGCTCTCATGTACCACATTTCGAAGAGCGGCACCAACAGAATGTAAATGTTCATCCCAGTCTCGGTGGTTATCATGGGCGTAGGTTCTAATAGCGGATAACACCGATCGATTTACTCGTTCACTAGCGTTGGCTTGTGGATGGTACTTTGGTGTCAATTTATGCTGCACTCCGTTTTTAAACAGAAGGCCTAAAAATTCCTTAGACGTAAATTGTTTAGCATTGTCGCTCACTATAGTCTCTGGAACAGAAAAAACACTAAACAGCCGATTTTGTAAAAATTTGCAGACATTTTTAGAAGTAGCTTCACGCATAGGCTCCAAGAGCACAAATTTCGAAAATTGATCTACAGCTATAAAAACATAACAGTTACCATCTTTCGAACGAGGGTAGGGACCAAGAAAATCGATAAAAATTTTCTGAAATTGCCGTTTAACTTCATAAAAATTTCCCATTGGTGTTCGAGATATAGAGTTGTAAGGTTTGCATTCTTTGCACAAGTCACATCGCATAATAAAATCATAAACGTCTTTGATCATTCCTGGCCAATAATAATAACGTTGTATTATTTCTAATGTTTTCTTAAAACCAAAGTGTGCCGCATTGGGCGTACAATGAGCACGTTCAATGACTTCTAAAACTTTAGATTGAGCAACATATAACTTCCAAATTGGCACATCTGAAAAGGTTTGATATTTCGGCGAATGAGTGGGTTTATAGTAAATTCGATTGCCATCTAATTTCATATTCTTACAGTGTAAAGGGTTATCTATTAAAACTTTAACCAAATCAAAGTATTCTGGATCATCATCAAACTTGTCAGTGACTGTAACATCAAATAACTCACATAAGGTACCATTTTCGTTGGAAAGATCAAAGGTATTTCTCGAAAGAGCATCAGGAACTAAATTTTCACGCCCCTTCTTGTACTTAATTAGAAAATCGAATCCCTGGAGCTTTAAGCTCCAACGTGCAAGACGTCCAGAAAGGTCTTTTTGCTCCATTAACCACTTCAAACTAGCGTGGTCAGTAGTGATCGTGAAAGGTAACCCCTCCACGTATTGACGGAATTTCATGACGCTCAACACCGCCGCCAGACACTCTAATTCCGTAACGCTGTAGTTGCGTTGCGCTCCATTAAGCTTCTTTGAGAAGAAGGCAATTGGACGATCATCGCCATTAGATGATTTTTGATAAATTACACTTCCTACACCAACTTTTGAAGCATCACATTCAATAAAGAAATGCTTATTAAAATCGGGATTGCATAACACTGGTGACGAAGACAAGGCGGATTTTAGTTTGCAAAAGGCTTGCTCGGCTTCATCCGTCCATTTAAATTTTTTATTTTTCCTAAGAAGTCTGGTAATAGGTTCTGCCACTTCGGCGTACTGAGGAATGAATCGTCTATACCAGCCGGTAACACCAAGGAACTGACGTACTTGTTTAGTGGTTTTTGGACGATTATAGTTGGTTATAGCTGACACCTTTTCCGGGTCAACTTTAAGGACTCCATCGGCTACAATGTGCCCTAAATAATTGATCTCTTTTAAGAGGAATTTACTTTTCTCTATGTTAATAGTTAAATTTGCCTCTCTCAGAAAACTGGCCACTAACTTAAGCAACTGGATATGATCTTCAAACGTTTCACTTGTGACTAATAAGTCATCTAAGTATACGAAGATGCGATGCTGCAGCTCGTGGGGTATCACTCGGTGCATTAATCTGCACATAGTCTGAGGCGAGTTGCATAAACCAAACGGCATGACCGTGAATTGATACAACGGTCGCCCAGGCACGGTGAACGCAGTTTTATCGCGCGAACCCTCATCGAGCGGGATTTGCCAGAAGGCGTCTTTCAGGTCCAGACTTGAAATAAATCTAGTATTGTTAAGACGCCCCAGCAATCCATCGATGAGTGGCAGGGGGTATGCATCTTTCACCGTGACCTGGTTTACCTTCCGTGCATCAAGACACAGCCTTACTTTGCCGTTTGGCTTGCGCACTCGAGTGACAGGAGAACACCACGAACTGCAACTCTCTTCTATTACGCCCAAGGATAACATTCGATCGAGTTCAGCGTATATTTCGGCTTGAACGGCGGGTGAAACTGCGTAATGCCGCTGTTTGATGGGTTTAGCGTTACCAACGTCTATCGTATGGGTCGCTAAATGAGTCCGCCCGAGACCTAAAATAACCGATGAAGGAAATTCTCGAATCACCTCATTTAGTGTTTCTTGCTGTTCCTTAGATAAAACGTGTTTCAGGTTCCTAATTTGCGTATCACTTGTCAGTTCGGAAGTTTGTGTTGAATGTATCAAATGATTATTTTGAAAATTGTACGAAGAAAATTCTATTGATGATGAAGGAAATGAAATTGTGATATCGAATAACCGAAAGAAATCAATTCCCAAGTACAATTCTTGGGACAGATTAGGTGCTAAATGTAAAGTTACTACGTTGGTTTTACCAGCAAAAGAGACCGGTATCTTAATGAACCCGAGTATAGATTCCCTTTGACCATTAGCTGTTCTAATTGACGATGGAAATAAGTGAAACTTAATTAACGGATGGTCTATAAACTGTTCGCTACCTTTGCCTAACAATGAAATGTTAGCACCGCTGTCTAACAAACCAACATAAGTTTTACCCAAAATTTGTAACTGGGCATAAGGACGACCATCTCCTGGGGAAGAAATTAATGACTCTGTGATATTTCGTTTACACTGTCTACGATGTCTCCAATATTGCTTAGACCGCCCCAATTGTGTTATATGGGAACTCCTCGGAGAGTTTGCTACATTTAAAGTTTGAGTGGACATGTTGGCAAAGTGCGGAGTAAGAGTTAAAATTGACGGTTGTTTAATTCGGGGTCGGTATTGGAGGCTGCTTCCACACGATTGTTGTTCTGGGGGGTTGAAATATTCGTATCTCGCACCCCCGCTCTCCAGTTTCCCGAAGGCGGATTACACCTGAAACACCTATCTTGTCGATAACCTTTCATACCACAACCAGCACAGGTAATCGTGAAGTCTGGACGTCTGTTCTCATTAGAATAACCACTGAATGGTTGGTGATGGGTTAAATGATAATTCTGGCGAACATTGCGGTTAGGAGCGTGGTTTGAGTTAGTCAAAACGGCCACATTAGCCGAACTTTGCTGAGGATCGTTGGACATTGCTTGGGATGTGGATGGTAATGTACTCAAATCGGCTCTTAACGTAGGATCCCCAACCTGTTCTGTATTTTCCAACGAATTGATCACTTTACGTGGTTGACACAATAATTCGGGCACGAAGCCTGTTCTATTCCAGGTATCTTCGTACGCGACGCACTTCCTGAAAAGTTCATCGACGTTACCTATATTGACATCAGTCAATCGGTCTTGCAATCCGGCCCGCATATTTCGCCGAATTATACGAATAATTTCTGATTCAGAGAGAGGTACTTCCAATTGGAGAGTCATCGAAATCAGATCTTGATAGAAATCATGAAAATTTTCTCGAAATTTTTGTCTTCGTGACTCCATTTGTGTTCGAATGTCATCATCCGTGCGCAACCCTCTAAAACATTTCTTTATTTCGGTTTTTAGTCTCTCCCAAGTTATATTAGGATTACGTTCTATAAACGTCCAGTACCATTCATTAGCATTTCCCTTTAAAATATAATGAAGGTCTGCAACTAGTCTTTCGGAATTAACATTTTCAGATCTAGCCAAATGTTCTACTCTCGTTAGAAATCGCTTAACATGAATACCGTTCGGAGAACCATTATAAGTAATGTCCCATTTAGAAAGTGATCTGTGTGATGTTTTATTGTTATTATAGTTAATAGGAAGATCTAACAACGAAGGGAATTGTGGCAGGTTAAGAGAGGGGTTACCAGGACCTAGTTGGTCAACGTCTGAGCCTTGATGTTCATCGGGTTTTAATGGAGAACTGTTATTAACTACTAGTGGTATTGCTTTTGAAGTCGTAGCGGCATTGGTTGAAGCATATTTTGTTGGATTAGTTTCAGAACTATACTGCCTGATGGTATGCTTCACACTGGACGATCCATCTGACTCACTTAGATCGTCTAGCTCAACGTGTTCCTCGACATCATTAGGTTTAATTTGGTCCAGTTCATGAAGACTCTCATTGAGCTGTGCTGGCTGTTTGTCAAGATTGCTGACTATAAATGTAACTAATTGCTTGACTTTATTTAAGGTTTCCGTGACCTGATCGCGGACGGATTTTGAATATTTCAAGCGAACCAATCTTCCTTTTAAATGTAGTAGACGAGAATTAAGCACACGTAACGTGTCCTTATCACCATCTTTAATTGCCCCTTGCAGATCAATATATATACAGTGTAATTTCAAAGATATTCTTTCCACTTCACGCTTTGGATTTTTCTGTGCGGGCTTATGCGGCCGATTGGGTATTAAAACTGGATGAAGGTTTTCTAAGTCTATTCTTGTTTTTACACATTCCAATTTTTCAGCAAGGCTTGGCGCTTGGACATCACGAATGTTACATTCGAGTTCAAATTCATCCAGCTCCAAATGTTCGAGATTCATTGTTACAGTAAACAATGTAGCTAATAATGATAACACAAAAATATAAAAAAAAAAAATGTTTTAACTTCCACCAAATAATGAATAAACTGTCGCCAATAATAATAAAAAAAATAAAGAAAAACGTTTTTTAATATGTTATAATATCTGGGGATGAGACATAAGTTACTGGAAGCAATTTGCAGAAGTCTATCCTGCCTGCTAATGAAATTATGTTATGAATATGAGAAAATGCACCGTTTAAACACGATAATTCTACAACCCAATATTAAATCTGGGTTGGATGTATCAGCGGGATACATGTTTACTCATACACTGGTGTCATGTTGCATTATATTAACCAACATCGCAATCAACACTGCTATTCAGTAGAAGACGATACGAAAATGCAACTTGAACCATCCATCTTACATCTGATCTGACTTGGATAATGCTGACATCAAAATCAATAGTTAAAGACCAGAATCAATGCGTTAGGTCAAATCACATAGTACGATGGATTAGCGAAAATTAACTAAAATATTTTTGATGTACTGAAATGAAAATTTTGGAAAATCACAAAATACTAACAATGGATTCAATTCTAATGAAGATGCCAGTTGCGATTGTGATAAAACAAAATGTGAGATAAATTAAACTAGTACAGCTATACTACGAGTTTGGGCGCCATCTGTAACAAATCTAATCGGCATGAACGTGTTGTGAGTGAAACTCAAGTTCAATTACATGCCATTCGTTACTGAATAAATTAATCACTTACATAGAGCTTCGACGTGGTCATATTCTGCCGGCTAAGACTCAGGGATAGGGGTGGGTGTTGTCGAAGATATGTAAATGCATTGCTAAGACCACTTTTCTGATTAAATTCTACTGGAAAGGAAAACGGAATACAAGCAGGACATACATACTTACTTCAAATACTCATGTCTCATCCCCACCAATTGTCACTTAATTCATCTGAAATTCAACAATTGCGAAACAAATCGGACCACTAGCTGTAGTGTAATTAACAAAAAAAAATGAAAAAAACACAACGCGAAACATTCATGTAGTGACAACTCAAATAATATTTCAATCAAAATATACAAATGGAAATATATATAAATGGAAAAATGAAGTTAAACTTAAAAAAAAATAAAATATATATATAAGAGGATAGTCTAACCTAAGTATGCGCATAAAAAAAAAAAAAACCTGAACCCACTTAAATCTAAAAAAAAATTATTGAAACAAAAAAAAAAAAAAAAAATAGAATTACTTATAGCAAAGTATTAATTACTATTTCTTAATCAAATAATAATAATGATAAGAATAATAATAATAAAACAAAATATAATCAAAATCTTATCTGTTGGGCTGATTGTTGATTGATGATGTGATGTTGACTGGTGATTTCGTCGACCGTAACCCTGTACCAATATATTGGTAATTTTATTTATTTATTGTTTTAACTTGTTGTTGTTATCACACCATAATTTGAATTATTATAAGTAGTCGAATTAATTTTAGTTTTTCACTGTACTTAATTATTATTAACTGTTAGTTTATGTTTTGTAGTTTTAATTAAATTAACTTATTTTGTAGGTAGTGATGTCTATTCACTTCGTAGCACTAATTATTTCACGTGTAATTATTTTTATGATTCTTAAGTAGTTTGTTTTTGTAAATTATTAACTTATTGTTTTATTCATTCAGATATATTTTAAACAGATATTTTTTTTTTTTTTTTGTTATTTTATAGAGCCACTTTTTCATGACCTTAGAACCGTTTTAATTCACATGTTCTAGATTTGTATAATTTCTGTTTTTAATTTGTAACTTTAATTATTACTTACAATAACTGTCATTTATAGATACACTTTAATTTATTAAATAAAACGAATGTATATTTATCATCATTCTTCAAGTGTCTTTCAAAAATAAAAAGACTTGAGACCATCAAGAACAAGAACCGTTTATCGTACGAAACCGTACTATAGCTTCGGTAAATCACTTCATGAATGTTCTATCTTTTCATGAAAAACTTAACTAAATTAGCATTCAATAAAATTAGTTTTGTAAACTACATTTTATTATCTACGAGTACTAATTAATCTCTAATTAATAACTTTAACTTATTAGTAATCAGCTAATCACTCATCTTTTGGTTCAAAGATTTGTTTGGCTTTTTTCTTTTACTTTTATTTTCACTCAGATAAACTAATTAGATAAATTCAATTCAATTTTCTCGGCAGAACTGACCAAAAAAATTGTGTTATCATTTATAACGTTTTTTCTCGTTTTTTTTTTTTTTTTTTTTTTTTTTTTTTTTTTTTTTTCAACCCTCAATTGTAACACAGTGCCAAGAGCCGTCGTTACAAACTAATCTTGCATCTGCCTAGGCCTAAATTACGAACATTACGCCAGAAAACCTTGGGAGGAAGAGAGGAGTCTAACTTGTCCTTGTAAAAATTACGTTTAGCTATTCGAATTAACTCTACAACTCTGTTACGAGCCTGCTTGTAATCTAAATGAGACTGACTATTAGGACACCTTTTCCATACACGATATTTACTAACTCTAATATTTATGGCATTCGAAATTTCCTGAGACAACCAAGGCGGAGATTTTGCTTTGCAAGTAAGCTTTTTAAGCGGAACGCAACTATTAAACACCAAACTAATATACGAGTTGAAAAATTCTATTTGGCTAGTTGCAGAACTAAGGCAAAAAATATCCTCCCAAGGAACTGAGTTACAATCTAAGCAAAGGCGGGAATTGTCTTTACTAGAAAAATCTCTAAAGCTAAAACACTTAGGTTTAGGTGGAGAGTAAGAGTTTACAGAAAAAACTAAAAGATCATGATGGGACCCCATACCGAGAGACAACTGATTGAAAAAACAAATAAAGTTTTTAGTAAAAGATATGATATGATCAATAAGGACATAAGAGGCCCCGGTAGCGGTTGGACAAGAAAACGTTGGTGCCACAGTGTTGTGTATGGATAAATTAAGACTATTTAAAAGGTTCAAATAATCCCGAGGGAAGCCGGAATTTTGGAGTATATCGAAATTAAAGTTACCTGATATATACATTTCATCAAATCTACAAGAGAAATAACTAAATAAACTTTCTAAGTCTACAAGTGATTTTTTAAATTGGGAATACGATATCTTACTAGTTTTTGGTGGGTTATAGATGGTACCGAATAAGATTTTACGACCATTAATGAAAACATTTATAAATAAAAACTCTAAATCCGATACTAACAATTCTGAAATAGAAGAAGGTATGGTAACTAATCTAGCCTTAATGTGATCTCCTACAAACATACATAAACCACCATAATTAAGGGGAGGTACCGCTCTATCTTTCCTAAATATATTATAACCTTTGATGGCCAAAGCTGATTTAGGGATATTCGGATTTAAAAGTGTCTCAGAGAAACAAAGAATGCCCACTGAAGCACCATTAAAAATGTGACGAATCTCGTCAATATTTCGGACTAAACTTTGCACGTTGAAACTACCTACATTTAACAAAGACCTATCGACTAACATAGATTTTGAAACTATCTTGGGGTTGTTAAAATACATTACACTCAAGTGTAAACACGACGCGATGTGATTGATGCGCAATACTTACAAATAAATATAAGGAACGCTTCATCCAAACCGAACCGGATTACTGGAAATCTAAAACGAAAAGAAACAAAAAACCAACCAAAGTAATAAATGCCATGTTAACGTAAACAAAGGAACAATACTTAACCGTTGAGCCCCAATTTATGCCCTAATTTATTTTAATATTTTTTTTCCCTATGGTGGAGAGAAAAAAAAAACACAAAAAAAAATGCGACACGTCTGTCTAAGGCTACTCAAAAAACCCTACCCTGGACATCTGCCAAATAATAGAAGGAAAGTAGGTACCGTTGAAAAAATTAGTCTTTGTCGCTTTCGAACTTTTTTTTTTTTGGATGGACGGTGTATTAGTATTTGAAAGGTAATGTGGAGTATAAATGAGTTGCTCGTATTGGGAAAGTGGCACTATATCTACCTAACCAGCAGCAAATGATCTTGAAAGGAATGAAAATGAACCAACAGTCGGTTTAAAAAAACCTTGGTTTGTACAATAAACCTAAATTTTATTGTCCATCTCCTTAACCACTAAACTATAGGTTTTTAATGTGTTTTCCCGCGAGGTAACTTTTCAAACTATTTGAAATTTATTTCACTCGCAACATGTAACAATTGAATTGTTAAAAATTCCTACGATTATGTTTCATCGGTTTACTTATAGCGGATTCTTGTAATTTATTGACGCGGATATGTCACGTAGAGCAGTTTTATGTGTGTGTGTGTGTGTGTGTGTGTGTAGATATGAAAATATTGTATGTGTATTGTGTTATTTAATTGTATAAGTTCTTATTTGGAGAAAGATCGTATGGAATTATCAATTATAGTTTAACGGTGGTACTCAGTGACTCATAGTATCATCTTACTAGTTCTATTAGCCTAATTAGCCTATTTCTTAGAATATATCATAGAATGGAAGTTACTTATTTACTAATCGATTTTGATGAAATTGGCATTTGTGATGGAAATGGTATTAAAAAATCCTTTAAAATTTTTCTTTTTGATGAAGTTCTGAAATATGAAAAACAAGAACGTAACAATACGTTCTGTTTCTTAGAATATGCCCAATTAGAATGAAACTTTAGGCTACTCCTCAATCGATTACGAAGAAATTCGTCGTACGCTTTGGTAAAAGGATTTTTAAATAATTTTTAGATTTAGTTATGGAAATGTTTCTTAAAGCGATTTTAAATAAATATATATTCTTGTAGATAGGATATAATTGGTGGTGGCTATTTTTGTTGTTATAATGCAGAATGTCCATTCCAATTTATCTATTTTGAACATTCTGGATATAAGACAACGAAGGTATGTGCAATATATCGGCCTTCGTCGTCTGATCAATCTGAATTTTATCATTGACTGGTGACTTAAGTGATCATAGTTAAATTTTTTCTAATATTACTTTTAAATCAAAATTTATTAACAAAGTTTTGGAAAAGAATGAACAGGTTAATGAGTATTTTGATAGGTTTTCAATTACGACATCATTTGATATTCATGATTCTAATCTAACTCTAAACCACATCATAGCTATTAACATTATTTTTGATTCTGGTACATACCAGAGTGATCGTAATTTGACATAGGGATCGAAATATGGTTAACATTCATTGCTCTATATCTACTTTAACAGTATTTGAGAAAAGATTTGAAAAAGTTACTGCGCTTTAAATGCCAGACTTTGTTGAGTTGGATAATTTTTATTACTCTTACCACTATATCATTTCCGAAGTGGTGCAAGTACTCAATTAGCTTTTGCTGAGATAACGGATAAGATATATAATGCATTTGATAAGCAAAAGTATGCTCTCAAAAAGTGTACTCTTTTTAAATTTTCAGAAAGCTTTCGATACAATTGACCATGAACCTTTTCTTGACAAGCTTTATTATTCCAATTTTCGAGGTATTTCCTATGACCTGTTTAAAAGCTGTATAGAAAACAGACATCAGTATGTAAAAAATAATATTTTGGGAATAATGAATGAGTCCGGATCCTATGTTATTCCTCATCTCTATAGTGACATTGAACTACTCGCCTTTGCGGTAAAAAATTAGAATTTTTGCAGGTGATAAACGTTTTTTCTATTAATATTTCCAAAATATAGCTTATTATTCTTCATTCGCTTTACAAACACATCGAATAAATCCCACCTTTGATAATTTTTGACATGTTAATTCAAAGAGTTTGTATTATCAAGTACCTTGGAGTAACTTTTAATGTCATGCTTTGAAGCAACAAATTAATGGTTTGTGCATTCAAATTTCTCCGATTTTTGGACTTCTGAGAAAGCATTTTTTGTCCCCATTAAATTTTTAAAGTTTATTTATTATCCATTTATTTATTCTCTTATAAACTATGCTATTATTGTCTATGGAGCTGTATGTTTATCAACAGTTAAACATTAGTAAATAACACAAAATAGAACTTTTAAAGCAATATAAAAACTACCAAGTTTATTAGGATCAATCAAACTTCTGTTTTACCTATATAAGCTTTATACGAGTATGAGCAACTTGCGGCAATATTGTCACACTTAGAATTTTACTTCGTTAATCATGGTTATTTAAATCACGAACTTTTGAAAGTCATGTTTTAATTTTATGATTTTTCGGTTTTGAATGTGCATCACTAAGTTAAATTTGATGGAACATAATATTTTTGATATTATTTAAGATACAGTGTATCAAATATTTTAAAATTCCATATACGTATGGTTTTATATTTATTGCTTTAGAAAAAATACTATTATAATTATCCGATAATAATAAAATTGGTCTCAGTTTAAAGATAAATGAATAGGGATTAAAAATTAATTATAAAAATGGTGCTATCATTCATTTCTTAATTTTCAAAATGGCCGTAGGAATGTTCTTTTTGAATTTTCTCCGATGTGAATATATCTAGTTCTATTAGACGTTTTCTTAAAAAATAGCTTTAAGTACGTCGATGACCCTTCTAACACTACCCAAATTTTGACCCAAAAAACTATAAAGCTTTCCGATACAACATTTAAAAATTCTAAAAGATTCGTTCGGTATAGGTAGTTTTGATAACAAGAAATTTGCACATAAATCCGGTATCTATAGATCAGAAAATGAAATCACAAAGTTTTTGGCCATTCCATATACCGGGTGATTTTTTTAACCTGATACATTCAAATATCTTGGAAAATAAGCATTCTACTAAAAAAATGGTAAAGATCAAAATTTAATTATTCCACGGGGGGAAATACATTAGTGTTAAAATTGTACCCCTCCTCCTCCTTGTAGGTGGGGCGGGGGGTAACTTTAAAACTAAAATATGAACCCCTACTTTTATTGCAGATTCGGATTCTACGGCTAAAAATACGTAGGATTTGAGTAAAATATTTTGTGCGATTCATGATAGATGGCGCTGTAATTGACGATATTAAATTTTTTTCGATTTCTCCTACTGAGAACCTACGCAAAGGATTATGCAATACGTCTGCAATAAAAATAGCACGGTTTCATTGTAAATACTCGAAGTTCGTCTTAAACAATTTGTATTTCTTAAATTTTCAATTACTGAAAATGGCTTCTCATTATCGTAACCCTATCGTCATAGTGACGAATATCGTTAATTACAGCCATCATGAATCGAAAAAAATGTTTCAGTCAAATCCTGCGTATTTTTAGCCGTAGAATCCGAATCTGCAATAAAAAATAGGGGTTCATATTTTAGTTTCAATGTTGCCCCCCGCCCCACCTACAAGTAGGAGGGGTGTACTATTTTTAACACTAATGTATTTCCCCCACGGAATAATTAAATTTTGTACTTCACTATTTTTTTCGTAGAGTGCTTATTTTCCGAGATATTTGAGTGTATCAGGTTAAAAAAATCACCCGGTATAAAAAATCTTTATAAAAATTAAAACGTCTTTTCGAGAATTATAATTTTTAAATGGTGGGATGTGTAGCCACAAGTTTAAATGGAACTGTTTTTTCCAAAATTAAATACAAGGTACGTTTAAAAAATCAATCAAATGTAGTTTACCAAGGTCGTTGGACCAACAAAACAATTTTTTGGAAAAAGAATTTACCAACACAGGCATGAGACAAATAAAGATCTAAATTCAAATATTAGCGCACTTGCACGGCATCTGAAAAACTCCAATTATTTAAATAATTAAAAATCGGTTTTAGTAAAAGTTTTTGATTGTAAATTTTTTTAATATAAAATGAACAATTTTGGAAATACTTTTCATTATGCTTTTGACAATGATCTCGAATTGGGATTGGAACATTAAATTTAAATTAGCTGAAATAAAGAGCATTATACTAAAAAATAATTCATGTATATACAGCTGCTGACTAAATCACTAACCATAGAAGAAATTATGAAAGAATTTAACACTACTCAATATTTGGTGCGAACAGCTAAACATATTCAATACAAAAATGGCAATGGCAATCAATATTATAATGATAAAGAAATCGGTCGTATCATGCCTGGAAAGAACGATTACTTAACAGTAATAAAAGTTAAAATACTAAAATGTCAAATAATGTCCACATTAAAGAAGTGCTGTGAACGAAATAATACCTTTAAGGGCGATTTTATTAAAGCAATCCGCAAAATAATGTATCGGTCGATATTCCGTTGAAATTTCAATCAATAAAATGTCATAAAACGTCAATAAAACGACGAAAGTGAATTATTTCCTAAAACATTCCTAAATTTTAAAATCATTTTAGTGTATTACTAAACCAATCAATTAATGGTAATCAATAATAGTTTATCGAAACACTAAAATGGAAAATTGCATATAAATCAGAAATAATGATTTATTGTTTAAGTATTAAAACTGTTAAATTTGGAACCTTGTCTGGAAATAAAACTAGAAACAGAATGGAACTGTAGTTCATTCTTAACTCATACGAATATTAGAGATATTCTCTTGGAGCTGAGAGAGTTAGATACGACGAAAATAACGCCAAGTTTAAATTGAACAGCTAACCTTCAATATTTGAATTTTTTAAACCATCTTCGGCATCTTGTCCGGAAATTTAACTAAGAACCAAATGTAGTCCATGGTTCATTCTTGACTTAAGCAAATATTGGAGATATTCTCTTGCAGCTAAAATAGTTGGATATGATGAAAATCACCCCAATATCAATATTCAATATTTAAATTTACTAAACCATGTTCGGTGCCTTGTTCGGCAATAAAACTAAAACTTATCTGATTGATTTATGCAAATATTGGAGGCATTCTTATTGAGGTACCAAGAACAACAGTTACGATTAACCCAAGTGTTAAAAATTAAATTTACAAAAAAAATATAATAAAGACAAAAGAAAAAAAACCACAGTAGATTAAAATAAAAATAAAATTTTACAAAACAAAAATTATTTAGCAAATATAAACCCCACATCTTTAGTTTCCAGTATCCAGTCTTTGACCAAACGCAAAAATTTCCTATCATAAATCATCGTTCTTATATGAGGCGGCAATCGATTAAAAAAGTGGGCGTAGAAACTATATAATATTTACGAAATAATTCAGATGAAAATGGCGGAACAGAGTACAAATTTCGATAATTATTCCGAACTTGATATGCGTAAACAATTCGCGGCAACCTATGACAACTTCGCAAATTAAAAAAAATCTTAACACTTTAAAAATATATGGGTGCTGTAAAGGCAAAATTTTGCAGGCATTGAAAATAGGCCAAGAATGATCTTATCGACGCTTGAAAAACATAACCCGAATAATATACTTTTGTAAAATTAATAGCGGTTCAATGGTATCAAAATAAACTCCACCCCAACATGGTAAACCATAACTGATGCGAGAGTCCACGCAGGACAAAATTTTCGTATCAAATACATTGCACGTAATGCAGAATTAATTTGATTTTTGACAACTTGAACATGTGATTTCCAGTTTAAATTTGCATCAACGTTCAATTCCAAATATTTAAATAAATGAACAATTTCAATTTTAATGCAAAGACAATTACGTAAGTCACAATTACGTACATGATAAAAAATCTCGGGGATGAAACTTTGATAAGGATCACCAACCAATTTGAAGAACATTACCTTAGTTTTTTCACTTATGAGCAAGGAGTGATTATCAAACCATGTGCGAAGAGGTTTCATGTCAGAATTTATTTGGTTAGCTAGGTCATTAACAGTCAAATCAAGATAACTTAATGCAATATCATCAGCAAAAGCAACAATTTTACCGTTTAAGTTTAAGTTAAAAATTGAATTTATGTAAATTAAAAACAAGATAGGAGCAAGAACAGAACCCTGGGGAACACCATGTTCAATAATAAATGGAATGCTTGGCGATATATCAATCATAACCATAAATGTTCGATTACTGAGATAAGACTTGAACCATTTCTGTGATACACCTCTAAAACCAATAGACTGATGATTATGATCCACCATATCAAAGGCTCTCTTTATATCGATGAAGACTGCGCCAACAAACTTCTTCTTATTCAGATTAATATGAATTCCATTTAAGAAATTAATTAACGCAGATTCAGTGCTTTTGCCAGATCTAAAGCCGTGTTGATGAGGACTAAGAAACTAAAATTTGCCCAAAAACTTCTCAATACGGGATTTCATCGACTTTTCAATGATCTTCAAAATTGTGGGTTGCAATGCAATGGGCCGATAATTATCCTTAATAATGATATCACCCTTTTTAAGCAAAGGGATAACAATTGCAGTTTTTAAAACATTAGGGAAAATACCATTTACAAATCATTGGTTAATGAATTGTACTAAAACTGGCGCAATTGCTATAACCACTAATTTTAGCATATTCGAGCTAAGACCAAGAATGTCAAGTGCATTACTTGATTTAAGTCCATTAATAATACAAATAATCTCTGATTCCTCGATTGGATTAATAAAAAATGTATCCAACATTTCAGTAGAGTAAGAACAATCATTAGGACTCATACTTTGGGCAGAAAAGTTAGAAGATCTCAAATCGCTAACGATTTTAGAGAAATAAAAACCAAAATCGTTAGCAATTGATACAGAGTCAGACAGAATCTCTGAGTTAATAGACAAAATTCTTTTGATATTAGTTCTACTCAAATTCCCGCACAAAATATCATTAACAACCGACCAGGTCTTCTTGCAATCTTTACCACATTCATTAAATTTCCTACTAAAATAGTTGTCTTTAACAGAAACTATAGAATCATTGATTCCGCTACACAATTTGAGATAATAATTATACAGGTTTTTATTCGCCGGATGTTTTTTACATTTAAGTTGAATTTTTTTCCTTTTATTTATTAAAAGTACCAACTTGTTAGAAATCCACGGTTTAAGCTTTATGTTTGAATTATGCCTAATTACATTTTTGGAACATGAATCAGCTACTTTTGAAAGCATTGAAACCATATTGGTCAAAATTGAAGTGGGGTTACTTAGACTTAATAAACTAGAAAAATCAAGTGACGAGATTAATGATTCAAATTTAATAATATCAAATTTGCTGTACGCTAATTCTTTTTCGTTAACATAATTACCAAGAATCTCTATATCAATTTTAACCAAATCATGGTCCGTAATGTGTAAATTATGCAATGATACATCCAAAGTAGCACAACTATTAACACGGACAAAACAGTGATCAATGCAAGTAGCAGTGTTACTAGTAACTCTTGTGGCAGAATTAATAAGTGACAGAAATCCATTTGACGACAACATAAACATATAATCATTACAGGAAGCTGGAAAGTGCAAAATATCAATGTTCAAATCACCAACAATTATTACATTTTGATTTTTAATTTTCGAGATGAAATTTGAAAACTCACAAATAAATGATGAAATTGGAATAAATTGTAGGCGATACAAAAATATAATTATTATTATTTAATGAAACAGATAACTTTAAAACATCCGCAGAATTTAAAGAAGTAGCTTCACTAACACATTGCAAACTTGAATCGTAAAAAGCACAAACACCACCCGCTCTATAATTATTATTACAGCAACCTATACATTCATAATTAGGAAGATTATAATAATTTAACTCATGATCAAAAATCCAAATTTCCGAAAGAAAAATAATAGATGGGTATTCATCAAATGAACTCATATTTACAACCAGTTTATCAAAATTTTCGCGCATGCTACGAATGTTTTGATGGGCAACAGAGAAACTAAAGATGTTGGTTACAGAATTTTTACAATGATAAGTATTAGAATTTACTAAAACTGAACTTGACTTTGAGTTAAATGCTGGCTTTAAACAGTTAAAGCTGCCCGAGGTACTAAAAAATGATTCAACGATTGCCGACGATAATTTAAAAATTCTTTAATAAATACACCAGGAGGCCACGATGATGATTCCAACAGCAGGTTGAATTTATTCTCAGGAACCCCAATTTTAAATGAGACATAGTCACGGTCATCACTTCGCTTCATCCGAACCAAAATGGGGTTATCAATCTCAAATTTATTTTTCAAATACCGAACCATATCATCGTCACCAATATCCTTGCCCAGACGTGAAACGAAAATCCATTTAACAGGTTCGACAGTGCGCAGAGTAGCATTGAGACCACCACTCCCAATAATTATTTTGGGAGAATTGTTATTATTGATAACACTTACTGATTGGGTAGCAGCAACCGACTCAGCCTTTGTTGTGGATGACGAACCCCTAGATCTAGTAGATCATGATGACGGCATATGTTGGTTGAAACGTCTATTAACCGCAAGGTTTTTGTTACCATTGGGTCCCTGTTTATCCTTGACTGCAGGTACCAGTTCATTTTGTGCAGAAACAGCGGCAAAGCAGGCATATTTTTGACACGGTAGATCAACAGATCGATGCAGAGTTTCATCAGAGTTTATGATGTCCATTAAATTATTATTGTTGCTAGATTCGTTGTTATTAATCGGTAATTTTATTACCGGTACCACCGATTGCTCTACCATAGGAACGTGTGACAGTGATTTTGAACAATCGATAATAGGAGCTGTTACAATCCCTTTTATAACACTAAAATTTTTATTATTTTTATTGTATATAAGGGGAAAATTCCCAATAAAATGACGACTACAAATTTTATTTAAACTGGAGAATATATTATTTACCTCTTCCTGTAGCTTATTCATGCTGTTTTTAATTATACCCACTGATTCAGATAAATTTATAAGTAATCCAGTTTGGAATTTCAGCAGGTCGCCACAATCATCACAAACGTAGCAAATATTTTTTAATTGAACAATCAACTCAAAAGTTGTCTTGCTTTTAATGCCAAGACATTTAAAATCAATTGCTTTATCACAAGCAACACAACAAAAGTAAAGTTCTTTGCAATCATGGCACTTCTTCTCCATTAGAAATCACAATCGCTCACAATCACAAAGGATTACACCACACAGTTATTACGATCAATATACGACTAACACTCAGCACAGAATAACACACACACCGAACAAACAGCACAGAATTTCACAGAACTGGATTCAAATAATGTTCGCAAAAATGTCACAAAAATTAAAATTAAATTAAGTTAATTTATTTTCACAGAAAAAAAAAAAAAAAAACAATAAACGGTGAAATCTCTCCAGTTAATAATATTTCATCTCTTTCTTATTTTAGTAAAATGACTCCCCGCAATGATTCCTTTTACTTCAAATTTTGTGAACAGGTAGCTGATGTGTTGGCTGTTTTCTCTGCTAAAAAACTTAACACTAGCTTATTACTAAAATCGGTCTTTGTACAAAATTTCGACCAAAACTAATAATATTTGTGAGAATGGAAAGCAAAACAAATATAACGAAAATGTGTACCCGGAAGGACCAACACAACATTATTTTAATCGATATTTTGGAGTCCTTATAACCTAATTCGTTGAGAATTGCATAAAAAACTTCAATTGGAGAGAAAAATCTTCAAACCGTTTTCTGGGCTTTTAGGGTACACGAAAACGTAAAATCACGGATACTGTTTTTTTTTTTGATCAAACATTTTTGTGTACCTGTCGACGAAATGTTTGTTTCCACGATGTGGCAAATTCTTCACCAGTTGTGTGGATCGAGGCTACGTGGCCAAAAGAAATCAATCATTATTGTGAGCCATTTTTGTGTTGTCTATATTTTTATCTAGCCAGTAAGTAGTATATGTGCACAGTTATAACAAAACGAATCAAATCCATTTTAAAATGCAGTTTGACACATTGGATTAAATACATGATTTATAACAACGAATTGTAATTTCATACGAAATTATTGTTAAATAAAGAGATGTTAAATAATTTTAAAGGTATATTAATACTGAGTTGACTCACAACTACAATTTTGTAACGACTTTGACTTGCAGTAATAAAATATATGACTTCAAATAACACAATCAATTACTCGACTTAATTATTTCCGTGAATAACATGTTCAATGATATTTGGCGAAAAATACTAAAGCTGATAAGAGAGCCAGTATTTTTACTAGGTGTCATTCATGGAGGAATTTGGTTTATGTAGGTACACTATGTTTTATATGTCTACAAGCGATTAATTAACGATGATAAAACACAATAAATTAAACTTGATAATATTTTTTTTTAGCGTACTATTCACATAAAAACATAAAACACAAAAACTATTATAATTTATTATCGAACACTTTGGTGTTTTCTCAAAAGTTTTATTTTTTTCTAAGAAAAAATATAAATTACAATTAAATCACGGTTAAAGAATTTTATGTTATTTGCAATATAATTTATCATAGTCACTCGTAAAAAAAAAATTAAACCTTATGTTAGAACTATAAAAACTATCCATGTGTAAGGAAGTGTTTTATCATACAAAACATAAAATATGCAGCAAATCACAAAATAATTCCTTAACTCTTTTGAACATAAAAGTTTTCACACAATAACTTTTAACCTAGTTTTAAAATACACTTAATATAAGAACTAATATACCACCTACCATTGCCATTAATCAATCGTATTTCAATAAATCCAAAAAATAATATTGAAGCTAGCATGAAGTGAAAAAATTTGAAATTATCCATTATTAATTGAAACACACAAAAACAAACTGATTTGTTTTTCTAAGCATTTGGTTGTTCTAAAATTTCTACCCAGACTAAACCTACCTTATACATCTTTAGTATAGCAATCATTTGGTTATCACAATAATTTAATTATCGTTTTGTTATCTTATCAATTTTTTTTTTTTTTTTTTTTTTACAAAAACAAACACAACAGAAAAAAAAGCAAATTATAAAATTTTCAATTATAGCATTAAAGATATTTAGTTGATCGATTCGAAAATTATAAATAATCTGCTTATTGTTTATATTTTATTTTGTTAATAAATTATTTTTTTTATTATTATATTATTATTTATTGTAAGATAATAATCGAAATGAATGAAGTTAATTATACAAATTGGAACTGATATGTCTTAAATATTTTTTTGAGCTTCCAGTGCCCTATTCGGGTAAACTTACTCATCGACACACTGCAATTCTAAAATATGACAACAGCATTATTTAAATACAAACACTTGAACAAAAATATATACACATACACAATCAGACGTGGTACCGATCAGACGTGTTTTTGATTTAGGTGCAATCGTACTTTAATTTAATTTTAATTTAATTATATTTAATAGTTTCTGTGTTTAACTCTGAATCTATAAATAATCAGTGTACTATAAGTAGTTTTATCGTTTTAGTGATAATGAATAAGAAGTGTTTTGAATGTGGTTGTGCTACAAAAGAACTGTACTTTTGTTGTGTTGTTTGTGATAAATCAATTGATTTTAAGTATTTTGGCATCAAAAGCAAAACTACCTTCGATTTAATTTGTCAACTAGAAAATCTTCGTTATATTTGTGACGATTGTGATAATCTGCTTAAAGTCCAAACGGATTTATTTTCAAAGATGAAAGATTCTTTCAATGTTATTAACACAAACATTCATAACCTACAAAGTGATCTAATTTCCATGAGTTCAAAACTATCCAATATTAATAATCGTCATAATAGCGGTACTTCCAAGTATATAGTAGCTTAGATTCAGTCTGAACGGACTACCGACGATGATGACTAATAATGATTGTATGAATCAAACTGAAACTAAAACCTCAAATATAAACATGTGCAAAAATGTTTCACCGGTAATTTCATCGAAACATTCGATGATTTATAATAATAATGTGGCTTTCCAAAACAAAAAGCTTAAACCTGATATCATAATTGGTACCGGTAGTTATATAACATCTATTGAAACTATTCCACTACGTAAATGGATTTTTGTGTCGAGACCTTAACCTACCATTACTGACAGTGAATTCGCTGAGTTTGTGAAAAATAATCTTCATATTTCGGATGCTACTTGTGTACGGATCAATAAAGATTCGCAGAATGAAGTAGGAGCGCCTTATATTTCTTATAAAATAAGTGTACCACGTGAATCCTTTGAGATTATTATGAATGCTGATTTATGGCCGGAACATGTACTTATCAAGGAATTTAACTTCAATCAAAATAGGAGAAGTTTTCGGGGAGGTCGATGGCTCCCTCAACGAGTGCCTTAAGCACAAACATATCAAAATGTTCGCGGTATTACCTTTAAATCCGCTGAGTTCTATCGCTTTGTCGTCGCTTCCATGGATGTATCCCGTTTACGTGATTGTAGAGACCAATTTAAATCCGAATATATATAGTTCTAAGTATTTTCCGACAGACTAAATTGTATACAGGTGTGACCGCTCGGCACTATCTAGTGTCAAATCAAGTGGAGGAGGTGTCTTGATGGCTGTTCATTCATCTATTGTAAGTGTGGTAGTTGACAGTGATCCAACAATTGAACTTTTATGCATCAAGTTAAACATATTTAAAAAAAATATTTTCATTATTGGCCCTTTACACTCTACCGAGGTCTTAATTCGAAGTTTATACGACATATACAAAATGTTTGTATAATATAATTTATAAACTCAACTTAGTTAGCAACGTGCTGATAGTTGGCGATTTCAACTTACCAAAGGTTGAATGGCTGGTAGATGACGAGGCTGAATCAATATGTATTAATTCCATTTTGTCATTTGGTCTCGTTCAGATAAATAACGTTTCTAACTATAATGGTAAATTTCTGGACTTGTTTTTTGCTAACTCTGCCAATCTATTTATGATAAAGTTGGCACCCGTTCCGTATATCATCAACGATGTCAACCACAAATCTATGGAAATCAATTTAAACGTATCAGAGTTTTTGGTGTCTAATTTTAATACTAATAAACGTAATTCTATTAAATTTCTTATTTCAAATTAGTAGAGTGGGATTCGTGTTTTTCGTTGGTGGATATTGACCGCGACGTGCAAATTTTCTATGACATTTTATTCATTGGCTTCGACAGGCTTGTACCGGTTTCTAATAAAAAAGTTTCTCGTAATAATCCTCTGTGGTTTAACAACGATCTAATAAACCTACGTAATCGTAAGGAAAAATTCCATATCTGGTACACACATGGGTGTAAATATGGGTTGGGTTAATAGTTTATCCGGTAAGCTTTTTACTCCGGATAAAGTCAAATGGGCCATTAACTCTTTTCAGCCTTTCAAGGCTCCAGGAGGGGATGGAATCTTCCCAGCCCTCCTCCAAAGAGGCCTGGACTTGATTACCCCTGCTTTGGTGGCCTGGTTTAGAACTAGCTTCAATTGGGGTCACATACCACAGGCTTGGAGTCAAGTAAACGTGGTTTTTATCCCAAAGCCTGGCAATCGGCCATGTGAACTTCCTAAGTCCTTTCGACCTATCAGTCTTACATCGTTTATCCTCAAAACCATGGAACGACTTATAGATCTTCATATCAGAGACTGGTTAACTGCAACCAGACCTCTAAATCCAAATCAATTCGCCTATAGGAAAGGCAAATCCACAGAGGGTGCGCTGCATCTACTTGTCACCAAGATTGAAGCAGCCTATCGCTTGAAAGAAATTGCTCTGTGTGCATTTCTGGATATTGAGGGAGCTTTTGACAATACTGGATACGACTCAATTGCTAGGGCAATCAAGCGTAGAGGTATTGACGATCCGACTAACCACTGGATTAGTTCCATGTTGGTTAGTAGGAAGATTACATCTAAATTAGGTAATGAGTCAGTCACGATTACGGCAGCAAGAGGGTGTCCGCAGGGCGGTGTCCTGTCCCCTTTGCTGTGGTCACTCGTGATCGACGAGTTGCTTGATAATTTACATCTACTTGGGTACGATGCCATTGGTTATGCGGACGATTTAGTTATCATAGTCTCTGGAGGGCATGAACGTACGATGTCGGCCAGCATGCAACAGGCTTTGCTTGTTATTTCGAATTGGTGCACTGGGGAGGGCCTTTCGATTAACCCTAGCAAAACAGTCCTGGTGCCCTTCACCAAAAGACGTAATTTGAACCTTGGTTCAATTAGTCTAAATGATATAAATATCGGATACTCCAATGAAGTCAAATATCTGGGTGTTGCCCTAGATAAGAAACTAACTTGGAACTCTCATATTACTTCAACTACCGAACGCGCGGCCAGGGCCATGTGGGCCTGCCGGCGTATGTTTGGCAGGACCTGGGTCCTGAACTCAAAAATTATTTACTGGATGTACATCATGATAGTGAGGCCAATTGTAACATATGGGTACTTACCCCAGTGTTTTTCTAGCCGAAATTCACGCCATCGAAATCTGCGCCTCTACTATTATGACCAAAGGTCTTAAAGGCGCATCCATCCACATTTTGTCTGACAGCCAAGCAGCACTGAAAGCATTGGCTTCTAACTGCCTGGATTCCAAGTCGGTTCAAAGTTGTTATACTGCTACAATCTCTCTCTTGTCAAAACAAAGTAAGGTTGTAGTGGGTGCCTGGTCACATGGGCATCACTGGAAATGAGATAGCCGACGAACTTGCACGGGCAGGCTCGTCGACTACACTCATTGGCCCTGAGCCTTTTTGTGGTATCCCGTGGGCTTCTGCAACCTACACAATCAGTAAATGGGAAAAAATACAGTGCTTGACTTATTGGAACTGTATTCCCGGCCTTAGACAAGCCAAATCTTTGATCAGACCATTTCACCACAAAAATTTGGCGATCAATTTCAGCAAAGAAAATATTAGGAAACTTGTGAGTTTTCTCTCAGGTCACTGTAATCTGAGATATCATTTGAACAAAATGAACCTGTCCACAGAGACGGAGTGCCGACTCTGTTTGGAAGAGACAGAAACCGCAGAACACATACCATGTGAGTGTGTTGCTCTGTGCACACGGAGGTGGATTCATTTTGAAGAGAGGTATGAGAAATGTAAATTGGCCTCTATAAACAGCATTCTCGCCTTTATTAGAGAGGTGGAAAAGCTCCTGGAGTAACAGTACCCAACAGCACAAAAGATCTTTTAGGTCGCAGTGCTAGCCGCTTTTGAGCAGGGTCAAAAACAAAAAACAAAAAAAAAAAAAAAAATTATATCGAAGATGGAAGTTATCCGGAAACGCTGACGACAGATTAGCATTTTTAATTTTATCGAAACGTTTTGACAATTTGCATTATATTGCTTATAAAAATTTTATTATTAAGGCTCAAAATAATATGACTTCAAATCCAAAATCATTTTGGAATTTCGTTGACTCTAAAAGGAGAACTTTTGGATTTCCATCAACTATGCGGTTCAATGATGTTACTAGTAATAATTCTGGGGATATTGCTGGCTTATTTGCTTCATTTTTTCAAAATATATATAGTCGGACTTATATTAATAATGACAAATATTTTAGTGCAGAAGGTAGTTGTACCAACTCTTGTTTGTACACACCTCACATATCTCCAGAGGATATCGTTAAATCCCTCCATGTGTTTAAGGATGGATGTGGCCCAGATGGTATTCCTTCATACTTTGTTAAAAATTTATGTAATGAAATGGCTCTGCATTTGTCAATTTTATTTAATGATTCACTTTAAAAAGGTGTTTTTCCGGTTGCCTGGAAATCGTCTCATATTGTACCGATATTTAAATCTTTCTAACCACAGGGGTATTACGTTATTGTCAGCCATCCCTAAATTATTTGAGTCAATTGTGTGTGATTATATGTTTTTTGGACTAAAGTCGTTTATTGTATATGAGCAACATGGTTTTTTCCGTGGGCGTTCTACTGCCACGGAGGTGATTGAGAGTAATGCTCAACTGGATGTCATTTACACCGACTTCAGTAAGGCATTTGACTCAATCAATCACTTTATTGTTTTGAAAAAATTAAAATCATTCGGAATTAATGATAATTTAATCAAATGGCTTGAGTCGTACCTCACTGGGCGGGTACAGTTCTGTAGCAATTAACAACAGTTTTTCTAAACCAATTTATGTTTATTCTGGAGTACCACAGGGCTCACATCTTGGTCCACTTATTTTCATATTATTTGTAAATGATATCACAAAAAGCATAAAATTTTCCCGTTGTCTAATATATGCTGATGACCTAAAAATATTTTCTCCTATTCGTAGTCTATCTGATGCAGTTAAATTACCAATGGATATAGACGGGGTAAGCTCTTGGTGTAAGAATAATTTATTACATTTGAATGTAGCTAAGTGCAAAATGGTGACGTTTACACGTTCATCTTCGCATCTTATTTATAATTACAACATTGCAAATAACACTTTGAATCGTGTTAACCAAATAAGGGATCTTGGAATTATATTCACTTCTACATTATCATTTAATCGTCATTTTGACATGTTGTGTGCTAAAGCCAATTCTATGTTGGGATTTTTAAAACGTAGTATGAAAGAGTTTAATAATCCCAGAGTTTTTGTTTGCATGTATAAATATCTTGTACGCTCACAGCTCGAATATGCATCATGCGTATGGTCTCCACGTTATAAGCAGAATTGAATCAATACAAAAAATTTTTCTCATTTTTTATGCATATAAAACTGGGGAGTTTGACCGTCGATTACCTTGGTGAGAAAAATGTAGGAATCTTCCTTCTTATGTAGCTAGATGTAAATCTTTGAAAATTGAGCCACTTGAAATTCGTCGTCAGCATGCTGGAGCTATTTTTATTTCCGATTTACTTAACGGTAATATTTTGAGTGCGTACTTGTTATTGAACCTACAATTTTATGCTCCTATTAAAAACCTACGTACTCGCACACTCTTGAAAATTGATTTTCACCGAACGAATTATGGAAGCGACGGGCCTTTGAATTCTATGTCGAAACTTTATAACGAACTTTGCATATTTTTTTTGCGACTTTAACATGACGAAAGTGGAAATCAGACAATCATTGAAAAAACATTATTTCAGTTGAATAATTTATTTGTGCTTTTCTATAATTTAATTTTTTGAGAAAATTGTATTTTTTGTTATTATTATTCAAAATTGTACTGGAGCTTATGGTTCCGAATAAATTTTTCTTTTTTAAAATAAATAAAAAATAAAAAAAAATTCTAAACTTTGCTAGCGAGATTCTAAGTGAGAGACATTTAAGCATAATAAGCCGTAATTTTATTAAATTATAAAGCCCAGTGTGCCCAGTCCTGAAGAGCAATTCAATTTTGCATATGAAAGCTAGGTGAAGCACCAACTAGAATCGGTGACAACTTTAAGTAACAACGCGATACTTATATAGGGTTTCCATGCATGTTACTGAGCGAATGATATTTAAGTAATTTTCGTTTAGTTTCATTAACCCTCATACGATCTTTGGGTGAAATTTCATCCATATAAGTATGTATGTGCAATTGTACAAAAATTTGGTATTGCACTTACAAGATTCAGGTACATGTTTGAATTTACTCAGAAAAAAAAAATAATTACAATACGTGTGAAATCCAGTGCAAACTTGTCATAATAGTTGGGTAAGTCGAGAAGAGATGGTACACACTTTTTATAATGGATGTAACTTTTGTAAATTTAATGTTAAAAATAAAACAAAACGTGTTTTAGAAACTAAACATAAATTCCAACTTTATTTTAAAACATAAATACATCTATAGTTTACTTCAAGATAGCTAAAAAATAAAATAAAAAAATGCTAACGTTCCATCTCACCTAAAACAGAGAGGTGAGATGGCACAGGCCAAAAGGACAGATGGAACGTTTAAGGTCGACTTTTTTTTCGTTTGAAAATTTGATCCACATTTGTCGCTGATGTTTTCAAAAGATGAGCAAAACTCATGAAACCAAAATTTACAATGCATGCATTGGATCCAATCTTCATTTTTTGTTGTTTGGCGGTAGTCTTCGCCACAAGTGACACATTTATTTTCTGAAAATTCCTCTTCTGAATCGATACCATCAGTTAACTGTTGGAATTCATCATCACTCTCCGATGAGACTGTTTGACGTTTTGGTTTTTTCGTACGAGCCGCTTCCAATTTTTTTTTTATTGGAACGGATTTTATTTTTATTCATTTCCGACTTTTGCAAGATTCTGCACTTTTTATTTGCAATTGTTTCTGGAGACGTAAGAATGGAAACCAATTGCCTTCTAGTAGTTTTAACCTGTACATTAGGTACAGGAGAAATCTGATCAAGGATTTTTCCTGGCATTATCGAAACGATTTCAGAAGCTGTAATGCGTATGAATTGGTGCTACTTGGAACGTTGATTAATTTTAAAGATGTTCCGGGTATAGCGTCTGTTACATCTGTAGTGTTTTGGGCGCTGCAATTTGGATTATCTTCATTTAGTGGTGATGTTATTTCAGTACTGGAAAAAGGTGAAATTGAATTTATAAAAAAATGTATAGGTACCTATCCATGTATTGGAATATATCATAGATATCGTTTTATGTAGGTATACCTACCTACCTTACTGAAGTTTCGGGTATGGTATCCGGCATTACAGCAACACTAGCGGAACTGTAATTTAAAAGATTTATATTGGTTCATGATAATGCATTTCTGCTGTAAAAATAAAATTCAATTTAAATAAGTGTTTTTTATTTATTACCTGGAGGAAGCTGTCAGATCAGAAATATTAAAAGTTGTGAAAATTCATAACTTGGTATAGCATCAGGATCAAATGGTACGATTCCAGTTACCGTAAATGCGGAAACGGCGTTTCCTACTGTCGCTGATTTACTCCAAGCCTTTGATAAAATGGATCCAAATACGATTCTACTAATTTTTCTACCTGGATTAGCGCGAACATATTTATTGCATCCCTCATAATAATTGGTTTTTAAAGATTTAAAAAAGCATCGATCAAGAGGTTGCAGGAGTTGCGTTGTATGACTTGGAAGACAAATAAGAATAACGTTTTGCTCTGCTGCATACTCAAGCATTTCTGAATTGCTATACGATGAATGGCCATCAACAATAATAGCTACAGTGCCTGAAGGCTTTCTGGCCACAAATTGAGTTTTAAGCCATTGATAAAAAAATTCGAAGGTTACATATGCTGATTTTTGAGACATAACTACTGAGGCACCCGGAGACTCCATCTTCAAATTCAGGCTTCTTTTGTTTTCCTTTAAAAATACAGGTACGTGGAATAAAAACTCCTTCAGCGTTGCAACAGGCTATGACAGAAATTGTTTCTCCCTTTTCACCTGATGTAATTGCCGCTAAATTTTTTGAACCCTTTTCTGCCAAAACATGTCCTGGCCTATTATTTAATTGCAGGCCACTTTCATCCACATTAAAAATGTGCCCTGGTTTATCAAACAACTCATGTTCTGTACAAATATTTTTGAAGACATCAAAATACATCTTTACATCACTTCGATTCATCCCTGCAAGTCGATTAATTGAAACTCCTTCAGATTATCTGATAGAGATTTTGGGATTACGCCTTAAAAATGATTGGAGCCATGGATATCCAGCCATTTCTCTTTCTTTATTAAACTTGTGTTTAATTTGGAGTTGTTTAGCCAAATTATATGCCATAGCTCTGACGGTGTCTCTTGTTGGAGCAAATCCGGGCTTTTGTAATTTTTTTATATGGAAAACCATTTTAGCCTCATTTGCCTCTCCTAAGCTACGGCTTGATCCAAGGGAACGTTTTTTTAAATCATTAAATTTCATGCGTCTGCACAATGTACTGGCTGGAATTTTATAATATTGTCCAGATTCTCTAAGAGATTTTTTACCTTCGCGAACATCTGATATTGCTGCACTTAAATTGTTTCCGGTCCAGTTAGCTCTGGTTTTTGATATTCTTGTGTTTGCATTTTTGTAAATTATCTATAAAACAAAAACAAAAAATCAGTACATATACTAATATCAAGGAGAGATGGAACATAATTTCATGTTCCATCTCTCCTTGAAAAAATTGTTCCGTTTCTCCTTTTTGACTCCATCATGGTTTTTTATTTGTAATTGTTTTTTTTTGATTTAATTTCAGATATGGATACAACTTAATAATATAAAATAGTACTCACTTCAAATGCTCTAACGGTTTTGATAATAAAAACTGTTCTTTGAACACCACCTTTTAAAGAAACAAAAATTTTACTTTTTACTTTTTGCTCACAAAATTGTTTATAAATTAAATATTGAAGAACCTTTCATCACAAAATTCTAAAATAAACTGGCATTATATGCGTTATACATGTGGTTTTATAACATACAGGCAATCCTGTTTGAACTAGTTATAAATTTCGAAATACGGCAATGTTCCATCTCACCTCGTGTTCCATCTCTCGAATTACCCTATTATAAAACCAAAACCAACAAAAATAAAAAGCCGTGAACAAACGTTCGCACGCGTGTAGCTAACCACAACACTTTTATTGAGCCTGTTTATAATGGTCATCAACGCCACGCAACATTTATGGTACAACCCACGCTGGAAATATTCTACTAGAAAGGCGCGGCATAACACGATATTCAACTTTGCGAATAAAAGATATGAAAGACTCATTTGTAACCTGTTTTTCACCATCAATGAGAAAAATCGTTGTGCAGAATACGAATTTAGAGGGGCGGCGTACTTATGGTGTGGATTGGAATGATCTCGGCGATATCACGATTCAGGCATACATAGGAATCCTAATTTTTTCAGGGGCTTACAAGTCTAACGGGGAATCTATTGATAATCTGTAGGATGATCAAAAGGGCAGACCAATTTGTCGATTTACCATGGCGAAAAAAAACTGCAAATTGGGTACTCGCGTTGTACATGGTTCGATTGTAGGAGCGATCGACAAGAGCGCCGAGGTTGCGATAAATTGGCACCTATAAGTAACCTATGGGATAAATGGGTTGGCAATATAGTATACCACTACTTTATGTTCCATATGAAAACGTGACTATTGACGAGCAATTGTTGGCTTTCCGTGGGCGTTGTCTTTCAAGCAGTATATACCATTTAAGCCAGCAAAATATGGTATTAAAATACGATCTTTATGTGAAAAAAGAAAAAAAATCGAAACTCCTCGAAATTCAGCACCTGTAACAAATCAGGGTCAGAAGGTGGTGCTAGACCTAGTTGTTTTACACCAAGCTTCGGTGCCACGAATAATATAGTAAAGCTCGATGTAAAAAATGATGGCGCAATAACAAAATGTATTGGTTCGGTTGATAATGGCGTTCAGTAAAATAAAAACACTTTTACGAAATAATTTAATTTATAATGTTTATTTTTGATCTGATCGCCTCGGCTGATGATTTTAGAAGAGATTGATTTTTTACAGAAATATAATTTTTACAATGGTTTAGTTAGTATTAATTATGATAGGTGGCCAATAATTATGGTTAAGGCATAATGGTACTGAACGCAACCGCTAAGTTCATTATACTTATATTGAACGCAACCATGATTTATAAAGCAATTTTTTACATTTATAAGGTTTTGAAAAGTAACATTGTCAAATTAAATTTTAGTTTGTAAACAATACAAAAAAGGTAACTAATTCATTCTGATTAATTTAATATACATTAATTCAATTAAATATTATTAACTATTTCAGGACATAAATATAGTGTAGTGCAGTGAATGTTAAGGTCAGTGGTTATGTAGATATTAAATTGTTAATATAATTGGAAAGCTAATAATTATTATTATTATTGTGGGGGGCCATGCGGGCGATCAGCCACTTTGCACTACGACCTAAAAGATCTATTGTGCTGGCCCCTGCTTAATTATCCGTCCAGTCAATATTCAGGTTCTTAATGAACCTGACAATACTGCCTCCCGGTACGTGATACATACTATCTGGGCTTATTGCTCTCCCTCTTAGAAGTTTACTACAGCATGTAGTTCCGCTAGGAAGACGGTAGCATTGGAGCTCAAGGACCTCGAGAGGGTTGTCCCACTCCTGTATATTCCTACTCCTGCCCCGTATTCCATTGGATTTTACTCTTACGAGTTGCTGGGAATTGCAAATCACCTGTAGGTCACCCAGCTTTACTACAGGAAGGCTAAATAAAACTGGAGGGTGCCTGGTATCCAGAGTCCGCATATTTTGGGCTGATTAACCTATCAGCCATTCATCTTTCGGCATATGCTGTTCCACCTTAGATTAGGGTTTTTTGTCAAGGTTTTCTCCTTTAGCGCCGTACTTAAGCCTGTGCCAAATGGCCAAAAATGTGCCAAGTGGCCTTAGTTACCAGTGGTTGCCACGAGGAGGCAGTACGTACACTTGCGAATTGTGAACAGGTTACCCCTTACACAATTGTACCCATCACGCAGCTGCCTAATGACAAGACCAGAACAGCTCACGTGATGCGCACCCTACTGGAAGGTTACGGAGCTGGTAGATTAATCTACTCAACTTTGATCCCCCCCTCCAATAGACGCCAAACCACCATTGGAAAGCTAATTAAATTTTACATTTTTATATAATTTCAGGTTATGGCAAACAACAAATTGAATAGCTCGTAATTCATAACTTAAAGATAAGTGTATAATTGAAATATATTAAATATTAATTCTAAATGTTGTTATTTTGCTTGCAGCTTCTGTTGGTGGCTTCAACACTAGTAAAAGACTTAAAGGGTCGTAATATCACGTGCGATAACTTTTTACAACTCTCAACTAGGCTAAAGAACTATTCAACCATAAAACAGTACGCTCAAATAGAACATTTTTACCAGCCGCACCAAACAGGAATTACGTAGACGTATGTTCCAAAAAAATATAAAAATGTCACAGTTTTGAGCACATTTCATCATACAATAACTACTTCTACAGATGCAAAATGTTTACCTGAAATGATCAATGATGATCCTTTCACCTTATTTTGTAACATGATAAACGTATCAAGTGCCAATGCATATGTTTTGTGGCTGGAAGTCGACCTCGGCCGGAATAAAAACAAACTATACATACGACGTTTGTTTCTATAACAACTTGGGGCTGACCTTGTCTATCAACAAATAATAAGAAGGCCCAGATCACCAAGAGGAAACTCTTCAATAGATCTTGTCAAACATTTACGGCAAATGCTACCGTATCTGATATAATACAAACATCTAGTATATTGGAAGAGTCTGGTGCCACCGTGTTGAACACATTGGTGCCACTGTTACAGAAGAAGCCGATGTTAAAAAAAGGTAAATGTAGGGGTCTCGCTATGAGTTTTGCTTCAAAAAAGATAAAAAAGCTTATTCAGTTTGCCATACCTGCCAAAGATCTGTCTGTGGTGAACACAAGACCGTTGTTTACTATTATCCGAAAACATAAATAAAATTAACTGTAACCAAAATGAAATAAATAATTATTTTTCTTTATTTCAATATGTGGGTGAAATTTCACCCAAGGGGTGCTTTTTCTAAGGGTCGTATGAGGGTTAAAATTTTCTGTTACACACACCGAAAATGTAAATTTAAGGAAATATATGAATTTATGTCACGAATTTTTCGTTATTTCAGGACGTTCAGGATTTGACGACTCTTGCAGTATCTGGTTTTGCGGTGTCACGCTGCAAAATCAGTTTATTGTGTCTATTCTCCCATTCTGGTCACTAATCTTGAACACCTCGCTTTAAACATATTATTTGCCGTCGGTACACATCGCCACTAACAGTTTCAGAAGGTTTCAGTAGCTTGTAATCTACAACGCCTTTCATATCCCACCAAATATAGAGCCTAAGCAGCTTCACCAGGCTTTACCCAAGCTTTTTTACGTTTAGAATTCTCGTAGTAAATCCATTTTCACCTCCAGTCATAAGTCGATGCAGAAAACCCTTTCTTTGTTCTCTTTGAGGAAGCATCTCAGAAGTGATTTTTGGACATTCCATCTGCCTTTCTTTTAATTAATGTGGTATCCAATTCCCGATTTTTTGAACCATCCCCATTTCATGTAGCCACGGCGAACCGTTAAACAAAATGAATTACCAATACTAAAGTAATTATAAGGTGGAATCGCTCAGAGCCAAGATCAACTACTCGAATTTGGTGAATAAATTACACCGTAATAAAGTTAATCTTCGTTTCAATGGAACGTGCCAAAGATTAAAGTTAATTCCGAATTACATAAGCATGTACGTAAAAAATAAAACACAAACTGCCAAAATGACCAGAAATTCTGCTGAAAAATTATGGTTGTCAAAATCCATAAACCTACTTTACAAGAGAATAATTAACAATAAAAACGTGCAACGCTCAGCTAGTTTTATCCAAAACGTTTCATCGTATTGAATAGATCAACATCCTCAATCAAGTGGATACAACAATAGAAATTGATTTTTTCTGGCTTTTTATAGACACATATATTAATTGTAATGACCTTCCCCTTCCTAAATAAATAAGAATTAAGGATTTAAAATCTTCTTAAATAAATATTCGTATGGACATAATACACACACAAATGAGGTTTTTCCTTGAGTTTTTAATATAATTTACTAGATATGTTCTGGCCAGATACTTAATGTAAATGGAGAGAACTGTCTTTTTGTAGTTTTGTTTGGTCGTAGATACCTGTTGAGTATAGACCAACTTTTCAGTACGAAATCAAACTACCAACATAGGAACTCAAGAAGGGTTTTCATTGTTAAAGAGTAATACATTCGTATAACTCTTAGGGTAAAGTACAGGGGAGGAAGTATGAGTGATTGGCCTCTTTATTTTTCTGATTTACTAAATCGAAAATATTGGGAATGTCATTAAAATTAGGCAACAGCGTCGTTCAAGTATAGATATAGATAAACATTTGACATAAAGTTTTTGTTTTGAAATATAAAGGGTCAATTTTTAAGGCTATAATCATTTTAATTTCCGGTAATAGATACGGAGTAGAACAACCACAGAAGCCAATACTTTAGAAAATGATGTATTTTAATTAATTTTAATAAATACAGTTCTGATGTATTAAAAAGATTATATAATGTATTAATTACGTTCTTCACGAACCATTTTAGGCAACGCTATCTGTAGAAGATTTTTTACATAATGGTACTTCAGCATCGGAACCGAATGAATGATCTCCAACAGAAATTCCACTATAGAATTAGGAATCACTTCACAAGCAACCATTGCCACACAAACTTACCCCTATAATAAGCATAAAATAAGAAAAACGCCGTGATAGGCGCTAGACGTGCCCTTTCCGGTTACAGCTGGTTAGTCGTATCATGCCTAGCAAGTTCATCCGCCCTGCAGTTCCTCATGACGCCCGAGTGACCTGGGACCCAGATTACCTGAATATTGAAATGCTCACCCATCTCATTTAGAGATGATTGGCAACTCAACACCACCCGTGACGCCAAAGACACCGATTCTAACGACCGGATCGCCGTTTGACTGTCCACATAGTTTGCGATATCATCTGAAGATACGAAATTATGCTTCAACCACGTTATGACCTCCTAAATTGCTACAACTTCAGCTTGGTATACGCTGCAGTAATCAGGGAGTCGAATAGAAATGTTTACATTTAATTTGTCACAGAATACTCCAGCTCCCATTTTGCCGTCTAGCTTGGAGCCATCTGTGAAGAATTGCAACGCTTCCGCTTCCGATAACTGTCTATCCCTCCTCGATTCCCTTGAAGGGAAGGAGGTCCGAAATCGCTCCTCGAAGCGTAGAGTATTAATGTAGTCAAGATTCGCTAGCTCATCCTACAACGATCTAACGATAGTAGAGTGTTCTGTGCTAAGACACATCCACTGAGAGACGGCTGCAAGTCATACAGCCGTATTTGCCGTCATCTGTTTGCCAAAAATGTCGACCGGAAGAAGGTTCAACATAACCTCTAAGGCACTTGTCGATGTCGATCTCAATGCCCCGCTAACAAGCATACAGGCCGTTCTTTGCACTCTCTCAATCTTACTTTTATAAGTTACCTTGTCCAGAGCTGGCCACCAAACACCCACCCCGGACATGATTACAGGTCTCACTACAGCGGTGTAGAGCCAGTGTACCAGCTCCGGCTTCAGATCCCATCTACGACCAATGGCGTTCCTACAGGAGTACAAAGCTATAGTAGCTTTGTTTATTCTCTCCAACACATTAAGCCTCCAACTAACCTTACTGTCTAAGATAATGCCCAGATATCTAGCTGTATCTGTAAAAGCAAATCTCGTGCTATTTAAGGTAGGGGGATAACTACCGGAGTTTTGTATTTCTTAGTGAGTGAAAAGTACCAGCTCTGTCTTGGACGGGTTAATACCAAGTCCACATTTGCCAGCCCATTTCGTAACGATTGTAAGCGCATTCTGCATTACATCTACAATCGTGCCCAGGAATTTGCCGGTAACAGCTAAAGCTACGTCGTCTGCGTAAGCGATAACTTCAATATTCTCTCTCTCCAATTCTAGTAGTAACCCGTTTACCACTATGTTCCAGAGAAGAGGGGACAGAATCCTCTCTTCCCCCCTTCTGCGGGGTTCCCCTGGTCACTCGCCTCTCGTTGGTGTGGTCCCCCAACTTCGAGCTAACAATCCTGCTTCCCAGCATATAATTGATTAACCTTCTCAGAGGAACGTCCACCTCCAAAAATGACAATCCGTGCTTGATTGCCTCCGCTTTCACATTATTAAAGGCACCCTTTTTATCCAGGAAGGCCACCAAACAGAATTCCTTCGAATTAATCGATTTCTCAATCGTACACACCAAGGCGTGCAGATCAGTGTCCACAGATCTACCCTTTGTGTACGCATGCTGAGACGGTGCCCACTTCCTGGCACCTATTTTACCTGTAATGTATACATACAGCAGCCTTTCCCAAGGTTTTCAAAAGAAAGGATGATAGAGTTATTGGTCTTAGGTCCTTAGGATAGACATGTGAGCTTTTCTCCGCTTTCGGTATAAACACCACATTGACCTCCGTCCAATACCTAGGAATATAGCCCAGCTTGAAACACCCTTCGAATATAGCTTCCAGGTAAGGAAGAATAATTACTGAGTTGTTTTGAAGTTCAGCTGGTATAATTTGAGCCGGACCAGCCGATCTAAATGGTTTAAACCCCCTCAGTGCCAATAGGATCCGTTTCCTGGTTACGATATCCTCTGTGAACACTGACAGTGATTCCTGATGTTTGCTATGTACCAACAGGTCTTCCAAGCTCCCTGGGAAGTGTCTTGAAGGGAATCTCCAGAGATTCTCCACTAGAAGCTGTCCAAGATCCGTCGGCTTTTATCAAAAAACTGGGACCAGCTGGACTTTTGGAAAGAATCTTCCTAAGGCGGGAGGTTTCGGATACCTCTTCCATTTTATCACAGAAGATTCTCCAAGACCTCCTTTGTACCTATCTTAATTCTTTCTTATACATTCCGAGTTTCTCCTTATAGGAGTCTTAATCCTGAGCCTTCCTTGTATATTTGGCTCTATTAAAAGCTGTCCTACAAGCCTTACGATAGGTTCCCAGTTCCCTGGACCAGCATACTGGTTTTTGCCTACCCCTAGGCTTAGCCAGATGGCAGGCAGTACGAAAGGATCGGTTGCATGTGGGGGCTCCAGAGCCCTCGACGGCAACAAATCCTCCAATAATTCCCCATATTTGCTCCAGTTGGTCCTTTTTGGGTTCCTGAAGGCTTCCCGGGTAGCAGGGTGAATATCGAGGCCGTAGGTTAAATATCGATGATCAGAAAAGGAGTGTTCCTTATCCACCCTGCAATTTTTAACCATATAAAGAATATTATTTGAGGCAAGGGTCACATCTAGAACCTCCTGCCTGTTACTAGTAATAAATGTGGGTTCCCGCCCAATATTATACACTGAAAGGTTAGTACTCATCAAATAATCAAAAAGTGACTCACCTCTTTCATTAATGTCTGTGCTTCACCAGATAGTGTGATGCGCATTAGCATCAGCTCCCAGTACCACACCTACCTTTGATTGTTCCGCTACACGGATCAACTCCTCCAGGTTATCCGGAGGAACCTCCTTCTCCCGGTCCATGTAGGCTGAAACTAGCCAGAATCTACAAGTGCCTACTTCTAGGCTAACTGCAGTAGTGTCACCATTGCTGTATTGAGAGAGAAGGAAAGATTAATATTATTTTTCCCAAGAATACAAGATCTGATCTTCCCAGATTTACTAGAGGATATAATTGTGTACTCCTTGGTTCTGAGGCCACAGATCCTATTGTTGTTAATCCAAGGTTCTTGGATTGGTATTACATCCTCACCCGAACTAGCCAGCCTGAGGAGTAGAGAACTAGGCAGCCTGAGGGGTACATAACCTTTTAACCTTTACCTACCTCTATGGTATATTCCTGCTACCGCAGGAATAATATTTCTCGGTATTTTGGGATGTGCCGGATTCGCCCGTCTCGCTAACCCTCATACCCTCTATTGAGGACTTGCCAGTGCCCCCCGTCTGGCTGGGCTGCCGACATACTCCTTCATCGGTACACCAGCTCCTTCGCTTATGTGCCCGTTCTCATCTTCCATGTGAATCCTTGGCAGACCGAGGTCGCCGGATTCACTCTCCCCTCTACTCTCAGCTTTTCTCCCCATGCTGCTGGTACACCCTTCAGGCCTGGGCAGGTTGCCACCATCCTCCAGTTGGCCTCCCGTACGCGCTTCCGGCCCATCTTTTTATAAACATTGAGATTAGTTGACCCGAATCGTTTTGTGCAGGAGGGTAATGGACTCCTTATTTATTACCATAATTGATAATTTCGAGCCACCTTTGGCCTCCTCCTGCTTGACGATCTTCCAATTTCTGGTCGGAAGATTCGAGTTACTGGCCTGAATGATTTTCAAAGCCTCATCAAGGCTAGCCGGTTCGGATGGCAGCCAGACACGTGCCTTCGGCCTGCTGGGAATTTCCTCCCGGCTAACTGCCGCAAGCTTTGCGCCTGGCCACACCTTCCCTATTTTGGCTATAGCCTTTTTATATAGATCCACAGATCAAGAGTCCGAGCATGCAGTCATGATACCATCTCGCATCTCTGCAGGATGGAGGTGGTCCTGAATTTTCTCCCAGGACCTTTAAAAAGCCGAGGTTGAGTGCATTATACACCAACCTCCATTTTTCCTCCGTGATGCGCCCATCTTCTTGACTTTCGTCAATTACGGCTAGAATCAACACATTCTGCCTCAGGACATCGCTGAACAGCTTTGTCCCTAAGTTAGAGCTCGGCTTCGTGTCAGTCAGCAACTTGGCCCGCTTGCTGTCGACTACTTCCACCTCGTCCTGGGTTTCCGCAGCCAACTGTGCTCCTTACCCAAGCTACTGATGTTTTCTATTCTTCCGTAAGCTGCCCCTTGGAGGTCGCATCCCACTTTCATGTCTCTCGTCACATTCCCCTATGCTGCGTTGCTCCTGCTAACTCCCGGGACTGGTGCTCTAGAGTCAACCACCTCTGCAAACTTAGAGGCCCCACCCGTCTGGTTCGAGGTACCTCCCTTCGCTGATACCGGCTTTTGAGGAGAGCCGTTACCCTTGGTTTTCTTATTGTTAGATCTGTCCATTATGATTCCCACGAGTATCGGAGAAATAAAGGTCCGCCTACGCAGAGATTCGTATGCGCAGGTAAGGCTAATTACAACTATCATAAAATAACAGAATAATATTTTACTGGGTTGGATTCTATAACAGATTCACTTTCCTATTAAATTTGATTTCAAAAGATTTATCGTGTCATAAATGACTGTACAGAAATATTAGTGCAAAAATCCGAAGACCCAAATCGTCACCAACTCACTTTTTCAATATACAAAAAAAAACTACTTGGGGTGTTTATTTTTGTTTTGGTAATATTCGGTGGTGCAATTTCTGATAAAGAAATTTAAAAAAAATCTAGAATATTGGGAAAACTGGAACGAGATTACTATTTGTTAGCCGACAGAGGTTTTGATACATATATCAAATTACCTTGAAGAAAAAGGCATTGTATTGAATATTCCTCCATTTTTAAGAGGAAAACTCAATTAACGGAGGAAGAAATGACCCATACCAGATTCATCGCCAATAGAAGAATTATTGTACAACGGTTGATTGGATTGGCTAAAGTGAACCAAATTTTAGTGTAACCATTGCCAACCATTGTTACCTGGCATTATATTATTAAAAATGTATTTTTTTATGCAATTTACATGCCTCCGTAGTGTAATAGTAGCTCTTTATTTGTGAATTGTTATGTACATATATCATACCTACCATAATTCGTAAATGTTCTTAAATATAGTTTTAAAATAAACGCAAAATTGTATATTTATGTCTTTTTATTTTTTATTAATGATATAATTTCTTACTCAAATATCAATTTATTGTACAAAATAAATACTAAACAACGTATTAGAACCACAAACAAATGTGTACATCTACTAACCAAAATTAATTAATAAAGCGTTCAAAGCAAATATTTAGTTAGAGAAGTGTAATTTCAAAAAAAAAAAATGTTCAAGCTACAAGATGATTTGAATGTCGGAAGGCCGAACTACGAAAAGCCGAATGGCTCGGAAGGTCGAATGTCGAAAAGCCGAATGCAAAAGGCCGAATGTCGTATGTCCGAATTTGTCGAAAGGCCGAATGTTTAATGGCCGATGGGGTCGAAAGGCCGAAAGTGTTGAAAGGCCGAATGTTTAAAGGCCGAACGGCTCGAAAGGGCGAACGTTGAAAGACCGAATTTTCATTAAATTTCCCTTTACTTAATTGATTGAAATCAGTATTTAAAACCATTGAATTTACTTCTCAATGTAAAATGACTTAAATAAATTGACAAAACGTGCTTATAAATCTTGTTTATATAGCATATTAATGTGATTAAATTTTCTTCTTTTGCTTCTTTTATTATAGTTAATTAATTTTTAATGATATGACAAAAAAAAAACGTAAGAATATTCTAATATTTAAGACGATTTAATATTAAACATTTTTATAGAAAATTTTCTTTTATAAAAAGATGAAACGGTCGTTCGACCTATTCGGCCTTTCGACACATTCGGCCTTTCGAAATTCGGCTTTTCGATATTCGGCCTTTCGACCATTTCGGCCTTTCGACATTCGGTCTTTCGACATATTCGGCCTTTCGACATATTCGGCCTTGCGACATTCGGCCTTTCGACCCTATGCCTAATATTTAGACATGCAGTGTAATGTTTTTTTTTTTTTTTTAGTGAGCAAATGTTCGTCGAAGAGGATAGACGTGTTTTTTTCTATCCTCTTCAAAAATTTAATTTAATTTTATTTTTATCTTTATTTTTGTTTTATTTATGTAGTGTTATGAAATAATAAAGTGTAGTGAAATAATAATTAAATTGTAATTTTGGAAAATGCAATCCACTGGTATACATTTATCAGGCAATGTTTTATATTTATGGATGAAGAAATCAAATTATTGATTTCTTGCTTAAGTGCACGATTTAGACTTTTGTGTGATTGTTCATAAAATGAAATTTTAATTTTAATTACTAAATTTAATAATTGGATAGTATTAAAATGATTTTAACTTAAATAGAAATACGTCGTAGTTAATTTCATATTAGATTTTACTTTTTTACGCACACTTATATGCGTTCTTGTGTTTATAGTTTATACACAAATATTTGCTTGAAACATGATATATAACAAAGCCAACAATGGGTTTGTGCAGCCGTATCCTTCGCTCTTTGTATAGATTCTGTCAAGGAAATGTACTATGTTTATATTGTTGGTTTTTGTCTTGTAATATGCGAACAACAACAAAACAAAGAATTTTTTTTTGTTAGTTTTGGTATAGTGTCGTCACAAATATTTTCCTGTATCTTGATACATAGATCAGGTATATTTGTATGTGCGCTATAAGGGTATTATCTATAATATTAGGAAAACATGATAAATCTCCTGAGGCGCACATGAATGATGGTAGAAAATATTTACCTTCAAGGTGTGTTGGTGATTTAGTATATAAGAATATGTTATTTGTATGTTGGTGTTGTTTTTTCTCTTTTTGTTTTGTGTATTCATGAAACAACTATGATATTCTTGATAAAACATGGACTACATATGCAAGCGCAATGAAATTTTAGTGTATTCGACTCATATAGGATTCTTATACTTATTATTATTATTGATTGAAGGGCCATGTGGGCGATAAGCTACCTCGCATTGCGACCTAAAAGATCTATTATGCTGGACCCTACTTAATTATCCGTCCAGTCAATATTCAGGCTCTTATTGATTCTTATAATACTACTGGCCGGTACAAGATACATACTATCCGGGCTCATTGTTCTACCTCCTAGATGTTGCAGTCTTTGCTGGAAAATGGCTGGGCATTGGCACAGAACATGTTCCGCTGATTCCGCTTCAAGATCGCAGAAGAGGCATCCATCTGTCGTACTTAGGCCCATCTGCTTAAGGTGGTACCTTAAGGAGACATGACCTGTGAGGAAGCCAGTAAGCAGCCTCAACTCAGGTTTCCTAAGTTCAAGACACTCCTTAACCTTGACAGACGAAGGTGATGTACATTTCGCCTGTTGCAAACCTGGAATTCTGCGCCAGTAGGAGGGCTTTTGAACATCCTCCCTGCGTTTTACCGCTGCTCTAAGATGTCCCTTAGTGACGCCGCATAAGGGTATTGGTCCAATAAATGGAGAAGCAGAACCCTCACGGACGAGGCCATCAGCTGTCTGGGACCTACATAAGTGTTACCTTATTTGAGCCTGCCAGATGTTTAATAACCTTCAAGCAATTTCATACCAGCCTTGACTCAACGGTACAAAACCTAAGAGCCTTTAAGGCCGATTGACTGTCTGATGCAATATAAATCTTAGCATCGTTTAGGTATTTTGCTATGCCTATCCTAGCGCAAAGTTCTATAGCATGTACTTCTTCTTGAAAAACGGTAGCATTGGTACCCAAGGACTTCGAGAGGGTAGTGCTACTCCCATGTATTCATATCCCCGCCCCATCTTCCGTTTTTGATCCATCTGTAAACCATACCATGGACCCTCGCTCAAAGGATGGTCCACCTGTACTCCACACACCCCAGTCAGGTAACCTAACACAGAATGGTTTGTGGAAGTCCAGTTTAGCTGGCATACAGTCGGAAGGCATTGCTATGGTAGGGTTTGTCTGAAATTCCTTGAGGGTTTCCAGATGACCCACCATATTGCCTGGTTTGATATTTCCTCCCGCCTGCATTTACAGGGTCATAATTGCAGCATCCTTTTTAACATGCAGGTGTAACGGTGTCAGTTCTAGAAGTGACTCCATCACCTCGGTTGGACATGATTTCATTGAGCCCGTAATACCGATGCAGGCTATACGCTGAACCTTATTCAATAAGATTTGCGTTGCCTTCTGCTCAGTTTTAGGCCACCATACAACCGATGCGTAGGTGACCATAGGCCTAATGATTGTAAGAAATGACCAGTAGATCATTTTTGGTTGTAGTCCCCAAGTACGCCCATAGAGTCTTTGAGAGGCCCAGAAAGCCTTAGTGACTCTATTTTGAACTTTCAACAAATGTTGGTTCCAGTTCAGTTTTTGATCTGGAAAAAGGAACATTGTACCGTTTAACGAGGGAGCTGTAAGCGCAAGCTTTTTCCTCCTCGTAAAAGGAACAATGACAGTTTTCATCAATGACCACAAAAGAGGAGATAGTAAGCCTCCTTCGGGACAGACCTTAACGGCCCTGATGGTTACTGACTCGCCACCTAGTCTGACAGTAATCTCACGATGTTCCAGCATAGAACGGATCCACCTAATTGTAGAAAGCGGAACCCCTTTTTCCATTGCTTCCCTCTATATATATCCATAGGAGGTGTTATCAAACGCCTCCTCAATGTCCACAAAGGCACAAAGGACAATTTCTTTATATGCCACTGCTTTTTCAATCCTTGTGACTAGACCGCTAAGGGCCATCACGGTGGATTTACCCGTTTGATACGCAAACTGGTCCCGATGCAGCGGATTTTTTCCAAGGACCTCACTTCTTATTTGATAGTCCAGGATTTTTTCCATCATCTCCAATAGAAACGCTGTGAAGCTAATTGGCCGATATGCCTTGGCCTGGGTGTCTGGACGACCCACCTTTGGTATAAAGACCACATTTACCCCCAAGCATAACTTGCCCGAAACATCTGGATCAGGCTGGGGAGTATTTCCTCAATACTTTTTTGAAGTAAAGCTGGAAAGATACCATCCCCTCCAGCGGATTTGAAAGGTTTGAAAGACCCAATAGCCCATCGCACCTTGCTGGGTGTGAATATTTTTCCAGAGAGACTCCAGATCCTACTGTGAGGCTCATAGACCACCTCACTTGAGGGATCATGCGGGTCCTCTTGGGCTCCTACCAATACAGTTTCCTTCCGGGTTTCAGTGAACCTCCCATCTTGCTTCTGGAGAAGTCCTAAACCATTTGAATGATCCCTAGAAAGGGCTTTCTGGAGACGAGCTACAGAGGGTAATTCATTGATTCCCTCAGAGAAATTCCTATAGGTAGTCCTTTTGGATCTTCTTAATTCGAGATTATATTCCGTCAAGGCCATCTTATACTTGCCGCATTCACCGGTGCGTTTAGCCTTGTTGAATAATCTTCTCGATTTTTTCCCCACTTTACCCAGCGTCCCGTTCTACCAAGAGACCATCTTTGTGGACTCTCTTCGCTTAACCGGGCAGCTGTTCTCGTAAGCCAAGTGTATAGAATTATGCAGCTTATTCTGATTTCCTGCCGTTGCATGGTCTTAGCCGCCAAATCGAATCTGATGTGCAAGTGATCCGATAATGAGGCCTCTTCAGACACATGCAAGCTTTTGACCAAGTCGCTGAAATGCGGACTAGCAAGTGTCAAATCTAGGACCTCTTGCCTAATTGCAATTATAAAAGTAGGTTTCCTTCCCCTATTGACAATGTCTACATTATTTGAGATCAGAAATTCAAAAAGGTATTGATGTCCGTGCTACCCCACACCGTGTGGTGCGCGTTTGCATTGCATCCTATCAGGTACGCCAGCTAGGCCATTGCGTTTGCAATGAGCTATGAGCCGCCTAACTTTAAGTGGAGGTATTAACTCTGAGTCTCCAGGAAAGAAGGCGGGGGACATTATAGCCTCCAGTTTGCCGTTTTCACCAAGAACCTCCACCATTACTGAAACCAGGTCCCTGGAGATGAACTCTGAAATGGGAATACAATTAATTTGCGAACTGGCCAAAATAGCCGCTCTTGGACTCTCAGTTCCGTTATGATAAATTAACTTACCCACTTGATTTGGTATACCTCTGATCTGGTTACCTGTTACCAAGGGCTCCTGGATTAGAGCCATTCCAATGTTTTGGCAGATAAACCTACGACAAAGGACGTCCGAAGACGCCTTTGCATTATGCAGGTTTATCTGTAGGCAGGCGATGTATGCCTTCATTTTTCCGAAAGCCTCTTCAGAAGGCCCTGCTCAGCCTCCTTTTCTGCACCGCCACTACCCGCATGCGTTCCTTGTGCGGACGATGGCTGACCAATGTCCTTCTTCCCCCTTCTGCTGGCCCCCGCTGCCTGAGAGGCTCCAGGCTCCAGGCGTGGAACCCGTGACGCTTTCCTCTCTCTTTCGCGCCTTCTCTTAACCTTTCTCCTGGAGATGGCCGCTACTCCGGTGCCGTCACCGTAGCCTCCACGCCGGTTTGGCACCACCCTGACCACCCTTGGGATGAAGTTGAACAGTCCCAAATTTATAGTTGACTTTAAAGCCAACCCGCTTGAGCTTCTCAACTGAAGTGTGGTCCATAGAGAAGGTGCAAAAGGCTGAAGAGGCTTTTGCCCCTCATCTGATCACCCTTCAGTTGATCGCCTGCATGCCCTCGTTTTGGCTTTTGGTAAAGCCAAAAACCTTCTCCGAGGGCAATTCAGCACTATTTGGGAAGGTGCCGAACACAATATGGCTCGAGGTCGGTTTTCCGCCTCGGCCACGATCAGCTGTGTACCCTTCCATGGCTTAATATTCCCTATGGCCTCCCTAAGCCACTGGACAGTGGCCGGGTCAGCGCAGATTACTACCGGCCAACCAGGCCGAAGCTGACTGCTAAGGAACTTAGGTTTAAGCTCCTTGGCCTCTTGTTCTAGCACCTTATCTAGGATGCCCTCCTGGACAGCCTTAAGTTGCTCTCCAGTGAGGACAATCTCAGCAAAACCAGAGGGCAAGATCCCAACGATCTCCAATTTCGCGGCCTGCCTGAAAGTAACTCCAGACCAGACCGCAGAACCCGATACCACCGGGCCAGGTCCTTCCTCCCTGGCCTTTTTTTGTACCGGTGGAGTACCCTCATCCGAGCGGATTCTTTTATCGTACAAATTAGTAAACAAATCAATAGAAAATATTTTGATAATACATATGTACTTGACCGACGGTGCTGCCGTTAGAAAAGAGCGGTAAACATTTTTACTATAAGAATGCCCTATTGATTACAGACAATCTTATCTTCTTAAAAGAAACAATAGAAAAGTGCATCGAAGAAACACGGAAAACATAAATTTAAAATTGAACAAACCGAAAACTTTGAAACAAAGACAACAAATTCACCGCACGAACTTCATGCTAATTGTCAGTAAACACGGGCTTTCTTCAAACACATTGGAAACCTGACAAACATATTTATTTATTTATTATAATAAGAGGGCCATGCGGGCGATCAGCCACCTTGCACTGCGACCTAAAAGATCTATAGTGCTGGTCCCTGCTTAATTATCCTTCCAGTCAATATTCAGTTTCTTAATGAACCGGACAATACTGCCTCCCGGTACGTGATACATACTATCTGGGCTTACTGCTCTCCCTCCTAGATGTTTACTATAGCATGTAGTTTTGCTAGAAAGACGGTAGCATTGGAGCCCAGGGCCTTCGAGAGGGTTGTCCCACTTCCGTATATTCCTACTCCTGCCCCGTATTCCGTTTGATTTTATTTTTACGAGTTGCTGGGAATTGCAAATCGCCTGTAGGTCGCCCAGCTTTACTACAGGAAGGCTAAATAAAACTGGAGGGTGCCTGGTATCCAGAGTCCGCATATTTTGAACTGATTAACCTATCAGCCATTCATCCATCGGCATATGCTGTTCCACCTTAGATTAGGGTTTTTTGTCTCCTCTCTTGTTCTCCTTTAGCGCCGTACTTTAGCCTGTGCCAAATGGCCAAAAATGTGCCAAATGGCCTTAGTTACCAGTGGTTACCACGAGGAGGCAGCACGTACACTTTTGAATTGTGAACAGGTTACCCCTTACACAATTATACCCATAACACAGCTTCCTAATGACAAGACCAGAACGGCTCACTTGGTGCGCACCCTACTGGAAGGTTACGGAGCTGGTAGATTAATCTACTCACCTTTGGTCCCACCCGCTCCAATAGACGCCAAACCACCCTGAAAAACATGGATTTCAACGTAGATGAGGGAAACTTCTCAACATAAAGGACCGAAGCACAATATCATAACTAAAAAGGGTAAGAAATAAATGACAAAGCATTCGTTGGACATTGAAAACGCTATTTTGAAGACTGATAAGAACCATTAAGATAGAAAGGAAAATTGTAACAGATATGTTACTCGTAACCAGATGAGTTAACCAACACAATTAAATTGATCGCGTTTAATAAAGGATACCCGGAGAATCTGATATTAATTTTATATTTGTCTTATAAATATTGTTAACCAATTTTAGTTGAAAACGCCTTGATAATGATGTAAAACAATACCGTGGGGTTGCTGAACAAAAAATTTTATAATTGTATCTTATTAACGAAGAGCTTTTTCCAATAATTAAATTTTTTTAAAATAGAGTCAGCTATCTTCAATAAGCTTTGTAAAAGCTTTCAATTTAACTTTATACCTATTTTATATTTTGCAAAATTCATAGCATTGATAAAAATATCTTAACGATAATAAAATATCGTATGGTTGCGATATTTCAACTAAACAATAAACGGATGTAACGCTATTCCAGTTACTCCTGTTTTCCACATTATGGAATAAAATTTCAAAATGTTTTCTAATAAGTAGGAGATGTAACAATTATAAGATGTTCAATTAAAAGTTAAAATCTTTTAAGATTATTAATTAGTATAGTTTTCTATAAGTAAAAGATTATTTTTGTTAAATATAAGTTTTATACAATAAATCCTTCTTGAATTAGTTGCCAAGTTACTTTCTTGTATCAATTTGCCTAATTTTCGGTTACGTATAGTATAAAAAATGTGGTGTAGTTCGTTTTGATTGAAATTAAAATTTTTGATATCTGAATAGTATCTGACTCCTCTGATTAATGACAAAGACCGTCTATTGGTGGATACAGCAACATCAAAAAGCGGAATTTTTCTAACGCCATCACTATAGCTAATGCCTCCTGCTCAATTGCTAAATACTTAGCTTCCTTCTTAGCTTCATCCTTGGAAGTCTTTCGGCTGTAGTACATCACCGGTCTTAACGTGTGATCCTCTTGCTCCTTTTGGATTATGTATGGCTAAAATGGGCTTATTTAGCAAGAGTCCTTTAATTTTCTGGAAAGCTATAGTTTGTTCCTCGCCCCATTTAAACCTGACATCCTCTTTCAACAGCTCGGTAAGAGGCCTGGCTAATGTTGTGAATCGTCTGATGAATCGCCTAAAATAGCTACATAGCCACACGAAACTTCCACGTCCCTTACCCATTGCCAGGTTCAATGCCGTCACATGAGATTTCGAATCTCAAGTATTCTATTTTACTTGTAAAGAATATACCTTTCTTTAAATTCAGGGTTAGACCTGCGCTTGCAATCAACCCTAGAATGGTCTCCAAATTTTCCATTCCTTCGGCAATAGTAGTTGTTGGGATTATGACATCGTCCAGATATGCCATGGCTATGGTATATCGAAAATTCCCTAATACACTGTTTATCAGTCTTTGAAACACTGCGGGGGCATTACAAAGCCGTTTTTGAATTCAGCCGTCGGTAATTTATACACATACTTATATCCCCGTTTCGTTTCTTCACTAATATGATTGGGCTTGCGTATGGTGAAATGCTGTCTTCGTTTTTATCGGCATCTTTTAATTCCTCGACTAAATTTTTCACTTTGTCACGTTCTGACTGAGCCAACCTATACGGTCTGTAATAAATCGGCACATCATCTTTCAGCGCAATATCCATTTCGGCCATACTCGTCTTTCCAATCTGTGTCACATCTAGAGCAATTGATTTTCTATGCTTGTTGTTATTTCTGTCAAAGAATCTGCCTTTTCACCCTCCAACTCGGTGTTTATCTGTTCTTTTTTTATAACCGACCCTGCATCCTTGCATTGATTTACTCGCCTCTCGCTTGGCATACATACTTCACCCCTAGCTACCGTTTGGTTTCTCTTGACCACCGTGTTGCCGTTCGAGAAGTTTAAGACAGGTACCCTTGCATTACCCTCTTCGTCCAACCTAATCAAACATCGCGGAATAATTTCACCTGTTACCCGTATACTTCCTTCGACACATAGTTCCTTATCCGCAATATCTGCGTGGACGTTCATATATCCAAAATAATTATCTGGTATGACTGATACCTCAGTTGACACAAGTGTATATTTGTCTGGAGGAGTATGTTCGGTGCCAATGTCTTCTTTTTCTATTGTTAATCTGCTCGAGTCACTGATAATACGGATATGTTTTTGTTCCGTATATTGGTGTCCTACTAATAATGGTACTGTTTAAACCGAATCTGGAACCACAAGGATACGCACTTCTACTGTAACGCCATCTATTGTAAGATTCCCGATGAAACTACCTATCGGAATCACTACTTCTGCTCCATAACCGATTACGCTCTTTTCCGCCATTGATTTATTCCATTTTATATTTAATTGGTCTGCACTGCTTTTCCGAATTAATGTCACACTGCTTTCCATATCAATGTAGCAGTTGATCTTCTGACCAATCTTAAACTGACCAATCTTAAAATATTTCGCGTGACTATTTAAACTATTAGTATGCATAACCTGACTTTTCCCTCCCAATCTTTTGTCATCTCGACTGGTATTTGTAGTAGATGTATTCCTCGTACCGCTTCTTGTTGGACATTCCCTTGCCATATGACCTTCATTATGGCAAACAAAACAGGTGATTTTCTTTTTATTAGGGCACTGATTCGATAAATGCCTCTTTTCTCGACATTTAAAACATACAACAATTTTAGAATTTTTAATTTCATCTTTGGCATTTTTTTGAATAGTGGCACGATTGGGATTTCCGTCGATATACTCGGCTGCTTTGACTAACTCAGTCAACAGCACCGCTGGTGTTTCGTAATTAGATAACGGACCTAAATAATCCCGGAATCTGTTGTTATCCAACCCAATCACTATCCAATTGACCAATTCTTCAGATTTTAAGCGTGCTTTATTGCACAACGCCAACTTTTTATAAAAATAGTCGATAATGTTCTGTCCCGTTTTACGTCGATAGTTTTGAGCTTCCAGAACACCCTGTATTGACGACCACGTGACTGGGAAATTTTCGAGTAACAGCTGTTTCCATTCATCCCAGCTTCGTTCATCTCTGGGAAGACTGTCCCTCCAACAGCTAGCATTGCCTTTAAGTCGCGACAAAGTAAAATGCGTGATCGCGGTGTCATCCGAGTTATATAAGAAACCACACTCTTCCATTTTGTCGATAAACTGCGACACATCAATGTCACCGTCAACTGGATCGTATACCGGCAAACTATCCGTTATGTTTGGAAAATACCTTGGACTTAAATTCATAACTTTTTGCACTATATCGTCACAATTCTGATGGCATCCACTTCCAATATCATCATCTACGCGTGTTCGTTGTAATCCGATAACCTCACTTTCACCATGTCCACCCATGTTTCTCTCCATACTTTTATGCCCACAATCACTCGAAATCTTCATTGCACTACCGCTATTTTCTGCGGCCTTCAACAGATTATTTCTCGACATTATTTGGACATCCACAGGAACGTAAACCTGGAACAGGCAACGGTAATGGACACACTGGAATATCGATCCCACTTCTGAAAATGTAGACACAAAAATTTTGACGATTTTCGTGTTCCAGTTGAACAAACTCAAAACAATATTGAAACTTCTTTTACTTTTATTTTTAAATTAATTATATTTTGTCGCATAAAGTCTACGCTGCTTTATTTTCAATTTTTCGACTCCCCTTGACAATACCTCTTCTTCTGTGGTTTATTTTATACACCCTTTTCTCTATTTCTTCTTAGCACCATTTCCCCATCTATCGACGAACATGAAAACTTAGCAAAAGTAGCCAAGACGCAACCAACAAAACTACAACACGAGTATCTTCTGTTTCGGATCTAATTTGGCCATTCTAAAACTATGAGCAAAATCTTTGTTGTATTCAATAAAATTACTGAAATCAAGTCGTTCGCGTTACATGTTTCGAGACAAATTTAAAAATTTAAAAACAATTAACAGGACAAACAGCAAAGTATAGAGCAGTCGATTTTGACAGGAAATCTGTTAAATTATTAATATCCTAAAATCTATTAATTCGATAGCCAAATGTTCCAAGGCCCATTTGGGCCATATCATAAGTATGGAAAAAATCTGAAAAACACGATTACTGGAAATTGATACATCTAAAAAAACATAATGGGGTCGATGTCCCTTTCTAAAAACCTGCGGAGCTGTATTCAGCTAAATTACTAAAATGTTACATGTTAAGGCCGCACCCAACAACAGTACCAAACATCTGAAAAAATCATAGGTACTTCAAATGACTAACCGGAATACATATAGGGAAATCAAAATCGACGTCGCAAAATCTGAAGATGTTATCAATTAAATTACTAAAATCTGGTTATTCGAGAGACACATGTCCCGGGTCAATTTTTATCATTTCAAAACTATGAGAATTTTTGTAAAAAATTCATTGGTTCTGGCAATTAATAGAGAAATATAGTGGATTATTTGTTATATATTCCTAAAATCGATTTATTCGAGGGTCATAGGTTTCGGGACAGTATCACCAACTCACTTTGTCTTGGCTAAAAAAGTCGACGGTGGTGCCATTTAGTAAACCGCAAAATTTTAGAACAACATTTTTGGTTTATATCTCTGCTAGTAAAACTTATAAAATGACAGAAAATAGAGTACACGACAATTCAATATTCAAATCAATGGGGAAATATTTTGGAAAATGGCGCATATTCTGGATGTACGTGCATTACTTGTTACTGGCGCGTAATGGCTGAAATAACAAAAAATTATAAATTCTGAAGAGGGGGCTTTTTTCTATGAGAGATGATTCGAAAATATAAAAGGAAAACAGAACGTGACTGTTTATTGGGTAGAAGCGGATATGGAAAGTGCAATAAAAACCGTGAAAAACTATCTCTTCGTACCGCGGCGACAAAATTTAAAATTAATAAAGATGCTATCAACATACACATAACATAAAAAGCATTTGGAACCAAAATGGCAAGTTCTAAGTGAGAACTAGGACTGATAAACTATATTTAAAAAATGGAAGTCTCATTATATGGCATTAGCATTAAAGACTTTCGCCCACTTGTTTTTCAATATTGCCGCCAAAACGAAAAAACAAATTTCTTTAATAAGAAGTTGGGTATGGCTGGTAAGGACTGGCCTATTTCTTTTCTTCAGCGGTATCCAGAAATCAGCATCGGGAAACCCGAGCCGCTATCACTTAGCGGAGCAATTGGAATGGACAGGAATGAAATAAAAAAGTTGTATGATAACTTGGATCTAATTTATAAATCCAATGGTTTATCATCAAGTGATATATATTATACGAACGAAATAGGAACGCAACAAGGCCGTAAGTCGGTTTCTGCTATTAAAACAGGAGTAAGAGGGATAATTGTGACAGTCATTTATTGTGCCAATGCGACTGGTCAAATGGTTGGATAAAAGAGACGATTTTCTTGGAATTCCTCAAACACTTCGTGAAAAATGGCTCTTATTCCAACGGGATAATGGTTTTCTTAATTTTAGATGGCCACACAACCCATACGAAAAATTTAGATGCCATTGTATATGCTTGAAAAATTGGCATCATATTATTGTCACTGTCACCACATGCCACACAGAGGCTACAGCCTCTAGATGCCAGTTTTTTTCGGTCAATTAAGACAGTTAATGACAAGGCTTGTCAGTTATGGATGAGAAATCATCCTGGGCGAAAAGTGATGATAGATAATATAGATGGTAGTTGCAGATTGGCGATTGGAACGGCTGCCACTTTTTGCAACATCGCACATGGTTTCAGTGCTGCTGGAATTTGGCCTTTTAACCCTGAAATTTTTAAAAATTTTCCAGTAATAATAAATTAAATTCTAAAATTAAGTTTTTCAAGAATCATCTGTCCAATTTTAGGCATTTCGGATCTAAGTGAAGTATCTGAAAGAATTCTTCGGTATATTGGCAATTGATAGAACTAATAGATACATTTAGTGGGAGTGTGATAATACACGATTTTTATAAACTTCGACCCTTTTTAATGTTGACGAAAATCGGTGAAAATGATCTCTATGTAAATAACTCTGGACCCGTATTCTTTTGTTTTATCCTCGTCGCCACTTTTATATATATGAAAGTACCTAAAGGTAAAACTTGATAACTTTATTTTAAATGTATTGTACATAAATTGGAAGAACACTTTTACAGAACTTTTTTTTTTTTTTTTTTTTTTTCGTCCCTGCCCAAAAGCGGCTAGCACTACGACCTAAAAGATCTTTTGTGCTGTTGGGTACTGTTACTCCAGGAGCTTCTCCACCTCTCTAATAAAGGCGAGAATGCTGTTTATAGAGGCCAATTTACATTTCTCCGGGGTCAGATACCTCTCTTCAAAATGAATCCACCTCCGTGTGCACAGAGCAACACACTCACATAGTATGTGTTCTGCGGTTTCTGTCTCTTCCAAACAGAGTCGGCACTCCGTCTCTGTGGACAGGTTCATTTTGTTCAAATGATATCTCAGGTTACAGTGACCTGAGAGAAAACTCACAAGTTTCCTAATATTTCCTTTGCTGAAATTGATCGCCAAATTTTTGTGGTGAAATGGTCTGATCAAAGATTTGGCTTGTCTAAGGCCGGGAATACAGTTCCAATAAGTCAAGCACTGTATTTTTTCCCATTTACTGATTGTGTAGGTTGCAGAAGCCCACGGGATACCACAAAAAGGCTCAGGGCCAATGAGTGTAGTCGACGAGCCTGCCCGTGCAAGTTCGTCGGCTATCTCATTTCCAGTGATGCCCATGTGACCAGGCACCCACCACAACCTTACTTTGTTTTGTCAAGAGAGAGATTGTAGCAGTTTATAACAACTTTGAACCGACTTGGAAACCAAGCAGTTAGAAGCCAATGCTTTCAGTGCTGCTTGGCTGTCAGACAAAATGTGGATGGATGCGCCTTTAAGACCTTTGGTCATAATAATAGAGGCGCAGATTTCGATGGCGTGAATTTCGGCTGGAAAAACACTGGGGTAAGTACCCAGTGATTTCGATATTTTGTGATTGGGTCCAAAGACACCAATGCCGACTCCACTATCCATTTTTGATCCATCAGTGTACCAGACTAGGCTGTTAGGTTCCATCTGCGGTAACCCAGTATCCCAGTCTGTTCTATCGGGGATTGTTACCACGAAATTCCTGCCAAAGCAGAGTTCTTTCGGCATAACGTCCGGGACACTAAAGAACATATTCAGGTCTGGAAGTTCATTCAAAATGTCCAGGTGACCCATATGGTCATCATGACTGTATTGATTCGCGAGCTTCAATCTAGCTGCACAGGTAGCAGCTGATTTTTTGACGTGGATATGAAGTGGAGTGAGCCCGATGAGAGCTTCTATTGCCGCCGTAGGGCAGGTGCGCATAGCACCTGTAATTCCGAGACATGCTAGTCTCTGTAATGAGGTCAGCTTGTTCATAATAACTATTTGCTGTACCTTAGGCCACCAAACTATTGCCCCATATGTTACAATTGGCCTCACTATCATGATGTACATCCAGTAAATCATTTTTGAGTTCAGGCCCCAGGTCCTGCCGAACATACGCCGGCAGGCCCACATGGCCCTGGCCGCGCGTTCGGTAGTTGAAGTAATATGAGTGTTCCAAGTTAGTTTCTTATCTAGGACAACACCCAGATATTTGACTTCATTGGAGTATCCGATATTTATATTATTAAGACTAATTGAACCAAGGTTCAAATTACGTCTTTTGGTGAAGGGCACCAGGACTGTTTTGCTAGGGTTAATCGAAAGGCCCTCCCCAGTGCACCAATTCGAAATAACAAGCAAAGCCTGTTGCATGCTGGCGGACATCGTACGTTCATGCCCTCCAGAGACTATGATAACCAAATCGTCCGCATAACCAATGGCATCGTACCCAAGTAGATGTAAATTATCAAGCAACTCGTCGATCACGAGTGACCACAGCAAAGGGGACAGGACACCGCCCTGCGGACACCCTCTTGCTGCCGTAATCGTGACTGACTCATTACCTAATTTAGATGTAATCTTCCTACTAACCAACATGGAACTAATCCAGTGGTTAGTCGGATCGTCAATACCTCTACGCTTGATTGCCCTAGCAATTGAGTCGTATCCAGTATTGTCAAAAGCTCCCTCAATATCCAGAAATGCACACAGAGCAATTTCTTTCGAGCGATAGGCTGCTTCAATCTTGGTGACAAGTAGATGCAGCGCACCCTCTGTGGATTTGCCTTTCCTATAGGCGAATTGATTTGGATTTAGAGGTCTGGTTGCCGTTAACCAGTCTCTGATATGAAAATCTATAAGTCGTTCCATGGTTTTAAGAATAAACGATGTAAGACTGATAGGTCGAAAGGACTTAGGAAGTTCACATGGCCGATTGCCAGGCTTTGGGATAAAAACCACGTTTACTTGACTCCAAGCCTGTGGTATGTGACCCCAATTGAAGCTAGTTCTAAACAAGGCCACCAGAGCAGGGGTAATCAAGTCCAGGCCCCTTTGAAGGAGGGCTGGGAAGATTCCATCCCCTCCTGGAGCCTTGAAAGGCTGAAAAGAGTTAATGGCCCATTTGACTTTATCCGGAGTAAAAAGCTTACCGGATAAACTATTAACCCAACCCATATTTACACCCATGTGTGTACCAGATATGGAGTTAGTGATTGTATTTGTGTCGCAAACAGTGCAGCCCGGAAAGTGCACTTGAAGCAGGGTTTCGAGCGACTCTTTGCGACCTGATGTATAACTACCATCGGATTTCAGAAGAAGCCCAATCCCGTTGGACTGATCTTTAGCTAGAACTTTATGGAGTCGAGCAGCTGTAGGTATATCCTCGATATTTCCACAGTTTTTCCTCCACGTGAGGCGTTTGGAACGCCTTAGTTCTGTGTTGTAACTGGTTAGGGCTTGCCTATATTCATTCCACTCATTGGAATGCTTTGCCCTATTAAATAATTTCCTAACCTTCTTACGAAGTTTAGCCAGCTGTTCGTTCCACCATGGAACTTTGCGATTAACCACAACGTTACGCACCACACAGCTGCTTTCGTAGGAAGATAGGAGCACGTCATTAAGCAGACCAGCTGCGGTTTCTAGGTCACTAATTGAACTCAAAGATGTTGGCAGCATGTCTGCTTTGATAAATAAAATATCCCTATATGTTTTCCAATTTGTAAAACAAGGGATACGACGCTCTGTTGCCTGTATGATCACTCCCGGTATATCGAACCTGATGTGCATGTGGTCCGACAGAGAAGCTTCGCTTGAAACATGCCAGTTTGCAACAGAGTTGGAAATAAACTGACTTGACAAAGTGAGGTCCAACACCTCTCGCCGAGTCGAGTTTATGAAAGTGGGGTTCGAACCTTTATTTAAAATGTCTATGTGACTACTCATAAGATAATTTAAAAGGGACTCACCTCTGCCATTTGTATCACTGCTGCCCCAAATGATATGGTGTGCATTAGCATCGCAGCCTATGATGAAATGCTTGTTTTTTAGGTTGCAGTAATCCACCAGATCCTGTACAACTACAGGTGGAGCACTAACCGACTCACCAGGGAAGTACGCAGAGGCACATATTGTCTCCTGCATTCCCCTGCTAGTCGGAACCTCCAGGATTACTGCAACCAAATCCTTAGTGGTGAACTCTGGAAATGGAAGAACGTTAATATTAGATGAAACAAATATTGCTGCTCGGGGAACTTCCTCCCTTCGATCGTAAATCAACTTACATGACTTGAGGTGGAGGCCTCTGATTTTTCCTCCATTAACCCAAGGTTCCTGGATAAGGCCAAGGGTTAAGTGTTGTTTCGCGAACCTGTTGCAAAAGGTATCCGAAGCTCCTTTTGCGTGATGCAGATTCGCTTGTAGTACCCTAATAGTACCAGCCATACTGGATGATTAGGGTAAAGGAGCTCTACGCTCCTGGCTGCTTGCCAGCCGTCTGCTTTGCGGGATTTGGCCTGTTTCTGCCACTTTTCCCAGTAACACCCCGAGCGCCCATATGCTTAATTTTCGGGGTGAGTGCTGATTTACTCGATCCCACAGTAGGAGTTGCGGAGAGATCCGTTGATCGTGCTCCCGACGAAGAGGCAGCAGGAACAGAATGCTCGATAGCGCTGCTGTTCCTGGATGCCTCCTCGTCTGTGATTGTGCCTACTACTGGGGCTGGTAAAGTACCCTCCTTACTGGAGCTAACTCCAGTGGTTGGGTTGGTAGAGGGGGAATCCTTCTTGAGTTACTTTTGAAATAATTCTGTATTTGCTTTAAATGTATTTTTGATTTTTCATTTTAAGTGCTCCTTGTAATATAAATTTGTATATTTTTGAATTGTACAATATTTGCATTTATTAATTATTTTGAAATTAAAATATCCATCTTTCCATAAGTTAAGATTTTAATACAAAATGATTTTGACTTCTCAATAGAATGTTTGCCTTTAGTTATGTATTTGCTGAGTAAATATATAAAGTAATTTTAATTTAATTTACATAAATAAATCTGTTCATTTATTATTAATATTATTTATTTAATATGTTTATCATTTTAAAATTAAATTTGATCAAATTTTAATTAATTACAATTCTATATATTAGTGGAAAATATTTCGAGTTTGCAATGATTCGAAATACACATTTGCCTGGAAATGGGTATCAGATTAAGTTGTTTTTGTTATATTATTCTGAAACGTTAATCATAACCATACGGTTTTTTAATTAGGATAAGGTAGGCTCTCTTAAAGCATATTTTGAACTCTATAGATTACATATAGCAATTAATGTAATAGTTTGCCGTCCAAGAAGACATACTTCACTAATAAATATTTATTCATTATAATGGTTTAATTAGAATTAGCGAAAATATCTTGGAGAGAATTAATACTTAACATTAACAAGCTTCACATTCTTTGATTTAAGGTTATACTAAATTTTATTTTTGTAATTTTAGTACAGGCTTAGGATTAGGATCATCTTCTAAATTTCAGAATACCTATTCTAAAACATACTTTTCGGAGTTGTTTAATATTTTCCAATTTTTAGATAAAACAAAATAAAAATTCCAGCTATTTGAAGAATTGATTACGCTTATTTATTATCCAATAATATCGTACAGTGGAGTTTGGGTAATATTTTGACTTAAATATACAATTTTTGGATTTTAGTGAAAGTTGGTCCATAATGAAACTGGCCTGATACAAAACATATAAACATTTTAAAAGTGATAGTGATAGAAAGTGAGTCTAGACTAACATTTTTATTTGCTGGAATTAATAAGGGTAATTCGTACATTAATAAAAAGTATTGATAAAAGTAGTTGATTTGACGCATTTTGGGGGATAATATATGTATATACTACCAAGAATTTAAGGACTCCTTAAAATTAGAGCAATAGTTTCAACAATTAATTTTCCAGGGTAGAATTTATCCACATTTTGCTGTAAAATATTAGGATATTAATTTTAATATGAAAAATTCATTTGTTTTAAAGATTTCCTACATAACAATGTTTTAGTGTCACGTTGTTTCATTATTATTAAATATACTATAAAAAATGGCAAACACCGCTATTTCTTAAAGAAGGAGTTAAGATACCTGTCTGAAGCTTAAAAAAAACTTAAAACCGCGACCTATCCACTAGGAAAACTCAACGTGGCCAACGTTAATCTTGATGTGGATGAACAAGCACTCTTTGAAAAAGGATTAAAACACAACATTAAACATTAGGTGAACAAAAACGAAACAGAAAAACATACACCAAAACGAAAATAGGACATTATTCGTCAATGAAATATGCAACAAAAATATACAAATAAAAAATCTAAAGGATGTTTTAGTTACAAAAAACAATCTCAAGTTTCAAAAAGAAAATTATTGAACACCACGTCATAGTCACAAAAGCAGACAAAGGCAACACTACGGGGTTTATTGGCATCGATACGTCGACGACATTATAATATTGTTGAAAGGCACACAAAGACAAAATAGACAATTGACACATCTACATAAACAACATCTACCCCCATCATTAAATTCACATTGGAAACCGAAACAAACAAAACCATCACTTTTTTGGATGTAACAATACAAAATATTGATGAGCAGAAGAACTTTGAAATATTCAGGAAAACAACGCAAACAACCGACACAATACACAAATTCACGTGAATTTTATCCGACACTATCCTAAAAAAAAAATTGGATCGTGTAGGAAAAATTTCACGTGTTTGCACCAATGCGAGAAGCTTTTTCTAAATTTAAATAGCTTTACAGGTATTCGTGATTATAATGTACTTAATTCGGATTAACCGATAACAAATTTAACACATCATCATTACTCAGCATTAAATAAAGAAACACATAGTTTGTAAAATGAGTATGGCCCAAACTGGGCACACAAGGCTAATTATAAATTTGAGTAATTGTGGATGTAAACTAACAGGAAAAAAATCATCATTTGCAAAGTTATATAGGGTGAGGTTGTTTTGTGTAACCAACTCGTAATGGTTTCCGTTTATGTCTTAAATAGATTTCCGATAATACTACTAAATTCGTTTTTATTAATATAAAAACACCAACTATGGGCTCCTTTTGGGATGCAGAACTAAGGCTTGGAGATATGCAATGTGTAGGTCTATCTAAGACAGACCTATGCTGTGCCTCCTCGAATTGGCTAAGGCATAAGCTGGACATTGAAAGTTAGCTGGGAAGGAGTTGGGAGTGACAACAAGCTTCTAATGGAAAAAAATCACTTTGTTTACAGGTTTCTTTAATATTTGCTCATTTGTTGTTGTACACTTGCCGGCAGATATTCGAATATCTTTTGAACCGAACTAGCAAAAAAAAAAAATCAAATTCTAGATAGCACAGCATAAGGTTGCTCGGCGACCATTTGCCAGGGATAATGTAAATTTGGCTAAATCTGGTTGGAGCCAAGTCTTATTTTGTTTGTTGTCTCTTTCGAACGGGTATGTATTATACGCTACATGCACGTTCAGCGATAGAGTATGGTATGTGCGAAAATTCTGATTGAAACACTCTCCGAGCTTTACCTAGCTCCAACAAATCCCGTTCGGCGACAAACAGCCGTTCGCTATATTAACGAAATTTTGGAAGAATATGTTGTTCCCTATGGTGTCATGGGAAAATATCTCACAGTGCGATATCCAACAGATTATCAAAAGCATGAAACGGAGGATGATAGCGGTTAATCAAGATCAGGGAGGCAATAAACGTCACTAACATTTTTTTATTGGTTAGTTATGATTTTGTTGTTAAGTTTATATTTGTGAAAATTTAAATATAATTTTCCAAATTTTTCGCACGTTTTGTTTTTGATGGAAACCCCGAAAAACTTTAATATTATGTTAAGTAAGGTAGGTCTTACTATATTAATTTTTAAAATTGTTGTAAACTACCTTGATTTTTGTTTTTGTTTCAAGTTTCCAGCTAGTGTGATTCGAATGATATTAACATAAAAAAAAATTGTTTAGGGTGGACCCGTTTCCTCTGCCAATGAGTGTATTTTCGTTCAATAAATCAAAACTCATACGTATAAAATTCTAACATGTTGAGACTCATTTGAGTCGAAGAAAATAGATATTAACCCTCAATCCATGAAGGTATTTTAGGGACCTTAATTCCATGAACCAGGGTCGTTTTCGTCTTTGCGCTTTAAATCAACAATAATCAATAAAATAATCTTAAATAATTCAGGATAATGTTTAGGCATCCTTATTTAAGAAGCAATAGTTTTTTTGCCCGGAAAAAAACTAATATTTTTTTTTTTAATTGCATATCAGCAAACCTTCGGACAAAAAGGTTTTTTTTTTCAAAAAAGTACAGCCGTGGTAAAAATTGTGGAAAAATCTGTTTGAAGGACAATCTCTTGAAACGAGTGCTGCTCTCTCTGTACGAGTGCTGTGGTCGTCGAAGCTGAATTGGCTACATAATTTCAAACCTTTGCTTACCTTTGCAAGGCCTAAAAATGCTTGCAACTCAGTTACAGTTCAAGCACTAAACGTACTTCTTTCTCGAAAATCTTTACTCATACTAATCGTCGATCGCTTTCTTCATTCGAATGATTGACAATAGTCTCAAGAATGACATCCGTGAAAAATAAATTCCAGGCGTCGAGTGGGGTAATTACGTATATTTCTGCAGCAGTTGGTGTTGCAAAGTGCATCGAAATTGGACCATATCGTCTACTTTGAGTCTCATCTGCTTTCGTAGATCGTCTCATCTTATCTTTATCGTATACATACTTGTGGCTACGGACCATTTTATGTCTATGTCTGGTCCTCCACCTAAACCTACTTGTATCGAACATCATTACTTTTTTATTGCTCTGGCTCTGTAGTGCCTACGTCACAGTCACTTCTGTCACTGTACTGTTTGAAATCTTGCTCGCTACTGACATTGGCCTTCACTTCTTCGAGAACATTATCTTTTTCTGATGCCTATTCGCCAAAATACTCAACAACAGCACTATTACGCAGCGAGCTCTTCTGCACGTGGAATAGCCATGATTGTTAAAAACTAGAATATATAGGTTACGATTTGATCATTCGAACAGATAGCAGAATACAAATGTTTACTTACTGATCGATTAAAAAGTAGGATCGAAATTGTTGAAAAAAAGCTAGAGCGAGAGAGATGCCTTAAGCCCCACCGCTTATACATATCTGCCTGTCTATCAAATAGTAATTCGAAAAGTACTTATTCGATTTTCATGAAACAAAGACAGACTAACAGACCTGGACCAGATAAAAAAAATATGGCTAAGACCTCCGGGCGATCGGAAAAAATACTATGTCTCCATTTATACGCCCAATAATATATTGATAGTTGGCATGGGTAATGCCATTACATCATGTAATGGCTTTTCCTACTTGTTTAATCAAAAGGTCGATCTATTTTTGTCCTTTTTAACTTATTACTCGTGGTCGCAATCGAGAGGGAAAAATAAATCTATATAAAAAGATTATCTCAAAGAAGGGTGAGAAATAATAGCAAACGGTAATTTAGAACTCTCAAATATTCACGATTTCTACAAGGACATTTTTTTTTTTCGAAAATTCATTTTTGCTTAAGTTGTCTCTGTAGCAGGGTCGAAACGTCCTTCTCCAATTTTCTTAACTTGGCATTCAGAGAGAAAACAACGGCCGGAGTTGGTCTCGCGCACTGAGACACCTTGTCACCTAAACTTTTTTAGGACAACCTAGATGGCGCTAAGAGTCCTTTGTGCCCGCGAAATTACAAAAAGTAATTTTGGCCAGGACGAAAACGACCCTGGGTCATGGATTGAGGGTTAATAACCATAAGTGTTCCAGAATGAGTGAGAGAGAGAGACTTCCTTTAATTATGTATTTTACATAATTAAAGGAACGAATTACTGATAGATAATTCAGTAACCAAAAAAAAATAAATTCCAAATTTATGATTGGAAACTATTATTGACATCATTAGAATTAGTTTTGCTTAAGTAAATGAAGCAATATATCCGCTAGGTGGCTACCTCTACCATTGATGAAAATGTCGGGTCATTTTTCATAATGTGGCGGCAGTATTTTAGTCGAAATGTTGGCAATTCTTATCGAATGTTGGCTTTAAATCGGCAATAGACTGTGGATGATTGATGAGACATTGTTTTTTGGTGTGAAATCTGATGAGCTGGGTAGCCATATAAATTAGTTGAATGTCGATCTGACACTTCCACGAAACATTTGATGCAAAATGCTCATTGTTTAACCGGATATGTCACATGTGGCATGTGGCACTTGTGGCCATGTTGAAATTAAAAACCTTTATTATGCCAAAACGTCGCGTAGCATCACTATTTTCTCTCTAGCGATTATCATTGATACACGACGGTCCAATGATTTGCTCCGAGCAAGTCCTATACCAGACTATTACTTTTTTGTCGAATTGAAGAGTCTCGTGAATAATTTGAGGATTTTCGGATACCCACTAATGACTGTTTTGCTTATTGATACTATCATTGGACAAAAATGCGATTAATCGTTTAGACGATATTTGCCACCGGCCATGAGCGTAATTTAAGCTTTAATAACATTCTTTCGGCTTTTTATAGAAAAACTATAATTAAAATAATGGCATTCACAAAAATTTCGACTTGTTAATCAGAAAAAATGAAGAGACTAATCGTTTATAATTATATCTACCAGGAAAAAAGTAGAAATATCAAAATCCCCCCGTACTTCAACCCGCGGTCAATACAAAGTCTAGCTTCCTCTGTGGTAGTTTGGTTTCGTACTGAAAAGTTCGTACAAACAAAAAGTTCGGCCTACTCATCAGGTAGCTACGATCAAACTACGAAAATACCATTATAACTTCATACATCACGTATGAGACAAGAACGCTTTGACTTAGCGAATTATAAAATTCACCAAATCAAAAAACTCAAGGAAAACTCTCATTTCTGTGTGTTTTATTGCCTTGTTTCCCTTGTTGTAATTATAAACGATTGGCCTCTTCATTTTTCTTGATTATCAAGTCGAAATTGTTGTGAATGCCATTATTTTTAGTATATTTTGTCTATAAAAGGCCGAAAGAATCTTATTGATTTAATACAGACAAACTTTCTCTTTCTAATTTAAGCTTTGTTGTGAAAAAGATGTAACACTTCAAATGATCATGTTTTTTGTTAGTTTATATCCACAGTTACCCAAAAATAAAGTAAGTTTAGGAAAAAATTCTCGTAGACAACATTTCTTATCATCCGTTCCGACATAAAAGTATCAGCATACAGCCACCTGATAAATAGACTCAACAGCATTCCAATGCCCAACACCGATTCAATCCAAACATTACGTAAGTAGTAAATGAAAAATCCCCATAAAAATGTACCACGGAAAATTTCATCAGTAGACAAAGAACTGAAGATTGACGAAGGTCCGAAGTCGGTCTTAAATTTGAAATAAATTTATTTCACAAAGAGACAGTTTCTACGAACGACGTAAAGAATCTACAAATGGAATTTCAAACAGATATTCGATATTTTAAAATTGAGGTCCAACAAGTTAACAAGGAGGTTTAATATTTGAACAAAGTTTACAAACGGAGTTTCAACATATTTGGAAGGAACTAATCGATGATAATTTAAATAGAACAACGTCGCCAGTAGCTCATACTAAAATCGCGATTAAACTAACCTAACCAACGTTTGACAGAATACAGAACAACGTTTTTTTGGAATTTGAAATTTCAATTCGAATCGACGACCAAACAACTTCAAACGAAGACATCGGATCAGAGCGTTAATCGTTTCTTTTAAAGGTGAAGCATCAGAAATATTATACTCAACTCTCCACAACGGTTATTTCGGAACAATTAAGGCTAAAGATCGGAAAAAGGTAGTGAACTAGCTAAAAAAATATTCTATTCACAAATTTATTGCTTGGAATTAAAAGCGTCACTATCAAAATGAAGGCGAGTCGCACTAGTACGTCTACCACAAAATAACTACACATTCGTTAACTGAAAATACGCAGACTATGATGTCACCTGACGTGACTAATGCCCCAAGGTCAGACGGCAACTAGATGGGATGCATTAGTTTCGGGTTGTTGCGAGTATCGATAATTCAGAAATATGGACTGGCGATTGTGGTGGTTTGCGATAGTTTGGTCCTCTTCGGGACAAACATGTTTATAGGCGAGGGAAACGGTTAGAATTGAATAGTTATGTACTATAATAGCGTAACTTTTATCAAATGGGTGTTTTTTGCCTAAAATTGTTTAAATATTCAATCGTTTAGGCGAATTATTATTGAACTGGAATATTCTTATTGGTATATTAAAGCACTATGTATAAAAACGCGTATGCAATTAAATTAGGCACTTAGTAATAAGTGTTTGTTAATTGCGGTATATTTGTGTTACGTGATAATTGTGTAGTTTTGAGTTGTAAATATATTGGTGTCTTTGAATATATTTATTTTGTTGTTTTATTCACAGTCAAGTAATTCACACCTTGTCTGACAAGCCATAAATGGCATTTTGAAATTCTATCTCATTTACCAATCACGTACGCGAAAAAATCGCTCAACCAATCGACAAATTTCGATTAGGATCCAATGTCTTTACCTCACGTCTCCCCACAGACATAATTCACACAATTAATCTAAGTATGTCATGTTAAACAATTAATAACTTTTAGCCAAATATGGAAGCAAAATTTGCTTAATATTGTAATATAAAAAAACAGTTTACGCATAGTAAATCTAAACACGTGTACCTAATCAACCTAAATGCCAATCAAATTGACAAACTAAAACTTTTGTATATATAACCAAATTGGTAATAATGAGTTTGTAAATTTTTAGAAAATTAGATCAATAAAACATTTTGTTTATTATTTTTTAACAATACAAATAATGACAATTAAAATTAAAATATTTGTATATGCGAGCATATTGCTTTAAAAAACTACAACGAAAAATTTGACGCGCAATCGAACCAAATTTAGGGCACAAAGCCACTTTCATGACATGCATTCACTTTAGGCAACGTTTAATTATATAGAATTTGTAATTTGAACTTAAAGTGTTTCGTCAAAGTATATTAAACGATTTTTATTTATTAATTACCTATATTCATAAGTTACGTATACGTTTCATTGAAATATTTTTTTGCTGTATCATTCTCCCGTAACATTTCTTTGCCGTAAATATTTGTAACTTTATGTGATATGGAGTATAAGCAGTAGCAAAAATCACGGTCAACTTTTAAATTTATTTGTTAATAAAGAAATATATTTATTCATACATTTATTTACGAATATTTCGAATAACAGCTGTTCCCAGTTCTCAGGTTAACCACTTGAAACTCTTGGTTACTCTCATAACCTTTTCTTATTAGATAGTTTCTATAGATTTTTATGGGTTTCTACGGTTAGGCATTCAAAGGTATATATTTTTCATAAACCAAGATATAGTTGAGTGATTTGTGTCGATTGGAGCGTTATTATGTTGGAAAGTCTAGCTTTCAGACCGGAAATGGCTCTGCTCTCCAATAATGTGTAAAACGTTCAAGGTCATCAAGGTTATGTTTATCTCATCGGCGGAGTCACCAATTACTTAATAAGGGTTTAGTCAGTGGCATTACTAGGTACCCGCATCACTCGCAGCCAAGGGGGCTCAAGGTTATTAAGGCCGACGAGATTTATGAATCGTTCGAATATTAATTCAATGTCAAGATTAGATAGATGGTAGCACAGATTAAGCTTAAATTAGACCACCCTTTCAAATTTTTTATGAAATGGCGGTGAGTGATCTAGTTTGAGGAGATGAATGTCACACTCTATAGAAATTAAAATGGCTTTATGTTCTGACAGATACATATTTATATAGGTTAAGAAGAAACTTTGCTGAACTCGTATGAAATCAAAGCTTTCGACATCAAATGATAACGATTTAAGTATGTTTGCTTGGTTGATTTGTTTGTAATATAAGTTTTTCATTCCGCCGTTCATAAATCAAGTTTTGATTAGAAAACGTTGAATTTGATTTGCAAAAGATTGAATGTGATTGGCTACAGATTAAATTTCTTTTGCAAAAGGTTATGTTAGATTTGAAAAAGGATGATCTGATTTGTTAAAGAGAGCAAATATCTACTAAACTGAAAAAAAAAATAAGAAATTGTTGAAATTTTCTTCCTAGTAAACTACCCAACCGTGCCGAAAAATAATTTCTCTTTTCCCTCCTTAGGAGCCCCTATGTCTTTAGAAAGGGAATCAAAGGATACTTCAGCGAAACCAGTCAGTCTAATAAAATATTGAGTCCATTCGATTTATAGTTTCTCAATTATCAAATTTTTTATTATCGGTAAACGGTAGGTGGTATTAGGTGTTTTTTTTTTGGTTGTTTTCGGCTGAGTTTTCTGTTTCATATCCCCTTGTCTCGGATTTCATGTTTTAATCACTTTTAAAATTTCTCGAGATTGTTGGAGTTTAGCATGGAAATGGGATGCCTGATGTTCGAGAGTTAATTTGTGATTTGTTGTTTTGACAGTCAGAGACTTTCGAGGTTATTCGAATTTTTCTGATTAAGAGTTTTTTTAAGCATATCGACATTTTTAAAGATTTTCAAATTTATTCGAATTTTGTTTGAAAATGTTCTGCGCTTATAAGTTTGAGTTGTGCGAACTGACCGTGTTACCCAGATATGTGTATATCTGAATCTGAAAAATTCGATATTTCTCCTTTCCTAGGTTATTCGAAATTAATCAAGAATAGGTTATTTTTGTTTTACATGGCGGAGATTAGCGCGTATAACATTTACTTTCGGTTTACATACTTACGGCTAATTCGATACTTGAGATCTTTCTAGAACGTTCAAGATAATTTGAAAATTTGACATTTTTGTGATTATTTCGAAATTCTTGATATTTTTCAAATTTTATTCGAAATTTATCGATATATTTAGAAATCGTCATAGCACTGAGTTGATTGTAAGCATTTTCGTTTTATTTGAGGTCATTGAACTGAATCACATTCTGTTTCGCCTGCTCTCGAAATAAGATACTTTTAATTAATGCGAGGCTGGGCAATAGGAAGATCTACATTTTTAACTAATAGCTTTACTTATTCACAGGTACAAAGCATTTTAGCGGCCCACGAAAAAATTTCCAGGGGGGTCGAGGGGGGGGGGTGACCTCCTTAGTTACGCCACTGGGTTAAGTTGAAGTTGTGTTGGGGTGTGTTAGGGTTTAATGAGCAGTTCAGCTGGGAATTTATTTGTTGATTGAATTGAGGGGTTAATAAGAGTAAGCAGAGTTGAACTATACGGATGTACATAGTTGTTCAGAACATGTTGATTCGTTGGATGATTAGGCATGGAGTTTGGGGTTAATTCAGGGGCTGGGTTGCATGGCACTTGATGTTGAGTAGGAGTTAAAAGTTATCTTACCCCAAGTGATAAAGAGTGAAATTCTTCTATCTTTCGCAATATTGCATTTAAGAATTGCTATATCTGTAGAAAATTGCTTTAATCTATTTGGTTACTAGATTTATAAAGTGGTGTAAGTTTAGCTAGTTTTAATTTAACTGGAAATTCTCCAGTTTCAAAACATTTATTAATACTTATTACTGACACGGGTGGTACGCTTTTAATTAAATGTTTTAGTATTTTTCCTAAACCCGCCGCTGCTGAACTGTTTAGTCATTTAACAACATTTATTTTTTCTTATTCACCTACAGAATTTATCTGGATATGGTAAATTGATGTCGTAGTAAGTATTATAACATTTTGGAGGTTGAAGTATAATTAATTGAAGTATATATTTATTCATATTTATGCTGCTTTACAAATTTCTATTTCATGAATTGCCAATATGGGTGCTATTGTCCGTCGCGTAACAGCAGCCAAAACGAAGTTCTGGGAATAATTTTACATCAAAGACGGCAGAACTAGACGAAAACAAAGTCTGGTAAGTTTGGCAGTTTTCACGACGTGGCAGTATCGGCAATGTGAATGTTTGGAACTCCACCAAGAAATGAATAGGCGTGCCACTAAAAAAAAAAAATTTTGAATTCCTCTACAGTCTACACTGTTAAAAAATGCCACATAAGCCGGTTGATTCCTAACACTTAAGGCTATTGTTCTCATCCATTGCATCTTGCGACAATCCTAATATTGGAACATTGGAAATGGAAAATTGTGCAGGTTTTTATGATCTTTTAAGTTTAAAAAAAGGTCTTAACCAAACAACAATCTTAAGTAACACTTTAAATAATTTTGGTTTATATTCTAGCATTTCATTTCAATAACGAATTTGCATCAGATTTTCAACGAAACCATTGTAATATTTCGTTGTTTTCAAGATTTTAAAACGAAAGTTGTTGTTGTCAAATATATTAAAATTTCAAATACTTCTGATTTTGGAGGTTCAACTTCATATTAGTGTTTTATTTAGGTTAGCAACAATATCAATTTAGTGACGGAACTAGTAACTATTAAAATGAGCAGAAAGATATAAAATGTCGGTAATGCATATAGTGTCTTGGCTATCTCAGCCGAAATATACCAGCCGACATATTTCAGCAGACAAATATTTCAAATAAAATGAAAAATTTACAAAACAACTTAGAAACTGGTATTTTCATAAAGTGATTTTACGGCTGAATAAAGGCTCATTTTGGTTTGTCACTGTTTACCATAGGAATTATACGTTAAATTTCATCAGAAAAGCTAAACATAAAATTTAAAAATTTGTATAAATTCAACATTTAAAGTGTCTTGTCTGGAAAGTATTTCAATTAGTGTGCCTAGCCAACAATTATAACTAGAAAAATTATCAGGACATGGTTCATGTGGGGAGCACGGGAAGATTAGTTTTAAAGAGCTCCACATTTGAAACTTGCCCTGATAATTTTTCTAGGGATAATTGTTGGTAAGGCACACTAATTGAAATAATTTCGAGGCATGACACTTTAATGTCTCGAAAATATTTCAATTAGTCTTCCTTACCAACAATTATCCCTAGAAAAATTATCAGGGCAAGTTTCATGGGGGAAGCTCTTTAAAACGAATCTTCCCGTGCTCCCCACATGAAACATGTCCTGATAGTTTTTCTAGTAATATTTATTGACTAGGCACTGGAAATACTTGCCAGACATGACACTTAAAAGGTTGAATTTATAGACAAATTTTTTAATTTTATAGGGGATTTTCATCCAAACGAATTTTTCCGAGTTCCTCACAACCATAAAACACACTAATTGAAATACTTTCTAGACATGACACTTTAGTGTTTAAATTTATGCAAATTTTTAATTTCGATGTGGGCTTTTTATTCAAACGAATTTTTTTTGATAATTTTTCTAGGTATTATAATTGGTAACGCACACTAATTGAAATACTTTTGAGACATAACACTTTATAGGTTCAATTTATACAAATTTTGTAATTTTATATCGGCTTTGCATTCAAACGAATTTTCCCGAGCTCCCCACATGAAACTTGGCTGAATAATTTTTTTAATGATAATTGTTGGCTAGGCACTCTAATTTAAATACTTTCCAGACATGACACTTATAAGGTTGAATTCATACATCATACATGAAACTTGGCTTTATAAAATTGTTGGCTAGGCAGACTAATTGAAATACTTTCCAGACATATCACTTTAAAGGTTCAATTTATACAAATTTTTAAATTTTATAGGGGATTTTCATTCAAACGAATTTTCCCAAGCTCCTCACAAGGAACCATAAAACACACTAATTGAAATATTTTCTGGACATGACACTTTAAAGGTTAAATTTATGCAAATTTTTAAATTCGATATGGGCTTTTTATTCAAACGAATTTTCCCGAGCTTCCAACATGAAACTTGCCCTGATATTTTTTCTGGGGATAATTGTTGGTCACGCACACCAATTGAAATACTTTTCAGACATAACACTTTAAAGGTTGAATTTATACAAATTTTGTAATTTTATACCGGCTTTTCATTCAAACGAATTTTGGCATAGTAATTTTTCTTGTGATAATTGTTTTCTAGGCACACTAACTGAAGTACTTTCCATACATGACACTTTGAAGGTTGAATTTATACAAATTTTTACATTTTATATTTGGATTTTCTGATGAAACTTAAAGTATAATTCCTATTGTAAACAGTGACAAACCAAAATGAGTCTTTATTCAGTCGTAATATTACTTCATGAAAATACCAGTTGTTAGGTTGTTTAAAATATGTTTCGTCTGATATAGCCAAGGCACTATCTGCATTACCGACATTTTATATCTTTCGGCTGAAAACTTTTGGCTAACTTTAACAAGGTTAGAACTAGAAGTGAATTATAGTGTAACCACTGCATCATGATTTAGGAGTAGATTGAGTTGAGTTTATACACGCCTGTAGTTTTCGAATCGAGTTAATTTTGGGATTTATTTGGAGTTGAGTACAGAACTGAGATTTGATTCAAGCTAGAGTAAAGTTAAAGTTGAGCAGAAGTTCAGTTAGCTTGAATTGGAATTCAGTGAGGCATTTAGTTGTGGAATTATTTGGAGGTTTTGTTAGGCGTTTTGTTTGAAGTTGAGTTAAGTGTTCATTTGTCAGTTGATTTGGCGTTGAACAGGCGATTGACTTAAGGGTTTGGTTGGAGGCAGATCTGGTGATTGTTTTGGGGATTGCATTGCTATTTTCTAATCACCTTATGAGGCTGCAGCCATTTATGTTACATTCGAATGACCACAAATACCAAGAACAAAATCTTATCGTCAAATGAAATCAAATAAGAAAAGATTTATAATTTAAGTGTAAGATTTGCAATCAGATAAAAAAATGTATTATATACTATACCTGTTAAAATAACAAATTAACAACTTATACAACTATAATATGTATAATATAATGTGTCTGTCATACAAATCGTGTACTAATAAAACTGTACTCTGTCAAATATATCATTTAAATGTGTGACTTAATAAATATTATTTTCTCTTGTTTTATCATTTAGATTTATCAATTTAAAATTGTAAAGTTTTTATTACATCATAACAATTTGCGTGAAATATTACAAAAGGTACAAAAACACTTTGTTTGATATTTTGCCAAAATCTTGATAAAGTTTTAAATTTGCCTTTTATTATGCAAGTAATATTGTTTCGTTCTATCATTGTTGTATTGTTTAAGTCAGACATTTAATACTTCAAGCTTATATAAAATTAATAAACTTTACAATAATTATATTCAACATAACTTACTCGAATAATAGCACAAACTGAAAAGTTTGTTTTAACTTAATAATGCTTCACACAATTCAGATTTGAAAAATTGTTCAATCAATATTTTAAAATGCATACATGAGTAAAATATAGTGACTTCGATATGCTTCCTCATTTACCTGTAACTTTTGAAATACATAAACTTTTGTAGCATAACAATCCAGTAAATCCATTCAATTTTCCACACAATAAAAACGAGAAATTATGTATAACAAAACTTTGACGGAGTTGTTCTATGTATATGGAACTAACAACTAGAATTTTCCATTTTTTTTTTACAACACTAAAAAACTTTCTTATGTACGAGTATGTATATGGATGTGGAAATTAGTTTCGTTAGAAAAATTTTGAGCATTTTGCTTTTTTGATGGAAAATTTATTTTACTTTTACTAACTTAGTTTTAGAATTTATTGTTTAACATGTTTAAAGAATTAACTTGAAATTAAAAGTGAAAATGACAAAGATATTCTAAAAATTCTACATGTAGATATTTATGATAAAATACACCAACTTATACAAACAATAACAAAAGGTAAAGTTTTATCACAAGACAGGAAGGTCAGGCTATTTTTTCGTTTCAAAAAGGATATAAGTATTTGTCAACTATATCTATGCGGCTGTATCTTCAATAAAGTGAACCAGTCTAGCCCCACTTTTGATAAATTGATCAAAGTTTTACGCTGAATTCACGATTGGTCAGATTAAAATGATATTTCGTTGAATATTTCCGATTTATGTAAATGGCCGTGGCTAATCCATCAAATGTTAACCAGAACTAATATTTATTTATTCTTAACATTAATTTGGTATTAAAAGGAAAAGTACATAAAGAAGCAATGAAATTAAGATGGAAAAATTAAGAAAGTGCCTTCTATTAATCAGAAAAGTTTTACATTTTTTGAAACAATGGGCTGAATGCATTAATACTAGCATATGCTATTTCCGTAAAAATTTTAAGCAAATGCTTCTGCTTGTATCTTTTGGTCGTATATGTTAGAATTTGCTGAATTTGCGAAATTTGCCAAACTGCTGCTTTATTTGATATGCATAAACACTGGCATTTACTAAATTTTAGAAGTAAATGCTCGAAATATTCCATTCTGCCGCATGGCAGCTTAAAATACCATTTGCTTTTAGCATAAGCAATTTTTTTAGGAATTTGGCCCAATATGCACCACAATCTAATAAATTCTGTTTTTGAGTAAGAGCTCAATCACAACAGAAGCAAAAGGCAAAATAACATTAAATTAGCAATGATATTAATATAAATAATTAAAAAACTACATCCAATCAGTCATGTCACTCTAAAAATTTGGGTTTAAATAGTTTTGCAGATATTACTTTCTTAACGGAATTGAAATTTCTATAAAATAAATGTAAAATAATTGCTTAGTTTTGAGGAGCTTAAAAATAGAAAGAGAAACGCAAGGCTCGTAAAACATAGACAAATTATATCCCAAGATATTGCTAGACTAGGCAGAAATGTTATAGAGCTTCCTAATGCTAAAAATTGACCTAAGCAATTCAAGTATTCAAACATCTTTAGAGAATATTAGAATAATAGAAAACAGTACCCTACAAAAACACGTTATTCAAAAACAGGTTGCTCTAAAGAGAGAGAGAGATCGATTTGTACATCTTATATTGCATTTAATCATGCGATTCGACTGGTATTCTTCAACGCAACATATTTGAACTTGGACAATTTATCTTGGACTTCAATTTAGCTTGGCCAAATGCACGTTTAGGATGGTAAACCACGCATTTAAGTTGACTGGGTAATTCGCTAGCGATTGTTCATAATGTTTTAGATAAGTTTTATCGAATCCAGTTGAAATTACTATATAGTATTTTACATTTAATATTTTATAATCTTTTTGTTTTTTTTAACTACGTGTCGCTAGATGCTTACTTGATCTTTCCGGAAATCCATTCAGGTTTTTCAGGTGTTTCTAAACTAAAACAAATTAATCGATTATTTTATTGCGACATCCTATTTAATAATCAACTTTTTCGTTTTCTATTCTATGAACGCCAAATCCTAATTTACTTCAAAATTAATTATTAAATTATAAATCAGCACATAATACATTACAAATAAATTAAATTGGGCATCCAAATTGCAAGGATAGTAAATTAATCTTCCTGCTTCTAATATAATAAATGGCATATAACAATTTTGATTTTGTAAGTTAAGGTAGTCGTATTTAAAGCCATTTATTTATCATAATGCATTTAGATAGTTTTAAAAGGGTCCAGGTGAGTGTTGTTTTGAATATTTAGTGTGAATTTAACATTTTATATGTATTTCATGTGCGTTTAACTGCATGTAATTCTATTATGAACCAATTTTTGTGCGAATTATGAATTTATACGCTTTGGTAACTTCATTTAACGATTTCAACATTATCATCACAATTTATTGTTCAAAATGAGTAAATTTAATATTTTATTTTCTCTTCCTGAATGTAATTCAATTTTATTTTGTAAATTTAACTAACTACATTTACATATTTTATCATTTCCGACAGTCGGATTTAAAAACACGATACATTATTTTAAAAGGTTCCGTGTGACAGTTTCAGTGTAAATTTAACATTTTAGATTCTCTTCCTGCATGAAATTCTATAATCACATTAACCAATTATACATTTCTACGCATAAGTAATTTCATTTATCGATTTTATCATTACTGTAAGTTGAATTTAAAGCCATTTATTGTTTATAATGTATTGAGTTAATTTTTAAAGGGTCCGGGTGGTAGTTTTAGTGTAAATTAAACATCGTTTATTCTCTTCCTGCATGTAATTCTATAATGGCGGTAACCAATAGGTATTTCTACGCAAAGATAACTTCATTTTACGATATTATCATTATCATGAGTCGGATTCAGCGCAACTTATTGTTGTGAATGTGTAAATTTAATATTTTATATTCTCTTCCTGCATGTAATTCTGTTAAAGCGATATTAATTATTTTTTTATAAGCTGAAATAGTCGGATGAGAGTCGGATTTAAAGACATTTATACTACATAATCTGTTTAGATCAAATCGGTCCGGGTGGCATTTTCATTGTAAATTTAACATTTTATATTCTCTTCCTTCATGTAATTCTATTTTGACATCGGCAAGTAGTTTCTGGCTAACGCCCGCCATAGTTACAACTTTTTTAATATACACAAAATCACCCGGATACGTTTTCGATCGAAATTCACCTTATTCTTCAACAGTGTATTTCGCTGTTGCTCGACAATTGAAGATCTCAAGTCTTTTAAATCGCGTTCATTGAAATCATTATTCGTTGATACTAGTTCCTCTATCTTCTTATCGTTCGTTAATCGTTGATTTAGACCGAAAAGAGCCTGAGCAGGAGTGACATTGATTGAGCGATTTATTGTGTTGTTGATAACAAATTCCTTTTCGTTTAAGATTTTGTCCCATTGACCATGTTTTGAATTAGCTACCAATTTTGACATATTAATGTTCACCTCACGATTAAGTCTCTCAGCTTGCCTATTACTTTGTGGCGAATAAGCAGCCGTAAGTACTTGCCTAACACCACGATCCCGTAAAAATTCAACAAATTTGAATGACGAAAAAACATGACCCTCTATCGGTATGGATACGTTTTGTAATAAGTATTTAATATTGTAATAAGTATTTAATTACTTCATCCGAATTAGTAGTTTTAGTTGGAAATAACCGAATGAACTTGGTGAAACCATCCACTATACACAAAACGTACTTATTCTTTTTATTTGACATTGCATTGGGCTGGAACTCAATACACGTAATACAAGTTTTAATAAAATCTCCTATCTTAGCGGTCTTATCGTGAAAGAAAAAACTACGTCTCACTAGTTCACAAGTTTTTGCAACACCTACATAACCTATTTCATGATATTTTCGGATTACTTTGTTCTCCAAAATAGCCGGAACAAACAAAATCAACTTTTGTCTGAATTTGCGGATCTCATATCTACTGTGTTCCTGTCCATTGAACGATAACGAGTTCTTTATTGACACTATAAATTCATCTTTCTGTTGCTGTTAGAAGTTTGGTTAGGGTAAACTCCGTCGAGTGCATCAACATGTTTCATCTTGTCGCCCAATTTGTGGAATATTTGATACGAATAATTTTCTAAAAATAACGCCCACCATAATATTCGGTTATTATCTCCCTGCTTTGTTAAAGTTTTGTTTTTACTGCTTGACAATCGGTCACAATAACAACCGAGCAGGTAAATGTGGTACCTTTTGAGAGCATACACAATCGCAAGAGTTTCTAACTCATATGAGTGATATTTACTCTCCGCTATCGTAGTTCTGCGACTAAAATATGAAAACGGATGTAATGCATTATGAATAAGCAAAACAGCGCCAAAACCAACTTGGCATGCGTCTGTATGTAGTTCTGTATGTGCATTAGGGTTATTTATTGTAAGGACTTGACTTGACGAAAGTATCTGTTTGATTGTTTCGAACGACTTTAGTAGTACTTTCATAGCCTACAAATTTCCCCGCACCATTTACTATTAAATGAAACCCCGCACAGGTAACATTATTTAACGTTTTTATCATTATTTCGAGTTTGACTAAGTGTAAATTTCATATGTGTAAATTTAATAATTTATATTCTCTTCCTGCATGTAATTCATTTACGGATACATACATTTTATTTCTCTAAATTTAAATAGCTTCATTTACCGATTTTATCATTACCGTGAGTCGGATTTTAAAACATTTAGTGTTTATAATGTGTTTAGAGAATTTTAAAAGGGTTCAGGTGGCAACTGACACATTAATGGTTAATTTAACATTTTATATCCTCACGGTAACCAATTATGCTTTTCTTCACATAGTTAACTTCATTCAACGATTTTATCATTATCGTGAGTCGCATTCAGTGTCATTTATTGTTCGTAATGTATAAATTTAATATTTTATATTCTCTTCCCGCACGTAATTCAATTAGCTACGGCGATATCAATTTTGTTTTTCTGTGCTGAATTAACCACATTTACTTATTTTATCATCACCGTGGGTCGGATTTAAAGACATTTATTGTTCATAATTTGTGTAGATAATTTTAAAAGGGTCTGGGTGGCAGTTTCAGTGTAAATTTAACATTTTATATTCTCTTTCTGCATGTAATTCTGTTAATGGAAAATTAATTATTCTTTTCTTTGCAAAAATAACAATATCTACCGATTTTATCATTACCGTGAATCGAATTTAAAGACATTTATTGATTATGTTAGTTAAATTAATCTTAAATGTTTCCGGGTGGCAGTTTTATTGTAAATTTAACATTTTATATTTTCTTCCTGCATGTAATTCTATAATTACGGTAACCAGTTATGCTTTTCTAGGCACAGATAACCTCATTTAAAGTTTTTATTATTATCATAAGTCGTATTCAGCGCCATTTATTGTTCACAGTGTGTAAATTAACATTTTATGCTTTAATATTTTAATTATGGCGATGTAAACTTTGTTTTTCTAAATTTATATAACTATATATACTGTAAAAGACGTTTATTGTTTATAATGTGACTGCTTAGACCATTTTCTCCTTCCCATTATCCTTTTACTGCATGTAATTCTATAATGACGGTAACCAATTATGCATTTCTACGTAAAGGTAAATTTATTTAACGAATTTATCATTATCGTGAGTCGTATTCAGCGCCATTTATTGTTCGTAAAGTGTAAATTTAATATTATTTATTGTTTTCCTGCACCTAATTCTACTAAGAGGATAATAATTATTTATTTCTAAGCTGAAAGTATCGGATATAAAGACATTTATTTTTTATAGCTTGTTAGGTTAATTTTAAAAACGCAGGCCGGGTGGCAGTTTTATTGTAGTAAATTTAACATTTTATATTTTCTTCCTGCATGTAATTCTATAATGACGGTAACCAATTATGCATTTTTAGGCATAGGTAATTTCATTTAACGATTTTATCAATAATGTGAGTTGGATTTGAAGGCAATTGTTCTTAATGTGTAAGTTTAATATTTTAAATTCTCGTCCCGTATATAATTCTATTAAAGGAATATTAAATATTATTTTCTTAGCTTAAATAACCATATATACCGATTTTATCATTACCGTGGGTCGAATTTAGAAACATTTTTGTTTTATAGTTTTTTAAGTTAATCAAAAAAGGTTCCGGGTGGCAGTTTTATTGTATATTTAACGTTTTACATTCTCTTCCTGCATATAATTTTATAATAACTGTAACCAATTTTACATTTCTACTCATAGATAACTTCATTTAACGATTTTATCAATTGCACAATTTATTGTTCATAGTGTGTAAATTTAATGTTTTGTATTTTCTCGCTGCACGTAATTCTATTAAGGGTATTCTAATTATTCTTTCAATAACTACATTTACCAATTTTATCATTATTGTAAGTCGTATTTAAAGTCAGTAATTTACTGTTTGGATAATGTGTTAAGAAAATTTTAAATCGGTCCAAGTGGAAGTTTTAGTGTAAATTTAACTTTTTATATTCTCTTCCTGCATGTAATTCTGTCATTACCGTAACTAATTATGCATTTATTCGCATAAGTAACTTATTTAAAATTTTTATTATTATCGTGAGTTGGATTAAGCTCCATTTATTTATCATATGTGTTAATTTAATATTTTATATTCTCTTCCTGCATGAAATTCATTTACGGCTACACAGATTTTGTTTTTTAACCTGAAATAACTTATTTTATCATTACCGTTTATCGGATTTAATGAAATTTATTGTTAATAATTTGTGTAGATAATTTTAAAAGTGTCCGGGTGGCAGTTTTATTGTAAATTTAACATTTTATGTGTTCTTCCTGCATGTAATTCTATAATGACGGTAACCAATTATGCATTTTTAATCTTAGGTAATTTCATTAAACGATTTTAGCATTACCGTGAGTTGGATTTGAAGGCAATTGTTCTTAATGTGTAAATTTAATATTTTAAATTCTCTTCCCGTATATAACTCTATTAAAGGAATATTAACTATTTTTTTCTTAGCTTAAATAACCATATATACAGATTTTATCATTACCGTGGGTCGAATTTAAAGACATTTATTGATTATAGTTTGTTAAATTAATCTTAAATGTTTCCGGATGGTAGTTTTATTGTAAATTTAACGTTTTATATTTTCTTCCTGCATGTAATTATATAATGACGGTAATCAATTATGCTTTTCTAGGCACAGGTAACTACATTTAAAGTTTTTATTATTGTCATAAGCCGTGTTCAGTGCCATTTATTGTTCATATGTGTAGTATTCCAATTATGGCGATATAAACTTTGTTTTTCTAATTTTATTTAACTATATTTACTATAAAAGACGTTTATTATTTATAATTTGTATAGATAATTTTAAAAGGGTCCGGGTGGCAGTTTTAGTGTAAATTTAAAATTTTATTTTCTCTTCCTGCATGTAATTCTATAATAACGATAACCAATCATGCATCTCTATGCATCGGTTACTTCATTTAACGATTGTATCACGGTGAATCGTATTCCGCTTTATATTCTATCCTGCATGTTTATTGAATTATTGTGATACTAATTTTTTGTCTCTAAGCTCAATTATCTACATTAAACGATTTTAATATTAAAGTGATTTGGAGTTAAAGACATTTATTGTTCATAACGCGTTTAGGTGATTTTAAAAAGGTCCGAGTTGAAATTTTATTGTAGATTTGATGGTTAAAATTCTTCAATTATGCATTTCTACTCATAGTTAACTTACTTTAACGTTTTTATCATTATTATAAATCGTATTCAGCCCCGTTTATTTTACATAATTTGTAAATTTAATATGTTATATTCTCTTCCTGCATGTAATACAATTACGGAGAGACTATTTTTTTTTTAAATTTAAATAAATACATTTACCGATTTTATCAATAGCGTAGGTTGGATTTAGAGATATTTATTGTGTATAGTGTATTAAGTTAATCGTAAAAGTTTCCGAGTGGCAGTTTTAATGTTAATTTAACGTTTTATATTCTCTTCTTGCATGTAATTCTATAATGATAGTAACCAACTAAGCATTTCTTTTCATAGTTAAGTTGATTTAACGATTTTATCATATTCACGATATAGTCATATTCATTACATAAATTTTAAATTTAATATTTTATATTCTCTTCCTGCATGTAATTCAATTATGGTAAAACTAATTATGTTTCTCTAAGTTCAAATCTCTTATTGACCCTTTTGTCATGTAATTCTTCAACGACCACTACTAATTAAACGTTTCGAAAGTTATTTACCATTACTAACCAACCACCAGCGCTTTTTATTGTTCATAATGTCTGAATACATTAATTATCTTTCATTAACAAGCTTTTATGCTTTTCTAATCTTAGGTAACTACATCTAATTATTTTATCATTTTCGTGAATCGCATTCGTTGCCACTTATTGTTCGAAATGTGTTTGAATAATTTTTATCGGAACAGATTTGACTTTTTTTGTAAATTTAATATTTTACATGCTCTTCCTGCATGTAATTCAACTATGGCGATAACCATCGAAAATTAGTGCCGTTGATTGTTCACATAGCGTTTGGATAATTTTATCTCTTCCTGCATATAATTAAAATTCAGCGATATTTAATTATGTGCCTACATATATAATTTTAAATGAATTTTATATCCGTTTGATTATTAAATCACTACGGTTTATAAGTTGACCTCACTGAGTAATTAGATTTTTCTAGTTGATTTTATATTTGTAAAAAAGGTTATATAATTTAGAAAGGATATTAACATAATAATTACTTATCAACTTGAAAATTATAATAAAATGTATTGATGTGATTTCCTATTCAACTATTTATAGCTTATAATTACGGTTTTTCTTTGCAATCTGTCACTAATCAATTTTTATTAATCATACTTTAAAATGAATTGCACAGTAAAAGTAGTACGTGTGAGATGACGACCGATGTATGATGATTTTTACACAATTTAGCCATCACTCATCAATCCATCATTTTTTTTAACCATCTATTTTTGTTCTTTACGATTTATTGCATCTGTCTTTATTATCATTAATATTTCGTCTTAGTAATGAGAACCATTAGCTGGTATAGAGTTTATTACAAATTAAAATGATTTTGTAATATTCTTTTATTACAAATAATTATTTTTATTTTTAAAGTAGCTTCGAAGCGAAAGGAATAAATAGCTATCTATTCAATTAGGGAAATTATTTGAAAGATGCACTCATGAAAATAATCATCCAAAGATGAAATATGTCATATAATTATCATGTATATTTTTAACTTTCATAATTTGCTAATATGCGCTAATGGTAGTTACTTAAGTTACAATAAATTTATTAACTAACCACATGCATCGCGAAACATATTTATATTAATTTGAGACATTTCGATTAAAAAAATTAATACTTTTCGATGTTCAATTAATTGTGGTTATTCATTTATTTTTCGTAATATATAATTTAATTAAATTGCGTATGAAACAAAATTATTATATTAATGTCACTATTAACTAGTCAACCAAAGAATTTTTTATTTATTTTTGGTATTAAATTTAATTATTTTGTCGCTTGTATTAAATTGTAATGTGTGCGGTTACAGTATATGTACTGGATTATATTTAATTGTATAAAGAGCCAGCTAAAAATTAAATGCAATTACCCAAAAATGTTTTAATGTTGATGTTATTAAAAAAATTATTATTGGACTATCATTATTTGCGCTGTAATATTTGATTTAATTTTATAGTTTAAAAAACATATCTTTGCAAAATATTGTGTTCGTAAAATATGGGATTACCACTAAAAAAACTGATTGTTCCGCCATCTGAAATTATTCTATTAGAAAATATTCCTTTAAACCAAAACACTTAGATACGGTTCACCTATCTTTAAACTCATTGAAATTCTAATTCCTTTAATGCAAAATTTATTAAATTTTGAGCAGGTTTAAAACAGACATTTTAGGTGGTAAATATATATAATATGGTAAATTGGTAAAGTAACCGTCAAGGATACAATTATGTATATGTATAATAAAATTGGACATGAAGAAAAGTCCGGTAAAAAAATTCCTTTATCATTAAATTAAGATCAATGGTAAAATATTTTTTATTGTCGTTTTAGCATACACACAAACACTAATATGTATACACGCAATAGTATCAACCGAAATTATGAAAATTAATATTACCAGCTTAGGACGAAGCCGCACACTGTTTTTGTGGTTAACGAAAGATTTTTCATTTTCTAACTAATACGATTTTTCTCCATGGTTATAAAGTATTTTCCATCATGTTGCCACTAAGTCGTAATTTGTTTTACTTTTCCTTATTATTTTTTATTTGTTGGGGTTGCCTCTTCTGTATCACAGGTGTAAAGATTTACATCGGAATTTAACGTAGCAAAGCAGGGTAAATAATAATAATCATAATCATAATACTAATAAAAGGAAGAAAATCATAATAATTTTCGTTCATAAAAAAAAAAAACAAAAAAAAAAAAAAAAATAAATGTTTGTCATAAGGCTTACCGTTATAAAAGGTAGCTAAATAATATCATCAAATTTTATTTTTATTATTTAATACATTTTAAGTCTTTTCAATATAACCATAGCGATCCGGCTTAATGTTAATTATGGAGATTTTGGGGTAACTTGAACCATTATACTCAAATATACGTATAAAGTATTAGAATTATTATTACTACACTGATTATTAATGAAATTATTCATTATTATGTTATGTGCGAGGATGATATTGCGTCACCGACTAATGGAGTATTTTTGAAGATTATTTTTTATTTAATTTTATCAGTAGAATACGTTTCCATAAAAATGACGAAAATTTTCTATGTGAAAAATCAAAAAAATTAATCTTCTTTAATTTTGAATTTGTGTACGTTAAACTCGTATATAAACGTTAGTGTCTCGTACTCACCCAACAAATAGAAGCATTATAATATTAAAATTTTTCGAGGATTTTCTAAATCTACTTAATTTAGATGGTTTAAGACTAATCCATTTAGGGATATATTTTGTTTTATCGCGAACCAACAATTATTTTAAATTACCATATTACCGAATTTTTGTTTAAAGTCATTGAATCCAAATTATTAAACCTTAATAATAAACACAAAATATGAACTGTCCACCAGACAAGTGCTCTAATTAAGATTAATCCATAGATTCTAAACAGCTTAATTTAGTTAATCAAATTATTCGGCCATAGATGAAAAAATGGTTTTCCGTGTGGCTTATATAATCTATTATTTTTTTCTAAAGGGAAAAATCGACCTATACCGCTTCTCTCTTTCAAACCGTATTCATAAAGTATTGTTGAACGATGTTTAGGTGAGCCCAGCGAAAGTTTTTACACACCATCGTTTTCAATCTCTGTTGAAACATGTAGTAAGAAATTAATTTTTCTCGTGTCTAGTTCCATATGTTCAGATTTATAAATTACGGCTTCGTAAACTACGAGTGAACCATAGTTATAAATTCTAATTCAGTTTTAATAATTCCACAATTTTTATTAAAACTTTCTTATAACTAAACTCTAAATTTATTGGGTGTACAAATAATTTTGAGCGATTTCCAAGAGATGGCGTAACTAGTATTAAATCGCATCGCACCATCTTGTGTAAAAGCGATAAATATTCATGTAAAAGCGTCATCATTTCCCTCTAAAAATCAGTATGTGTCATTTTGCTTGCGGGAAACGCTGCTTTTTTTGGTTTAATTTGCAGAAAGCTTGCATCTGATGAACATTCATTGCTCTGTGAAGCATATTGGGAACATATTCCATCAATAAAATCATTTGTGTACTGGTTCCGGCATTTCAAAAATGGCGATTTTGACACCAGTGGTAAAGACCGCGAAGGGAGGCCAGTAAAGTTTGAAGATGCCGAGTTGAACGCATTATTGGGCCAGATTCATGCCAAACTCATTGGGAGTAACTCAACAAGCAATTATTAAAAAACGACTCAAGGCCATGTGTATGGTGCAAAAGCAAGAACATTTGGATTTTGTCGTACAAACAACTGCTCCAAAGGTAAAAACGGAAGGATTTTTTGCTTTGAATGGTGACGGGGGACGGAAAGTGGATCCACTATGATAACCCAAAGCGCATCAAGTCATACATCAACTTCAACGGCCAAACCGAATATTCATGGAAAGAAGCTAATGATTTGCATCTGGTGGAATCAGTGAGGAGTGATCTACTATGAGCTGCTCCAGCATAAAGAAACCATCATTGGAGAACGTTATCAACAACAATTGATGCAATTAAGCTGAGCATTGAAGCTCGAACGCCTACAAAATTCCAGAAGACTTTCAGCACGAGAACGCTTGGCCACATGTTGCAAAAGTCGTCACGGAAAGTTTGAAGGCCCTTCCACGGGATGTCCTACTTCACCCGTCGGATAGCACTTGGCAAGAAGCCAAAAATTTGGTACTCTATCCCTAAATCGGCAAGGAACGAGAAAAATGAACTCAACTCAACCTAACTTTTAACTTAACCCACAAATCACCCCAAATAAACCCAAAACTGAACCCTTTACTAAACCACTACTCAACACCAACTCAAATTTAACTCAACCCTCAACCCTCAAAGATGATCCTGAAAAATTACTTGGAGCCGTATGGACGATAACTTTTTTGGATCTCCAGTGAATGATCTATCCAACTTTATGCTTTTCAGTTTTGCTAATTTTGAAAAGTGCCAATTCAATGAGGTTTTTAATAATACGGGACGTATTTTGGACCTTATATTTTGTACATTGTGACATTGAATCCTGCCAGATTTAGCGAGACATTCAAGTACCACACTGCCATTTGATTTCAAGAAAGCCAATATTCCGTTTTTAAACAATTTTCTCGTGAATGTTGATTATACAAGATTGTTTTATTATTTGCGGATTTCAGACACTCTCGCAGAGTTTTATAAAGTTTTATTTAGTGACTTTAAATTATTCGTTCCGAAGATTTCTGCGAGTTCTACATACTCCGAATCGTGGTTCAACTATATAGTCTAAAGAATTTAGGTAACCTTAAATCGAAAGCTGCCAAGCTCTATAACCATTCTGCGGATGTAAATGCTAAATGCTTTCTCTATTAAATGTATGTTTTAGCAATTTAGGATGTAATTTGTGTCAACCAGAACCAATTTTTTGCGTGCTTATCGGCGTGTTACGACCTTTAATAATGGCTCTCAGGAATTATATCACTCATTTGGTAGCTTTTCGTCCGTGCTTAGGTCGGACTTCTATATGGACGATCTTATTTCCGGCGCAAATACCCTAGACGAAGCCTTAAATCTCCAAAAGGACCTAGTTGCTCTACTGAAAAAAGGTAGATTTAAATTACGCAAATGGTCGGGAAATCATCCAGCTCTACTAGATAACATTGCCATGGAAGAAAGGGAGCTTTCGTCATGGAACATAACCGATGGGACCAAAATGATTTCAGTGTTAGGTATAAAGTATCATCCAATTAAAGATTTGTTTTATTTTAAGATCGAGCTGCCTGAAGTCACCAATTTCATTAAAAGGATTTTTTATCGGAGACGTGACGCATTTATGATCGTTTAGGGTTTTTGTCACCGTAACCATAGGCCTAAAAATCCTATACCAAAAATTATGGATTGCAGGGATTGACTGGGATGATAAGTTAACTCCAGAATTACAGCAAGATTATCTGCATATAAGAAATCAACTCGACCAACTATCCGAAATAAAAATTCCTAGATGGCTTTATACATCACAATCAGATGTAGAGTTGCATTGTTTCGCAAACGCATCAAAAGACGCCTACGCTGCAGTGATATACTCACCTACGGTTAATGATGGCGTTGTCAGCACTAACCTAATCGCAGCCAAATCGAGAGTAACCCCTTTCAAGATCGTTTCCGTACCCAAATTGGAATTATGCGGTGCAACCCTACTAACCAGATGATTACGCCTAATCATTGAGGCTCTGAAACTTAAAGAAGAGCCCAAGATTTATTTGTACACCTATTCCTGAATTTATGTCGAAACACCCATATGAAAGGCCAAAACAAGTTAAAGCTACCATAGAACCAAGCACGGGAAGTTTAGTGCATCATTCCACAATAAAAACCCACACTCCGAGCTACTACTTACCTTGATAAATCGAATATCCAATTTTCGTACTGTGACAAATATTTTAGGCGATATTCTGAGATTCATCAAATATTCACGAAACAGATCATCGGTAAAGAAAGTTGGTATAGTTCTTTCCGTATCAGAGTTTCAAGATGCTCAACATCTTATTTTTAGAATGGTGCAAGCGGAGTCTTATGAACTCGAAATAAAACATTTAAAAAACAATCTACCATTACCGAAAAAATCTAATTTATTTTCTTGTCATTCTTTTTTAAATGGAAACGGGCTACTCCGGGTTGGAGGAAGATTGAGCCATGCAGACATAACATATGATGCCAAACATCCTATTTTATTACCAATGAGACATGCCCTTACCGAATTGATTGTGAGGGAAACGCATCATGAACACTTTCATGCTGGATTACAACTAATGGTGTCAACCATACGAAAACAATTCCAAATAGCAAGAGCAAAAAACCTGATACGTCACATCATCCATAGGTGTTTCATCTGTCGTCGTCATAAAGGCCAACAGCAACAACAATTAATGGGACAATTGCCAGAATGTAGAGTCACCAGAAAAGTCAAACCATTGGTTCAAGTTTTAACAGATCTTGCTGGACCTTTTGTTTTAAAAACACATCGCAATCGAGGCTCTAAAACATATAAAGTATATTTGATCATTTTTATTTGTATGGCCACAAAAGCAGTATCGCTGGAAATTGTTTTAGATTTGAGCACCAATACCTTCATAGCAGCATTGAAAGGATTTTGCGCGGTACAAGGATATTGCCATGATATATTTTGTGACAATGGCACGAACTTTGTCGGTGCTTCAAAGGAAGTTCGCGACTTGTACCAAACATTCACCAGCAAAGTCGACTTAAACAACGTTCAGGCCTGGTGTACCGAAAAATTAATTAAATTCCATTTCATTCCTCGAGCAGCACCGTCATTCGGAGGCCTTTGGGAAGCCGCAGTGAAGTCCTGCAAACTCCACATTAGACGAGTGTTAGGAGAAACTCATCTAACCTACAAAGAACAGATAGAAGCGTTATATCTGTCTCCGGATTCTTATGATCCACTGACACCGGGACATTTGATAACTACCCAATCATTCACCACGTTACCAGAACCGAATTTGACACCTGTAAACATAAACACATTAACCAGATGGCAAATTACTCAGCAAATGTACCAAAGCTTTTGAAATAGATGGTCAAAAGATGTCACTAAATAAATTCCAGAAGTGGCACAATCTGAACCCAAATTTTAAAACAGGCGATTTGGTACTGATTTCGAACCAGGGTTTACCAATATCCAAATGGCCACTTGCCCGAATATCATCAGAACACCCAGGAGATGATGGCATCGTTAGGGTCGTTACCCTGAAATTACCAAATGGCACTGTTATAAAGCCACCGGTTAACAAATTTTACCTCTTACCACCACTTACCGTAAAATAAACATCTTATTTTCTGAATGCAACCAATTTATCGAAAATCTGATGTTAATGTAATAGATCTATGGTAATGTCATTTTTTTTATCTGAAAATTTTCAAAGCCAACATACTGCAAGACCTAAAATCTCATCTGTTGTATTTTAACCATCCAGCAACCAGCTAAATTTATTAATCGAGAATTTTGTAAAACAGAATTTTGTTATGATAATGTTTATCATCCTGATGAGTCTTCACTTTTTTTTTTCTACAGTTAGTGCTAAGATGGTTATTTCTTAAATTTGTAAATTTCTCCAATTTTTACCTTAATTAAATTCTAAAATATAAATTACATACAATTTATTTTGTTTAGAGCTCAAATATCTAAAAAATTATAAAATGAAATGTTGAATTCCTACAATTTTTAAAATTTATGAAATTTTTAATCGTCTGAGACTTTCGAAATCCCTAAATTTCTTACAACGATTTCTTAACAAATATATTGTGGTCTTGGAATAATACCGGCGGAGCTCCCAAATAAAAGTATTTTAGAGAAATTATATGGGTTCCTTTCAAAATCAAAATACCACTGAAAGAATGAAAAGCAGTGAAGTTTATCACTGTATTATCTGGTACCGTTATGAATATGGATTACACCCACAATAACGGCATCGGCACGCAACCCTCAAAATTCAATGCTGAAAATATTAAGGATACAGGAGAGCGGGAAATCAACAGCGGGGGAGAAACAAAGCTCATCTGTAGCAGTACAAATTTCGTATCAAAGCAAAGCCAACTTAATAAATAAAGCCTCCATGTTGACTATATTTTTTTAAAAGCTTTTTTTAAGGTATCAAAAAATCCAAAAGAAAATGTTTATTCCATAGTTTTTATATGGAGAGATATGACCTCAGTTTATTCAAAATATATTAATGAAAATTGACTCGAAATTAATTTTATTTTGATTCAATTGAAACTATAAACTTTATTTTCCACCTGACTTGGACGATTTTTTCGTGAGCTTTTCCAATTTACGGTAATAATGATAACAAAATAAGATATTTTATATCTGAAAAAGCTTAAAAGTAGAGTACATGCATGTAAAAAAGAGATATAAATATAAAGGAAAACAATAATAAACAAGACAAACAATATAGAAACAAGGTAAACATAAGAGAAATGAAGCAAACACATAATATGAAGCATATTATCAGATGACAGCTAATAAAAAGCAAAGCCTACCCAAGTAACAATTTGAAACTGAAATTCCAAAAAATCGAAAGTAAGGATTTCTGATCAGTTTTTATGCAACTATTTTTTTTGAACCGGTTCCGCAATGATTACAACATCGTATAATTAAACCTTTTCAAATCGAATTTTACAAAACTCTATTGTAACTGTTAAGTTTTACTGAAATGGTTTCAAAGTTCCAAAAAAATCGTAGAAATGGCTTCATAAACGTGCTGTTGTAACTGGTTTTCTTGAAGCCGTTTTAAATTCTTTTAATTTGGAAGATTTAAAAGATAAATCAACGGGTTTTAAAAAGCTATATTATAACTACCAAAAAATTATTGCCATTCGAAAGGAGCATCAGCCAATACTGAATGTGTAACTGATATCGAAAGATTAGTCGAAATCAGTAGCAACTCTACCAGGAACATTTCTTATTCACCATGTACGTATACATCTTCCACAAATGAAGCTTTAGAAACTGCCGGGAAAATTGGAAAGGCTAACCATACAACAAATAAAATTGATCAACAACAATATTATCATTGTCATTCGGAATCTCCTCCAATCAATACTGAATGTCTAACAGAAATCGGGAGATTAGTCGATATCAGTTGCAACTCTTCCAGGAGTATTTCAACACCACCATCTATGTATTTATCTTACATAAAAGAAGCTGCTGTGGAAACTTGCGGAAAAATTAAAAATGTCAACCATCCGGGAAATAAAATTAATCGACAAGAACATAACCGTTGTTTTTCGGAATCACAACAATGTACTGGTAGGAAAAGCAAAGAGTTATAAAGTAGTAAATTTTCAAAATAATAATAAGCTCCGTTGAATAATTCCGCCCGCAAAAATGAACTAATTTCGTGACTCCGAAGCGTAATTAATTAACTTTAAATTTTAAATCCATTCTGCAACACGAACTTTTTAATAACTGAACTAAATCTAGGCGAAATTAATTCATTTTTTTCATTTCATTAATTCATTTCCATTTTTTAAGTAAATCAATTGACTTTATTAATTATTTCCATTTACTATGGAAATAAAGTCAATTGGTTTTATTTCTTTTTTAAATGGAAATAAAGCCAATAGACTTTATATCCAATTTACAGTTCAGTATTTCAGTTTTAAGTTAATTGCTGTCGGTGACTGAAAGAAAATGAGATGAAATTCTGGAAAAGTAAGATTTAATTTTAAAATATTCTGGAAAATGGAGGTCCAATATTAAAATTATTTAGATTGGAATTAATAATAATTGCTTCGTCAACCTTGTAGAGACAGATCAAAGAATTTTTATCGCTTTTATCGATTCTTCTGATAGCAGCACAAATGTTAAAAACAGTAAGTTTTTTCAATTTAATTCGTACCTTAGAGGATGGGATCAAACTTTGCCAGGATTAAAATTAAATATCCATTTTCCAGAATTTCATGTATTTCTTAAAAGGCGCTGCAGTCATTCACAGCAATTAATTTGAAGCTTAAATACTGGAATATTAATTTAGCGAATTGAGTTTATTCCCATAGTAAATGGAAATTATGCAAATTGAATTCATTTCGGAATCAGTTTTTTTTACAAAAATGACTTTATTTTCAGTTTAACTGAATGGAATCTTGAATCTAAAAAGAAATTGAAATAAAGTCAATGGCTTTAATTTCCATTTGAATAAGAAATAAAGCTAATTATTGACTTTATTGCCGTTGATATTACATATTTATCTGCACCACATACCTATTCGTGAAATATTAAGATACAAATTTTAGTGAAATTTGTAGTAATAATTGTTTATAAATAATTTCAGATGATGATCCAACACACAATGAACATGAAAAAGAAAATCAGTTTGTGGAAATCATTAGCAACCCTAATGGTAACTTTCCATCACGGAATAGTCATTATGAATCCACACAATATACGAGTACATGTATGCATAATATTTAAATTATTTCTTTATATTTTAATTAAATTTTTTTAATATTTTTTAGCAAATTACAGTTACTCTGGAGACACTGGAAATTATTCTCTAAACAACAAGTTAGACTACATTGCCAAAATGTTCACAGAACGAACAAATCAAATCATAAAGAATCAAGCTGATTTAAAGGCTTCTATCGATGTATTAATTCAAAAGACTCTTGCTGTGCAGCCAAGAAGCTTATCACATGACAAACCTGACGATATAGAATTACCTATTAGCACAGTTGAAGGACTGGAGAATTGCGAGTGGAAATTAAAATCAAATCCTGAATTTAAAAATCAAATGGTAAGTACTTACTCGTAAATAGCTGAAAAATGTGAGTGCCAGAAGTGAGTTTATTTTGTTCGAAGGTATGGGACAGTCGCTTAGCGTCGTTACTCAAACTTGCCATTTACAACAGAAAAGGTCACTTTCAACACTTGACCCATAAATATCTATTTTATGGTTTTTAATTTTAAATATTTGTTATTCTTAGATTGCATACATGTCAACGTTCGGGGGGCCCAATGAGAGTGGATGTGCTCGTATCATTATGAAACAATTCATTGCAGATGGTGTACTTGTTTTATACTCGTGGGGTGGTACAACAGTAAAAAAAACCGTTCCTGCCATTTAATGAAATAAGGAACGTAATTATGGTAGCGGTAAAAAAGAAATACTATATGTAGAGTTTACAGATCACGAGAACAAGAAGTTTTTGAAAGAATATTTAAAATCTGCCAATACAACATTAAATTGAGCCTCAGAAAAAATGTCGTCATGCAGCGATTGCAAATTCAAAATATAAAAGTGAAAAAACATTCGAATCATGCATTTAGATTTTAAATGTTAGATTTAATTAAATAATTTTTTAAAAGTTTTGCTGTCACACGTTAAATTGAATTTCAAAATTAAACTACAAATTTATTTTATTTATTAAAGTTTCTGTACTTTATAGAATTACATTTTTATTATTTAAAATCAAATAGTATTTTTATTGTGTCTTGCCTCAAAAAGTTGGTAGAACTCCCCATTTTCGATTTATCTGGTTTCGGTGTAGTGAAATGAAAACATGATATGACTTAATCAGAAGAATTTTTAGCTTCTTCAAGAGTGTTATGATTTTGTTATTAAAGAAAGTCGAATTGAGTTGTCAAGTGCTAGATTTTTTATTTATTATAAAGGATATTTTTTCATATCCTTTATAATAAATAAAATTCACTTCGCGCAGAAATAAACCGAAACGTTGTTCTTGTGAAAGTATTTTTACTTTACCAAAATGTTTACAAAAAACCCGTTTCGGATTTTCTGAAACGGATTAAAACAGGTTTACGGACAGCATCGATTAATTCACATCGGTTTTTGCTAAAATTGTTTAAAATAAGTTTAGAACGGGAACCGTAAAACTTAAAGGTTTCAACAAACTCGATCAAACCAAGGTTATATCTTAAACCATAGATATACTTGAGGTTGTGAGGTATATAAGAAGGTTCTAAAACAATTTTTGAAACATTTTAGTTTTGATACCAAAGTTTTAAACTAGTTTTGAAGTCGGTTTGAATACAAAAATTGCCGCTTGGGTACTTAATAAATAATTTTTTTTTAAGAATTAAATTTGTCTGTCTGTAATCAGTTGATTTTTCGGCATTTATTATAGACAAATATATTAATTGCCATGTCCCAATATTTTCGATTTGGTAAATCAGAAAAATACAGAGGCCAATCGCTCATAATATATCTACTGGGAGGGTTCTCATTTTTTGCAGAGTGGTACATTGGTATAACTCTTTGGGCCTTCAGCCAAAATTACGGGGAGGGGGCAAGATATTTCCACTTTTTTCAATAGATATATTTGAGCGATTGGCCTCTGTATTTTTCTGATTTACCAAATCGAAAATATTGGGATTGCCATGAACAATTAATATATTTGTCTATAAAAAATGCCGAAAAATCAACAGATTACAGACAGACAAATAAAATGATTAAAAAAAAATTATTTATTAAGTAGGCTTTGCTTTTTATTAGCTGTCATCTGATAATATGCTTCATATTATGTATTTGCTTCATTTCTTTTATGTTTACCTTGTTTCTATATTGTTTGTCTTGTTTATTATTGTAAACGTCGCGCCTTTTCCTTTATATTTATATCTCTTTTTTACATGCATGTACTCTATTTTTAAGCTTTTTCAGATATAAAATACCTTATTTTGTTATCATTATTACCGTAAATTGGAAAAGCTCACGAAAAAATCGTCCAAGTCAGGTGGAAAATAAAGTTTATAGTTTCAATTGAATCAAAATAAAATTAATTTCGAGTCAATTTTCATTAATATATTTTGAATAAACTGAGGTCATATCTCTCCATATAAAAACTATGGAATAAACATTTTCTTTTGGATTTTTTGATACCTTAAAAAAAGCTTGTTTTCATCATGGAGGCTTTATTTATTAAGTAGGCTTTGATCAAAGCAACCAGGAAAAATTCAACCAGAAAATTAAGTTATAATTCATAAAGTTGTACAGGGAATTAGATACAGCTAAAGATGCATTAGTACAAAAAAAACTTAAAACAACCTCTAAAAGTTGTTTTTAAACATATATAGAGGATGAAGGAGGAGATCATGGACCTCGACAAGAAAATAAATATAGAGGCCACAGGAGAAGGTGAAGTTATGGAAATACTAAGGAGAAAAAAATTAGAGATTGAGAATCATCATTAAACAAACCTCAACTCAATAGAAATCCGATTGCCGAATATAGCAATCCCACATTTTTACGGTGATATCTTGAGATGGTAAGATCTCGCGGATTCTTCCCAGAACCTGGTACGTACAGACCAAGTGCTCATGGACACTCACTTGCTAAAATAATAAGCGAAAGTTTCGCTATGAAACAACTGATTAATTCAATCAAATATTATAAAAGAAACCGTCCCAGTGACAAGTTATTCATAACATTAAATTTGATGCTTTGATAATACATAAACTACGGAAGAAATTAGACAGCGAAACTATCAGAGACAATTATAGATGACTAAAAAAACCTTCAAAATTTATATCAATTTTTGATGCTTTCGGAAAAACGATTTCAACTAATAGAATCAGCAGGATATAAATCGATTTGCCATACCTTAACAATCAGCCAACTACACAACAAACAGATGTGCCAATTGTAAAGGACCATATTTGATGAAGCATGCAAGTCACTTTAGGAGATGTCAACGGTAGATTGCAACAAAACATACACCATCAAAAATCTGTGTAGGTCACATTTAGGTGTTCATAAAATCTCAAACATTTGTTTACATACAAGGGTAAATCTCTTGAATGCGAATATTAAGTCTTGTTGTGCCTAGGATTTCTAATTTTTCCTTACTGTTGCATGCACAACTGCAAACATACAGCACTACTCATTATTATCAAGAAGGAAGAGGGGAAGGAAATTGTATGATGCTTGAGCCTTCTTAACACACACAGACATCCACACACAAACATACTTCCAATTCAACACCCAATCGTGATATTTTTTCTTGGCACGTCGTGAATCGAAACCGAGACCAACCAATGATAAAGCAAGCGTTCTACTCCCTCTACTACCGAGAGCCATAAAGTTGGTTAACCAATACTTTAAAATAATAGCCTTCAGAGGAAAAACTTGAAAACGTTCCAGAGAAAAAGTTGATAGATTTAGCCAAAAACAACGAAAGTTAGAGTCGAAGAAAATGCTTCTCATCATCTGTTTGTGAAACAAAAAGAATAACATCATATTGTAAATACATTATCATTAAGCTAAATCTAATGAAAATTTCCAACCAAATAATATTATATCAGCTCAAGAGACGCTAGAAGCTATCCTTCAGTTAATTAGATGTGCACAACAAAGCCAAATATGAAAGAAATTCATAATATAAAGCAAACCAATCGAAAATAAAAGTAAATTACTGCCATTCTCACCATTTTTATAGGATGTATTACTGAGAGTTGGCGGTCGATTACATAACCAAATGGTCTGGTCATATAATGAAAAATCCCTTGATTGTTTTTTCCCTTGATTTCCACAATCACTTCAAATTGTTATCCTGGTAACTCAAGAAGTCCATAAATCGACAATGTACACAACATCCGAACAAAATGTTGGTTTATAAATGGGAAAAATGTTCTCAGCCAAAAAATATCTAAATGTATGAGATGTCACTGATTCAGTAAAACCAGAATAGCTGTTGCTCGTCTGTTTCTAAAATCAGGAGTTGATTAAGCCGCACCATTCTGTGAAAGAAAGGGAAGAGGCTAAATCAAAGGGAAATCGAAAAAATCGAAAAGGATTACCATACAATTTTTATTGATATGGCAACGAAAGCTATCCACATTAAGGAGGTAAGTGATTCATGGAGGCAGACATGTACCGACATTTTTTGCGACAATGGTACTAATTTTGTTGGTGCTTGCAAGAAATTGGAATTTAAAACATTGGAAACAGTGGAACAAATAGTTTCAAATATTGCAACTTTCGCTGTGGGAAATGGTTCTAAATGGCGTTTCATTCCACTGAGAGCTCGATGGAGTTTATACGTCTTTGCGTAAGCCGCATGGAATGGTTGTAAGCTTTACGGAATATAGCCTTATCCAATGGATTAATTGAGACAGTCACACAAACTTTCAATTTCCTCTTTATTTTTATTTTTTTTCAATTTTGCATTTTTTTATTTTGGAAGTTTAACACTTGGTGACCAAAAATGTATGTTTGTCTATACAATATAAAATATTTTGGTAAAAATAAAAAGAATACATTTATTAAGTTATCCACATACAAATAAAAATCCGAATAGTGAATACTATCGCGACCGTTTCTCATTTCTTCGAATAAACTGTAACGGTGACACATAGTGTGTAATAGAATAAGTTAAATTAATAGCTCAATATTTTACTGTACTAAAATGGAATTTTCCATGATAAAACTGTTCTAGATGTTTCTACGCTATTCTAACTGGAAAAGTCATGGAGCTTTCTAGAAGTTTGGTTTGTGTATACAAAAAGGCGAACGAAGTCGAATTGGATTATTAGTATTTGGTAAGCGATAGTGTGAAGATTAAAAAGGAATTAAAAAGTGTTTTAGTGGAAATAAAAATTATAAGTGTACAGTAAAATTTGAGAATAATTTATATAAAATAATTTTGTGAATTTTTATTAATAAACTGTGTTGTAATAATTCTTATGTTAACTAAATAAATTCGTTGCTGATAAATTGAATTGATTTTGTTTTATTCACAATTCAGTGATACGAAACTTGATTGACAAGGCAAAAACGTAACAACATTTTTGTGTACAGCCGCATCCCGAACAGCCAATATTTGTGACAAAACTTTAAGACCGTCCGTATATTTTATGGAAAGCACTAAATTCTCGCAGAATACACAGTTTATTTAACGGTTCTAACGAATAATAATTTCGAGCGACATTTGTTTTAAGTGTGACACATTTTTATTTTGTTTATATTTTTTGTGAATTTGTGTAGGTAGCTGCTATACACTTTCTGGGCAGAAATTCAGAAATATCTTAGAAAATTTTCCAAAATATAATCTTTTGAATTTTTATATTCTCTAAACAAGTCATTTACATTAAGAAAACAGTTATTTCACCAAAGCTTTTATTACCTCAAAACTACACAAAAATTTTAAGATCTCCGTCATAACGACTTTTTTTATGATGATCGTAATTTCAGAAACGAACCTAAACAAAAACAGAAATTAAATAAATACATATTAAAAATTAATGTTGGTGAAATATACATTTTATTTCCCGCAATAAATTTTCAATTTTTTATCACATTCTATAAAATTAAAAAGTACATTACAAAATACATAATTCTATAAAAATTTTATTATAAACGCAATATTTATTCCTCGGCGGAAAAAGTCTGTTTATTTTCAGTGTTTGACCCCCCAAAAAGTATAAACAACATCCTTGTAGGAAGCAATCAAAAATATCAACCACTACAATATTAAATCATTTTACCAACAGAAATTGATGTTAAACAGATTAAGGGAACATTAAAATTGTGAATTTTTATATCACAAAATGTTTTTTTGTTGTTTGCACCAATATTAATTAATGATTTGGTTTTATGATTAATTGGTGACAAAATAATAAAACATGTTGCATTACGGTGGTCATATACCAACAACAATAATAATAACAAAAAATAATGAATTTTTTTTCAAAATATGAGTACACAACGAAACTTATTTAACAACGTGGTTAGGGCATTTCATCCATGCAGGTATAGAGTTAAATTACACACGTGATCGGTTTAATAAACAGTCACCTAACAAATAATTACATTTTATCGTATTTCTCAAAAAATAGTTTATATTCAGATACATTTTTCTGTGATCATGTTGTGAATGCTAATTGAGGAATTTCAAAATTGTATATAGCTTGTGGCGATTTTAATTAATGTGAAATTTAGTGTCATTATAATGACAAATTTATGTTCATTAGAAATATTTAACCAAAAAAAAAAAAAAAAAAAACAAGTAGATATTAGGCTGTGTAGAACGATAACCTTAAATTATAATTTTGGTCCACGTTTATTTGAAATTAACCTTGAAGAGTTTTATTTTAGTAAAGTTATACCGTCAACATGTACATATAAATAAATCGCAGCAAATTGGATTAAATCGTGAATAAATGAAAATGAATTTTAGCCTACATAGACGTAGTTTTGCATATACGTACTGTGTAATTTAATCAGGGCGTGAAATTTGCGTAAATTAGTTTTATTCGTTTTTGATGGTAATTTGGTTGATTTAAATAATTTGCGTACTAATGCTTAAACTAGATAATTAATTCTTTGATTATTGTTATTTACTTGTAATTTCATCAAAGAGAAACATAAATTCGCTTAATTATCTATATTCGTAAAATTACCGTTTATTTGTTTTATATTTTTGTGTGATTTGATCAAAAGTTGTAAACTGAACTAATTTTTGGTCCATTCATTATCAATGAACGGGCACCAGCGGTTAAACATCGATCGAGCGGAAAGATAGCGCGGTGTTAACCAACATTTTTTATTATGTACTTACAAAAATTAATTAAAAATATAAATCAAAGTAAATAAGTATAAATTTATTAGTTTGAAATAGTTGAATGTTCTAATTGCAAAATTTATAAAATATTCTGGTGAAATTTAATAATTAAAATAAATATAATAAGGTTATATAATGCCTTATTGCAATGTACAAATGCGCCAAACTTTGACAGTTGATTTTCAATGTAATGGGTGTGAGAATAAAATTACAACACTACAAGGTTTCTTCGAATGCGACGAGTGCCAAAAACGATTCCATCCGTTTTGTAAAAACATTCATGGTATGCACATAACACGTCTTGCTGGAAATCCAACATGGTTTTGTAATGAGGAATGTGGGAGAGGCTTCTCGTTGAAGTTACCCAAAGGGCATCCCCATGCAATTAATTCAGAAAGTAGCGTTGATGATTCAGCACTTCACGGTCAAGAATCAAACACTCTACAGCAAAAAAATTCCAACCTTTCAGTTATTGAAAGCGTCAAACAAACGGTGACATCTCTTTCGGCACAACTAACAGGTCTACTAGCATCAGTCAATAATCTAAGTTCAATGCTTGAACAAATACAGTCATGCCAAAATGAACTTTTCGAAAGGGTGGATGAATCTGAAAAACAGGTTGGTGAGCTACAGAATAAACATCACGCACTGGAGGATAAGATTGTGAAACAGGTTGTCATTATATCAAAATTGGAAAATAAATTGGAAAGTGTAGAGCAGAAATTAATTGAGAATCATTTGATTATAACTGGAATCCCAGGCAAATCTCAAAAACCTGAAGATGTTATGGTGAAAATATTGTTGAAGCTTCAAACCAGTGTAACCCTTGGTCATATTCAGGAACTTAAATATATTGAAACAAAGAGTCAGGACGAGCCAGCCAAGATTTTTCTTCAAGTTCGGTTACGCGATAGAGCTACAAAAGAAGAAATCCTGTCTCGATTTCGAACAAGGCAGCAGTTGTTTGCGAAAGAAATGAACTACAATGTTGCTGATAATAAGCGGCTCTATATCCGTGAAGAACTTACAAGGCTTCAAGCACGTATATTTCGAAAAGCTCTCCAGTTTAAGTCGGCAAATCATTTTAAACTCCTGTGGGTTAAAAATAACCATATCTATCTTAAAAAGGAAAGCCACAGTAAAGTCATCACCATCAGACAGATGTCGGATTTGGAGAATATTCAATCATCACATTCATATTCACAAGCAGATTCAGCTGTTGGTCAAGGTCAATTTAATCCAACAGCAACATTATTGGAAAAGTAAGAGAATCAATTTATTTTATTTTCAACACATTTTATTAAATCAACACAAACACATTAGATTAGTTTCATTTATTTATTTTCAAACTTTATCATTATTAGTAGTTTCACAATCAATTGTTATCCGGAAAGAACATATTTTTATTTTTAGCTGCAATATTTTAGTTTTGATTTCGATTGTTTTTAAAAATTATGAATATGATGACATTACATAATAATATTCTGTCAAATGAAATAGATGAATGGAAAGCAATGAACAAATATTATACGTGCATTCAAAAATCTACAAATCGTTGTGGAGACTTTTTGAATATTCTTTATTTAAACATTCGAAGTGTTCGATATAAGTTAGATGATGTAGAGCTTTTATTAACAGTTTTGCCGTACAAAACAGATGTAATTGTTTTAACAGAAACTTGGCTTTGTCCTTTTGATCGGGAATTCTGTAACATAAGTGGTTATATTTCATATCACTCAGTAAGAGAAGGAGGTTATGGTGGCTGCAGTATCCTAGTTAAAGAAACAATTAATTCTTTCATTTTACATGAAGAAACATACATGAATAGTAGTTTCTTAGTAGTATGTTTTCCTGTTTTGCGATTAAATGTAATTGCTGTATACAGGCAACCAAACCATCACATTGAAAGTTTCTTGACAAAATTTTTAAAATATTTTATTGAATTATAGCAATAACATTGTTCTAGGGGATTTCAATTTAAACTTATTATCTTCAGAAAAGATTCTGGATAATTATGTTCAAATATTAACTAGTCTTGGATATATTATCTTGAATAAAATAAACCCTGACTATGCCACGAGAATAAATAATACAATTAAAACCATAACAGATCATGTTATTTCGGATATGAGTAATTTTAGTTATGAATTTTATCTAGATGATTACTCCAAATCGGATCATAAACTAATATATTTCAGGTTTGTAAAAGAAAAAAAGATTTTGTCAAATAAACCGACTTTCAAAGAGATAGTTGATTATGATGAAATGGATAAGGATGTTTTGTGGAATGATCTTAATAGTACAAACAGTTTTTCAGAATTAGTAAATAAATTAAGGTTTCTAATAATGAAATATAGCAAAAAAATTAAATATAAATCATCTACTAAGTTTAAAAAAGAATGGCTGTATGATGCTATATTTTCTCTTATTAAACAGATAGAGAAATTCCATCGTCTTAAAAAAAAATATCCCTATTCTGATTACTGTAAAGAAAGGTACATGTATTATGATAAAACTCTCAGTGATAAAATAGTTAAAGCAAAAACTGCCTATTATAATAGAATATTTGATGATAGTATTGGCAATCCAAAAATTTTATGGAATAATTTTAATAAGCATATATTGAAAAAACGAATTAATAATAGAGAAATTAATCTGGAAGTTAAGATTGAAATCGTCAATGACACCAATATAATAGTGAATGAGTTTAATGTTTATTTTAATACAACATCAGTGAACTTGGTAAAGCATCTGCAAACGCCATCAGAAGCAGTCTTTCGACACCTCCGTCATAATATTGTTTGCCCTATAGATTTTAGCAATGTTAGTGATGGTGAGATTGGTAATATCATAAAAAAACTAAAGCGTCGCTCAGCAACTGGTTACGATAAAATTTCTAATAGGTTTATAATTCGAAATATCGGAAAACTTAAAACTATTATTAGCCAGCTTATTAATGACTCTATAAAAAATAAAATATTTCCTGATTGTTTGAAGCTATCTAGGATTACTCCAATATTTAAAAGCGGTTCTGCAACCCTTGTAAGCAACTATCGACCTATTTCAATTCCTAGTTCAATTACAAAAATTTTCGAAAATGTCATAAATGGGAGAATTGAGTCATTTCTGGAATCAAACAACATAATATCTGCAAAACAATTTGGCTTTACCAGGAACTCAAATACCACTGCGGCATGCCTTAATTTAACAAATAATGTTACTGTGGAAATAGAAAAAAAGAAATTTGTCTCTGTTCTGTTTTTGGATTTAAGTAAGGCCTTCGATACAGTTAATCATACAATTTTATTATGGAAGTTAATGAAGCTAAATTTTAATTGTGAATATATGACATTTTTAGAAAGTTATTTATATAATAGAGCGCAGTTTGTTGAGATAGGTAATATTAAAAGCAATATGAACGTTTCAAGTATCGGAGTTCCTCAGGGTTCGGTTTTGGGTCCTACCTTATTTAAGATTTTTATTAATGACATTGTTGATGTAAGTTTGAGAGGTATGATTAAAATCTATGCTGATGATATTGCTCTAGTTTATGGTAGCTCTGATACAACAAGTTTAATTAATGATATGCAGTCGGACTTAAAAAAGTTGCAACAGTGGTTTTATACCAATTTATTAATTTTGAATATTAATAAAACTAAGTATATGATATTTGAAAACAAAATTGTAAAGGAAACCGATTCAATCCTCCAGTTAAAATACAACGATGAAGTAATTGAAAAAGTCACCAAATATACCTATTTAGGGCTGGTTTTGGACAGTAAGATTAAATGGAAGTTACATATTGAGAATGTGAAAAACAAAATAATGCCTTACATTTTTCTATTACGAAAAACAAGAAAGATATTGCCACGAAACGTTAAAAGAAATATTTACTATGCTTATATTCATACACACTTAGTTTATTTAAACCCAATTTGGAGCGGTGCGAAAAAAAAGTACTTAAGTGAAGTATTTCTATTGCAAAAGAAGGCCATAAAAAATGTCCTATGTTTGCATATCAGAACACCTACAGTCTACCTATTTCAAGAATTCTTATCCTTAAATATGATAATATCAAGAGAATTACTATTATTAATGCATAAAATTATATATGATCATATTAAGCATAATTTTGTATTAACTCGTATGTCAGAAATACATGATTATGATACAAGAAGACGATCGCAAATTAGAAATACTCTTTTTCTTACATCTGCATCCGACAGCAATGTCTTTTACAGATGGCTTATGATTTATAACAATCTTTCATCTTATTTAAGGCATCAACCTGACGTTAATGTATTCAAGAGGTGTCTCACTGCGCACGTATTGGAAAATGTACGTATACTTTTATAAAGCCGAACATGTCTTTCAAAATGCGGTCACTTTTCTTTCCATCCATTTAGTTTCATTTTATAATATTTCTTTTCTTGTAATGGTTGTTATATTGTTTTGTGTGTTACCTAACTAAAATGTTTTGCAGTTAAAAAAAAAAAAAAAAAATTTATAGATAAAAGAAATTTATTATAATCTATGTAATTAAGTATAACGAAAAATTGTAATATCTATAAATGTAGTAATAAAATGGAGAGACCATTCTAAGTAATTCGGTGATCGTTATATTTTTATTGAAGAACAAAAATTGAGGTTTGGGTGCCTAAACCAACCAATATATGCACTACTAAGTAAACGGAGCCGACGAGCGCTGACGTTGAGAATCAAATCGAAACGGCTGAAATCTGCGAATCATCTAGTCAGAAACTATAAAATCTGGCGAATAATACAAAACCACGAAGAACCTGGAAGGGAGAATATTTACCGCTTACACCGAGTATAAATAGTTCCTTAATGTTGATGGCAAGATTAGAAGCCCATAAGGAGTGAGCCAAAGCTGGTCTACCTCAAAGAATTAGCAAATTCAGTAGATTATATGATTTCCGATACTGGATAATCTTCGTAACCGATTACCATAACCAGCATAACCATCCAAAATATTTGTATTAGTTTTACATGAATTTGAGCCATCTGCCAAATATGTACCATGGCAATCAATAATTTATGAAAAGTATAAAGTGAAGAAACAACAGAATAAATAATACACTGAACCAAACACGCAGACGTAAATATAATAAAAAAATACATTATGACAATGAAAAATTGGTTAATATTCCTCTAATGTAAACGTACATTGGTACAACGAACTATAAGTTATAATTACAAGCGTAAAGCTTGTTAGACTAATTAACATTTCAATAATTCAGCGAACTAGTTATTAATAATTTTATTTGGCTTATTAATATAAATGTTATTAGCTTACGAAGATTTCATGCTTATAATGATAATATGGGTGTTACTTACTAAAGGCGGCCGCATGTCCGCAGGTAATTGGCTAATAAATATTTATCTGCGTTTTCAACCAAACAAATCACTGAAAACGAAAGAGAATTTCCCCTGCAAATTTAAAAAAATTGTATCTTTGAGCGGATTATTGCTCAAAGATAAAATTGGGAATTTGTTTGGTAGAAAACGCGGATAAATATTTATCCGCAAATTATCTGTATACAAGCGGCCGCCTTTATTTAATATTTTTAGGACAATTAAGTAATAAAAACTAATCTTCAAGACAAATAATAATAAGCATTCACTAATTACGAAGAGTTTTAATTAATAAAAAATTCTTCATTTAATCATGACCAACATTAATTATAAATGTATCTATACATACTCGTTATTATCATTTTTAGGCAATACCAAGTTTAGGAAATATAAATTCATTTATTCTAAATTCTGAAGATTTCAAAAACAAAATTAATAACGTTACGATCCCACCAAACTTCATTCTAATTTCTTTAGATGTTAAATCTTTATTTACAAATGTTGATAGCCAAATTGTACGAAATATTATCAGTCAAAATTAGAGAAATATAAAGAAAAACTCTAAATCTAAATTAAAAAAAATTCAATTTTTTACTGCTTTATAGATATCGTTTTAAACAATTCGGAATTTTCATTTGATAATAAAATTTATAAACAAGCTTTTGGCTCCCCCCTGGGTTCTCCCATAAGTCCCATATTAGCAAATTTAGTAATGGAAAATTTAGAAAATTCAGTGTTAAACTCTTTAGACTTTCAACCTTTATTCTACTTTCAATGTGTGGACGACATAATTACTGTGGTACCTGTTAAAGATCCATAACAACTGAATACATCCCTAATCAAAATCATATTTTTGTCTGTACTGTAATTTATATAATACCTTATGTACTATGTTAAATTACCTATATATAAATAATTTGTTTTGTATTTGTGAGAATTATTCAGGTATTCTAATTAAAACTGTTACCCTCGAGTGCAAATTGCTATTTTTTGTATTAAAATAAATTCATTCTGCTTGGAAGGCTTGAGATTTCAACATTTTGGTAGCAGAGCGTAGTTGTTCAACCTTTAATCATTCTTCACCAACCAATCTACGGGACTTTGTTTTTTGAATATTTTCACCGTTGCAACAGCCTTCAATCAATACAAACGATATTCAACTCTTCAACAACAAAAGAAACATAAAATCTACAAACGTGCGTAGTAACAGTGTCTAACCATCGAACCATATTAAGAGCTTTCTTTGATAGTGAGGAATTCATTCCGGTAAGCGACTTTTATTTAATTTAACTGAGCGAAAAGGATAACGGAAATTTCGGTTAACTGGTGTATTAAAGCAGTTATTTATGAAAACTATTACGTGATTTTGAGAAAGTTTTACGATTGAATTGAAAACATTTTCGGGTGAGATCACAAAATGGTTAGAGTTTTTTGAGAGCTTTCAATCACTAGTTCATAAAAATCCTGCTCTAGATGACTTAGTCAAATTCCATTATTTAAAAACATCACTTGATAAGGAAGCTGCAAGATCAATTGAATCGTTAGAAACCACTCCTGCAAATTACACGGAAGCTATAAAATTTCTAACTTCTCGATAAGCAAACAAAAAAATTATCTGCAAAGATCATCTTCGTAAGCTATTCAGCTTTAAGCCGCTTGATAAACCGAATGGACCTCGCCTTCGAGAATTGATTGACAGTTTCAATGCACACATTCGATCTTGAACTACACTTGGTCGACCTACCAAGCAGTGGGATGATCTTATAGTCCATTTGTGTTGTTCGAAGTTAGATTCTGACACACTCGAAAAATGGAATAATGAAGCTCCAAATGATAGACTAGAAACATTCGAAGAGTTGCTTGTTTTCTTGAACCGTCGTTGTCAAACGTTGGACAATTATACTCAATCGTCAGGAGAAACAACAGTTACACGTAACCAAAGGTCTCAGCTGTTACTTCAACGAACTCCACTGCAATGTTCGCGTTACCAAAATATAAATGTTTTTTCTGCAACAAACAGGGTCACAGTTTATTTTGTTGCAACATATTTTTAACGTTATCAATAACAGATCGGCAAAACGAAGTAGGCCGACAAGGGCTGTGCAATAACTGTTTAAAGCCAAACCATCAAGTTAAGGACTGTTCGGTAACCGAGAAATGTCGCAAATGCAATTTAAATAATCACACATTGATTCATCCGGAATTCCCATCTATCACTTTAAATGAGAAACATAAGCAGATAGCTTCCTTTACAGGTTCATCATCTTTGTCAGCTAATGCAACTGTAAAATTTTCTACAAAGTCAAGGGGTTTCGTGGTACTCTGAATGATAAAGGCGCACCAATTCCATGCAGGGCATTACTCGATTCTGGTTCGCAGCTCTACTTCTTGACAGAGGCCTTTGCTACACAATTTGGGGTTAAGAAGTTGGGATGGATTATCGCTGGAAACATTGTAGATACATGTGCAAAAAATTTCTGCAATTTAAGTACAACCAAGGAACCAACTTTAGAAACTGTTCTACAAAAGTTTTGGCAATTAGAAACAGTGGAACCTACAGATGAGGCCTATACATTATCCGTGCAAATGTGTGAAGAGAATTTTGTTTAAACATATAAACGTGATGATCAAGGCCGATTTATTGTCAAACTGCCATTTAAAGAATCACCAACCTCATTGGGGAACTCACAAGTTACGGCCACAAAGCGATATTGTAGTTTGGAGAGGAAACTAGCTCGGAATGGTGATATTAGTCACCAGTATCGAGAATTTATTGACAATTATTTAAGTTTGGGCCATTTGAAATCGTTTAAAGCTGAAGACATAGATAATGATTAGTACTATCTCCCTTACCATTGCGTTTTGAAACCAGACAGCTTAACTACTAGACTACGAGTAGTATTTGATGGCTCCGCGAAGAAATCTTCTGGCAAATCGTTGAATGACATACTGCTGGTGGGACCGATTCTGCAAAACATGCTGTTCAGTATTCTTATAAGATTCCGGTCACATATCTATGTTTTTAGTGCGGATATATCTAAGATGTATCGTCAGATCTGGGTAGCACACGAAGACACAAAATATCAATCTTTTCTATGGCGAAATAACTGTAGTGACGTTATTCAATCTTTTAGGCTGAAAACTGTGACATACGGAACGAGCTCTGTACCTTTTCTGGACACCAGGTGCCACAAACAACTAGCGATCGATGAAGCGTCAAACTTTCCACTTGCCAGCAAAGCTATTATGTCAGATACGTATGTCGATGATATATTATCTGGATCGAACTCAAAAGAGGAGCTTATGAAGTTGCAACATGAACTTATTAAAATGTTAGGCACGGCTGGTATGTCACTTAAAAAATGGTGCTCGAATGAGCCTGATGTTCTACTAAAGGTGTTAGATACGGATCGTGAACAGCATCTTCATCTGGATGACTCTAGTTTCGTTAAAACTTTAGGCATGTATTGGCAACCAGATGTAGATATGTTTCATTTCCATGTCAATCTGCAAGACCGATCAAAAGATAGAATTACTAAAACATCTGTTATTTCCGACATTGCCCGAATTTTTAATCCTCTAGGACTTGTATTACCAGTTATCACTGTGGGAAAATTCTTCATACAAAAACTTTGGGAGCTAAAACAAGATTGGGATGCCTCTTTGCCTCAAGAACTTTACACCAAATGGACGGCATATCGAGCTGAGCTTCCAAAATTAAACTTACTTCAAGTCAGACGTCATCTGTTTGCAAAAAACTCACCAGACGAAGTAGAATTACACGGTTTCGCCGATGCCAGCGAGTCTGCTTATGGAGCGGCCATCTACGCTCGTAGTATTAACAAGAATGGTGATGTTATTGTTACATTACTGTGTTCTAAGTCTCGCATAGCTCCTCTACGAAAGACGACCATTCCGCGCTTAGAATTTTGTGCTGCTCATCTGTTAGCCATTCTAGTTTGCTGAATCCTTCCGATCCTGAACTTTAAGGGATATTGTTTCACGTGGTCTTATGCCTAGAGAATTTCTACGATCTATATTGTGGTTCAATGAACCTGCGTTTTTTATCATCGCCAGATAAATATAAATCACCAGCGCAAGTCGAATCTTATAATGACGTACCCGAGCGAGGAAAGTACAAGGCTGCACTTACAGCAACCGATAGATCTTCACAATTTCTGCACAGCATCAAATATTTCAACAACATCAGATCGTTGTGTAACGTCATTGCTTATGTTAACCGGTTTATTAATAATGCGAGACCCGTGAGAAATAACAACGAACGCAGGTCCGGCCTCTTGTCATCCAATGAACTCAACATGTTCATGCTATTGAGTGCCAGTATAATACATTCGGGAATGAAATCGTTGATCTGCAGAAGGGGCATTCCATTTCACGAAAGAGTCGTCTTATTTTCCTTTCTCCATTCCTAGACGACAACAATATTATTCGTGTTAATGGTCGCCTTAATAAGTCTAATTTGCCCTATATATCCAAACATCCTATCCTACTCCCTCCCGAACATCCATATACTTACAATATCATGTGTTTCTATCATTATAGATATTTGCATCTTGGCCCACAAGGATTGGATTTCTGTGAACCGATTTCCATTCACAACAAACTACGAGGCAAGCGACCAGGCAAAGCATATTTCGCAGTGTTTGTCTGTTTTTCAACAAAGGCGGTTAACTTAGAAGTTGCATCGGACGTGACTACGGAAACCTTTATTGGCCTAGGGTTAAAAATTTATAGCCACCCGAGGATTTCCGCAGAATATTTACTCTGATAATGGGACAAATTTTGTGGGCGCGAACTCACAACTGAAGAGACTATACGATTTAATCACGTCTCAGCAGCGTGATCCAGAAGTCATCAAATACTGCCAACAAAATCGAATTACCTGGCATTTTCAGCCCCCTGCTGCTCCACATTTTGGTGGACATCATGAAGCCGCAGTAAAGTCCAGTAAATTATTATTAAAAAGGACAATTGGCGATGCATCATTGACCTTTAGGAGATAAACACGGTCATCAAGCAAATTGAAGCAATCTTAAACTCGCGGCCAATAACACCACTTTCATCAAGTCCAGATGATCTTCAGCCACTTACACCAGGCCATTTCCTGATTGGACGTCCTCTCACCACTATACTCGAGCCTAATATTCAGACTGAAATGGTTTCACCTATCCGCCGCTGGCGTCTAGTCCAACAGATCTAGCAGCAATTTTGGTCCAGTTGGACGAAGGAATACCTTGCCGAACTACAACATCGCCGCAAGTGGATGACACCAACTGAGCCCTTGGTTATTGGAGATTTAGTTTTGGTCAAAGAGGATATTCTGCCACATCTGAAATGGCGACTGGCTCGAATCATCAAATTACACTATGGTGACGATAAATTATCAAGAGTGGCTACAATTAAAACATCGACCGGCACTATGGTACGAGCAATAATGAAACTATGTTCTTTGCTTCGAGAAGACGAGAAATTGAAGATCTATAACAACTGAATACATCCCTAATCAAAATCATATTTTTGTCTGTACTGTAATTTATATAATACCTTATCTACTAAGTTAAATTACCTATATATAAATAATTTGTTTTGTATTCGTGAGAACTATTCAGGTATTCTAATTAATACTGTTACTCTCGAGTGCAAATTGCTATTTTTTGTATTAAAATAAATTCATTCTGCTTCTGTTAGTAAAACTTAAATAAACATTTTAGTTTTTTTTGTTGTATTTGATAACAAGATCAATTTCGTGTAGTTTGGGTTCGGAACTTACAATTTTCTACAATCTCAAAAACGCTTAAGATTTCAACAGTACCGAAAGATAAAATCGATTATTTTTTAGAAGCGTTTAATTCAGCAAATAATAGAATAAAATTTACTTTAGAAAAAGAAGTGGATAACAAAATTGCTTTTTTGGACCTTTTGTTAATTCACGAACCAAATGGCAAAATTTCTTGTAATTGGTATCATAAAGATACCTGGTCAGGCAGATATATAAAATTTCATTCTTGGCTCCCCATCACTTATAAAATTATCACTATACAAATTTTAATCCAAAAAATTACAAAGCTTTCCGATACTAAATTTCATAAACAAAATTTAAAAATTCTAAATGATACATTAGTGCTTAACCAATATCCCGAAAAATTAATAAAAAATGTAATTTGGAAAACAAGAAATTTTCATAGAAATACGATATCTAGACCAAAAAATGAAATCACAAACTTTTTGGCCATTCCACATATAAAAAACCTTTAAGCAAAAATAAAACGTCTGTTCCAAAATTATAATTTCAAAATTGTGGGATGTGCAGCCACAAGTCTAAATGGAAATATTTTTTCCAAAATTAAAGACAAGGTACCTTTAAAAAAACAATCAAATGTGGTTTACCAAGTTCGTTGTAGTTGCCACGCTACGTATACTGGACAGACAAAACAAAATTTGGAAAAAAGAATTTATCAACACAGATATGACACCAATAAAGATCTAAATTCAAATGAATGAAGATGAAAAATACAAATCATTCAATCAATTTAGATAACGTCAAAATTCTCGATAAACAAACCAATTTTAGGAAAAGATCGATTTTGGAAATGTTACAAATTCGATTAATAGTGGAAGATTATGCTTATATTGGTAACTCGTATGATGTATTTATATACGTTTTTTATCTCATACTCATTTTATTTTTATTCAATTGTACAACCTTTCTACATGAAAGGCGCATTTTATTTGACAATTTACAACAACAATGCCATGAATCCAATACCATTTTGGTATTCGTGGTTTTCAAAATCCAATAATAATTTTTAGTTGGGACGCGATTTCGAAATTAATACCAAGGAAGAAATATTTTTTTTTCGAAAAATTGTCTAGGCTGTGCGTTTTCATGAAAAATCGGTTTTTAGTAACAAATGTTTGATTGTTTTATGTGGAATTTTTATAAAAAAAGGAACTCATTTTGAAAATAATTTTCATTATGCTTTTGATAATGATCGCGTATTAAGATTGAAAGCTCAAGCTTAAATCTGCAAAAATAAAGAGACATATACCAAAACATAATTTGTTTAATAATTTGAAATTAAAGTGTGCAAACATAAATCAGTAAATACAAGTAAATCAAAGAGACTAGTTAAAAGCACATTGTTTTACTAAACCATCGGCTGTGGACATCTATATAGGAGACTAAAACAAATTCGGTAAATATATAGCAACACTTACTGGGCGACAAACTAATAGTCTATCAACGGGCTAAATCTCCGCACGGCAAAACAGAGGAAAATATCGCGTATAAGATCATTTTTAATACACTGTGTAAATTACATACTGTAATTTACTTGCCCAACTGTGGTTCCTTATGAATTTAGGTTTTAGCAGTATATCACAGAAAAAACAAATGATTTATCACAAACAAAATTGATTCTATTTGAATCAAATGCAATTTCAAATAATCGTCATTGACGTTGAAGTCTTGATTTAATGTTTATTTGTTTTAATACTAAACTTCAGGCTGCGTTTTGAAATAAACATTTTAATATTGTTTTAGTATTAATTTATTTTAGGTCCAAACTTTCAATTTATGAACTGACAGTGTATCAGGAAATTACAATTATTTATATTCAATACTTTATGCTTCGTTACAGCTACTTTGTAGGAAACTGGGGCGGGATCATGAAATCCGCTCGGAAATGCCGGTCGTTTACAAAACGTCACCGCTAACAAATCCGACCGGTAAGAAAACCGTATCATGAAATCCGGTCGGTAAAAATATTTAGCAAAATTTAAGTTCAGTGGTTTTTGCTGTATCTAGCTATCAAAAGCGAATGAAAACCATTGCTTTATATAAATTTAAATTTAAAATATAAATATGGTATTTTCAAAATAATTTTGTTTTTGTAAGAGAAATTGAGTCGTTAAAGAATTGGGGTTTAATACACTAAAAAATGTAGGTTATAAAGTGTGCACATTTGAAATAAAAATATCGTATTGAAACGTTCGAAACGTTAATGAATTTTGTTAACATTTTATATTTTTATTAAAGCAATGTCTTAGAAAACTTCTTAGCGGCTGAATCTTCTGATGATGACGAGGTTGAATAAGAAATTGAACTCGAGATTCGCCCAATCCCTCGAAATTTGAGAGACAAAAGTAATCCTCTTTTACTTGAAGAGTCCATGTAAGATTTCAAATTTGCATTTATTATAGACAAACAAGTTAATTTTTATCACACATTTTAGATTTAAACAACGATTTCGCTTGTCCAAACAAGCATTTCAATTTGTGAAAATGAAATTACGCCTGAGCTGGGGTAAAACTAGGGCATCAATACCCCCTATTTAAAAATTATGTCTCGCCCTGGAAATTTTAAGTAGTGGGAATTACCAATCTGGTGTGGGTAATGAGTTCATCATTAGAATGGTACAGAGTACAGTTTCCTCAGTGTTCAGTGAAACTTTGGAAATAATGGAGCGTACTCTGTGTTATGAATTTATTAAGTTTGAGCCCAGCCAAAATACAAAGCAAACAGTTTACTAGAAATTTAATTTTCCCGGCATTGTTGGCTATGTGAACGGAACACACATTGACCATCTTAAACCAAATGAAAACGAACATTTCTTTCTAAATAGAAAAGGTCGCCACAGTTTGAATGCAATGGTGGTAAGTTGGTTACAAATTAATAAAATATTAATTTTAATTAATAAAGCTTTTGTACTATTGGGTGTATGCATTAAAAACCGGAATTTGATACTAGATGTCATTACTTGTTTATGCGTTATAGTACATCATGAACATATATAGTATGTCATTTGAAAGCCTTATCCAATACCAGTCAAAATCAGCTAAAAGTTTTTGTTTTGATTGTGCACATCCAACCGATTTCAACGATGGAAAATTTATCAAATTTGCGAAAAAACAGCATTAGCGGGAAGTTTTGTTGAGTCACTTTTTCGCAAACAAAACTGCAGCTGAAAGTCATCGTTTGCTCGTGGATTTGTATGATGAGCATGCTCTTGCAAAAACACAGTGCTTTGAGTGATTTAGTCGCTTCAAAAGTGGTGATTTTGACATCAAGGATAAAGAGCGTTCTGGTCAGCCGAAAAAGTTTGAAGATGAAGAATTGGAAGCATTACTCGATCAAGATTCACTGGCGATGAAAAATGGATCCATCACGATAATCCCAAGCGCAAAAAAGCGTATGGCAAGAAAGGCGAGGCCGGCCCATCGACACCAAAGCCGAATATTCACGGGGCCAAGGTCATGCTGTGGTGGGACCAGCTAGGTGTGATCCACTATGAGCTGTTGCCAAGTGGCCAAACTATCAATGCCCAACTCCATCGTCAACAATTGATCCGATTGAAGCAGAAAAGCCAGGCAGAGCAGCCAACGTATGCGACCAGACACGAGTCAATCATTTTCCACCACGATAACGCTCGGCCACATGTTGCGGCGCCAGTCAAAAATTACCTGGAGAATAACGGATGGGAAATTCTGCCTCACCCGCCTTATAGCCCAGACCTTGCTCCTTCCGACTACCACCTATTTCGATCCATGCAGAATGCCCTATCAGGAATACGCTTCACTTCACTTCAAGGTATCGAAAATTGGCTCGATTCGTTTTTGGCCGCCATGCCGGCGCAGTTTTTCTGGGATGGAATCCATAAATTGCCAGAAACATTTGAAACGTAGTGGGTAGCGATGTGCAATACTTTGAATATAAAATCTTGTAACATTTTTCCAAAATAAAGGCTCAAATTCATAAAAAATTCCGGTTATTAATACATGCACCCAATATAAATATGCAATGCCTCGATGAAAATAATGGCAGTACATGCAACTTATGGCGAGAGCTATCACGATTCCTTTGTTTGGGCCAACAGCGATGAACGGGTTTACATGGAGTGTTATTTTGAAGAAAATCCCAATTTTTTTCTACTAGGTAATAAAATAAATATTTGATTAAAATTTTATGTGCTAATAAAATAACCCGTATACACGAGTGACACCTTACCGATTGACAGTGGAAAACTCGGCGGAAGCCAATTTCAACAAGGTACATTCCAAAGCACGCTGCATTGTGTGAAATTGCATTGGCGTTTGGAAGGGCCGATGGCGAATTAAAATGTCTGAAAGACAATGTCGGTATGCACCTGAGAAAATCGTGTAAATATGCAACGTAACAGCAGCTTTGCACAATATTTGTTTAAAATTTAGAATTTCGGCAACGGATATAAACATAATACCGGAAAACGAAAATACGCTTGCCTTGCCTAAAACATATAATGCAACGTCAAATAGACTGCGTACTGTTGCGCAACAAATTAGAGATCGGGTTCGGGATTCATTGATGAGTTAAAAATAAATTATATTTTAATAAATAAATTTGTTAATTCATATACGTTTAAAAAATTCATAAGGTTCACAGGTCATTTTCAATTCAAATCACAAAATTTCAGTCAGTATTTCAATTAGGATGTGATTAATAATAAAAATAAATTTAAAAATATGAAACTTAAATAAAAAAAGTAAAAAATCAGTAACAGCTTTCGTGATCTTTTTACCGTTGGTCAAAAATTTGCTGCCGCTTTAAATTGTTTGGTTCTTTTAATGATATAGTTTTTTGTTTTTTCAACTCAATTATAGTTGCATTTTGTTCCTGCAATTTTTTTAGGTGATCTTCAATGCGGCTGAAGCTATTTACTAAATTTTCGTTAACAGCTAACGATTTTTGTAATAGCTCAACTTTACTCAAGTTGGGTAAAGAAGAGGTATTACCCACATCGTACCATCATTTGGTTTCTCTGAGTGAAGCAAATTGACATTTTTGGTCAACAAGGGTGTCATGTTTTCGGTTTGAAGGTAGTCCACTTACAGTGGCCTCCAAGCCAGCCGCTCTTGATATAAGGTTGTCATCAACCGAAATTTCCTTTAGCTGACATGGCCCGCCTCCAGTTTTTTCCACTTACCCTTGTTGTGCTGGAGTTTTTTTTTAACAGACCATTTATGATCTTGCCCTACCTAAAATAGCCACAAAATAATATGAAATTGGGATTCATGAAATAGTACATTGTATACGTACTTTTTTCCAATCGGCTTCCGATTTGGTAGGTGGACTAAATTGGCCCATAATTGGTTTTTCCGTGGCCGGGCATGCGGCTCATTTAACAAACCTTTCGCAAGATCGGAATGGTCAGTCATAGAATCTATCAGTTTTTTTTTTGTATAGGGTTTGTTGATATTTTTGGTTGATTCATACTATAACACATTTATAAAAATAAACAAGTATAAAATATTATTAAATGAAAAGTTAATTAAAATAATTTTGTTTTCTTACTCATTTAAATTAATTTCTTCCATTTTTCTTATTTTTTTCTTATTCATTTGATTTTATTTCTTAGCTTAGCTATCCTTGTTTTGTTTTGATTGATGAAACTATTTTAGTTTGACAGAAAAAAAAATTTCTGTCATACACACCTACCGGATAATTGGTGGCGGTAAAATTCCGTGTAAGCGGAGTTCATGATACCGGTTTGAGCAAAACCGGATAAAATCCGTCAATATTTGACTGGTACCGGATTTCATGATACCGCCACTGTTCTCTGTAGTTGCATAATGCCGTTGATTTGTGTAAATAAAGTGTAAAGGTTTGATTCCATTTAAAATATAAAACATTTCTACTCTCGATTCAAACTTATAATATTCGTATTAAAATATTTATAGTAACCATTAGAGTTAATTTTTCATTTTTATTTAAATTTTTGCGGTGAAATGGGGAAAATTGTCAAGTTATTTCCATTGGTAACTCAAAACCGACAAAAATGTAGTCAAAAAGCGTTGAAAATGCTGAAAACCGGTCAAATAAAACAATTTATCGCTAGCGTTTTAAAACAGATAACTCATTAAACTTGTTTGAAACCAAGTAAACTCGAACAGATTGACAATTTCAAAACGAAAATGCTCAAACCAAACAAAAATGCTTGTCAACAAGTTAAATAAAATAATTAAAACTTTAGAATGTTTGTAAATAAAACCCATTAATAATTTTATATTAGGAATAATTCGTGATTGTGTTAATCTCAAAAATATTGCTTAAGATTAAAAATTACGATTAAATTTAAACAAATCTGGTTTAGAATAAACTACGCTTACTTTAAATTTCAAAATTCATAGTTTATACCTTTCAAACATGGTTGATTCTTTAATCTAAAAAATAATTGATTTAATATAAGAAAATAGATTAAAATCAAACAAATTTATCAAATTTTGGGCCAACATTTGGCAAGCTATAGGTAAATAATTATTTTTTTCTGTGATGGTTCAGATAAAATATTTGTAGCGACTCACTCATTTTTAAAAAAATTCAAAATATGTTCAATCATACTATTCAATTCATAAATTCACCTAAATATTCATCACTCGTTCATCGCCACAATTTGCGGATCCATGAACACACCTCCATTCATTCACAGGAACGCACCTTGTTCACCAACGCAACACACTTCATTATATAAAATATACGGCTGTCAAATATAAAATCTCGAGCGCAGTAAAACAAACAAAAAATGGAACTTCGTTTTTACATACCGAATAACTAACATCGTTTAGATTTTTTTATAGATATATCGCTTAATAACAAATTATAACATTCACGTGTGGTGAAAAATAGTAATCAAGTTCAAAATAGAAAAACATAAAAATTGTGATCAAAAATTGTACGCGTGAACTTTGTAAAAAGGATAAACACAAAATATAAAACATACGCGCTTTGTGCGCGTCAAAGATAAAAAATTTATTTAGTTTATATACTAATCTATATATATAACTTGCAAAAGGTTGTATATTGGTGACCGCACGACGCCCTTTTTAGGGACACAACATATTTAAAAAAAAAGTTTTGGGCCATTTTGTGATTTTATAAAAAAAAATAAAAAATATCCAATCGAAGTATACAACACAAAATAGTTTCTTTCCTGGACAACAAACGCCTTTATATACGTTGGAAATTACAAAACTTGGTACGAAAAAAATCTCGTACCAAGTGCATGGTAGGTACAAAGTTGCAACGGTAACATAAAATATTTGTTTTGTTTTTAATCAAAAATTTCGTGAACAAAATAAGAAACGTTTTTTTTTTCGTTTTCTCTTTTCCTTGGTTCACATATCGTCGAGCGAAAAATCGATTGTATACCGCAACAACGAAACAAGAAAAATCACAACCTGGACTCAACTTAATTACTACAAGTAAAACGGGAACATAACCGTAAAATAAAACAACAAACGCCACACGGATATAACTATACAAAATTTTCAAGAACAGATTTTATGGTCTCTGTCAGAATGAACAGCAAACACCACATCGATTAAAAGCAACAACGTACAACGGTTAAATAATTATACTCAATATCAGCTACAGCGCAGAAAATATCAAACGATTTATGCGTACATCAAATTATTTTTTTTGCGTGGATTTTACTGTCGATTTATGTTGCAGTGCATCACTTAAATTGAACGCAAACGTTGGGTTACACAAACGAGCTGTACCTACACATACGATAATCAGCATAATAAAAAAAAAACACCTACTCAAAGAGGTGCAACGATTGATGACCAAACACCTACACTCGTGGTGCAACGTACAACACACATCAACAGCAACAGCTAAGTTTTTTTTTTGTTAAATAAAATTTTTTTTCTTACTAAATATCATAATACATTTTAAATCATATTATTGCAATTAAATTAAAATATTTCAAAATTCAATATTGTAACCTCCATTGTTAATCTGTAAATTTTTCACCACCGACACGGGAAATTTTTTTAATTTTTTTTTTCCTCTCAAAATTTTTTTATCATTAATTGTTTTGTTTGGTTTATTGGCGCTGTAGGTTCGCATAATTCCAATATCATTATATTTTTTTACTTTCTTTTTTGTTCCCTCTCATTAATTACATTTTCGTTTGACACGAAAAACCGACGAGTAGTGATCTCAAGACGAAGTGGCGGCTCGGTCCGTACTTGCAGACGTCGCGTCATCAGCAGAAACTACTGCATATATACCATTTTCATTTATTTATTTATTTTTAGTTTTCACTACACGGTACCCATTCCGCAAACCATATTTGCAATTAATTTTTTATTTTATTTTTATTATTTTTGTTTTTCTCACTGAAATCCGACAAGAAGTGCCCCAAGACGAAGGTGACGGCTCGTCCCATACTTGGGGACATCTCGTCGTCAGCAGAATTCAGTTCACACATATTATTATTTTTTCGTTATTGTTGTTTTGCATCATCACACGGTAATCATCCCGCTCAAATTTTATTTTCATTTCATCAGTTTGCATTTTAAATTCTAATTTACGTCAATTTAACCTCAGTCGCTTGCCGAAATACGCCAGTTACATAATGTCAGACAACGAGCAGGAAATGGCTGGTCAAGAGATAAAAGGCGAAGTTGGGGCCACCTCTCGGACAATTAAATTACAGCAGGCAATGCGCAAAACTGGTTTAATATGGCGGAACTTCAATTCAGAGTTACCGGAATAAAAAAGACAACGAAAAGTTCGTTAGCCTTTTGTCTGCACTGTCTCCGCAAGCCTGCGAGGTCGTTTCGGATATCATGGCAAACCCCCCACAAGAGGATTTATACGAAACTTTAAAACAAGCTCTCCTAACACGTATAACGCCCTCGGACGAAGCGAACCTCGAAGCGCTCTTATCAGATACAAACTTAGGAGATAGGCGACCATCGGAGGCACTTCGCCATATCAAACAGTTAGCAGGTTCACAATTCCCCGAAAAAACTATAAAATCTTTATGGGTGCGAAAAATGCCTGAAATAATCAGGATAGCGTTGTTGGCACAGTCGGACTGTCGAGATCTCGTTGACCTGGCTGCCACCGCTGACAAAATGTATGCCGCGATGTCAAATAACCATAATACCGCTGTTTCCGCGGTAACACGCCAATCACGCTCCACCGTCCGCACGGATACCGGTCGACAGCCAACTGCGACCACATCACAGAGTGCTACCATTGAGGACCGCCTAGCAAAAATCGAGTCCAGACTAAATGACATGAGTCGCAACAACAATCGTAGTCGTTCAAGGGGTCGACGATCGCAATCCGGATACGGACGGAACTTACATGCAAGTCCCAGAAACAGCAACCACAGAAATGACAAGTGCTGGTATCATTTTAGGTTCGGGGCGGCGGCCCGAAGATGTGTGGAACCGTGCAATTTTAACAAAACATCTACGTCCAGCATGGGCGTAGAAATCATACATTCAAAAAACGAGTCATCCACCGGGTAGAGATGACATCATCGCACACCCATAAATTAGGTCGTTTGTTTCTCCACGACCGCAACAACAAATTAATTTTTCTAATAGATACTGGCGCTGACCTTTCGGTTATTCCAGCTCAATATTACAAGGGCGCGTTTTCATTCACAAAACGTGACCCAGATCTAGTTTTATCGGCCGCCAATAATACCACAATCCACACCTACGGCAGCAAATTGCTTCAGGTGGATATCGGACTTAAGAGAACCTTCACTCATGCTTTCATATTAGCTGATGTGAATCGTCCGATCATTGGCGCCGATTTCTTGTGTAAATTTGGCCTCCTTGTTGACCTCAAAAACAAAAGGCTGGTTGATTCAGCGACTAAGCTGTCAATCAATGCCACAATGGTTCGTGATAACACACCAACTCCGATCCATTTTTCAGTCAACAACGGTTATGCCACTCTGCTTAAGAATTTTCCTTCACTTACATCAGAGCCGAACTATAACTTACAAGTTCGACACAACGTGGTTCACCATATCGTCACAGCAGGCCATCTGCCCGTGTCAAGACCACGTCGGCTAGATCAAGTGAGACATAAAGCCGCTCAAACAAACAGAATTCCAGCACATGGTGGAATTAGGGATTTGCAGGCCATCTGCATCTCCCGTCTCATGTCCACTTCACATGGTGAAGGAAAAAGATCAAGATTGGAGACCATGTGGGGATTATCGGCGTTTAAACACGGTGACAACACCGGATCGCTACCCGATTCCCCACATACAAAATTTCTCTATGCACTTGCATGGTTGCAAAATATTCTCCAAGATTGATCTTGTCAGAGCTTATCATCTAATTCCTGTCGCACCTGAAGACGTTCATAAGACGGCAATCACAACACCGTTTGGCCTATTCGAATTCACCCGGATGCCATTCGGCTTACGCAATGCCGCTCAAACCTTTCAACGTTTCATGAACGAAGTCGTACGTGACTTAGATTTCGTCTTCGTTTATATTGACGACATTCTTGTTGCGTCACAAACTGAGGAACAACACAAACTGCACTTGGAACAACTTTTCCACAGGCTAACACAGTTTGACATTCATATCAAGAGCTCAAAGTGCGTCTTTGGCGTGTCCATTCTTGACTTCCTCAGTCATAAGATAACACCTAATGGTATTCTGCCGTCCGAAGAACGAATTAATGCCATTAGGGATTTCCCAGCCCCTACTTCAATCAAAAGTATACAGCGATTTGTCGGCATGGTAAACTACTACCATCGTTTTATACCGAAACTCGCACAAACACTCGCACCAATTCACAGCCACTGGGCAGCTTTACTCAAAAAGCCCAAGACAGCCAAGAATTTCTCTTGGCCAGATGAATGTCAACATGCATTCACGTCATTAAAAGCTGATTTGGCCCAGATAACACTTCTGGCACACCCACTGAGCGACTCAAAACTCAGCATAACCACTGACGCATCAAATACTGCTGTCGGTGCGGTACTACAACAGTACAATAACGAGTGTTGGGAACCACTGGGATTCTTCTCCAAGAAACTATCGGATGCAGAAAAGAAATATTCCGCATTCGATCGGGAATTACTCGCAATTTATCTAGCAGTCAAACACTTTAGATATTTTGTCGAAGGTCGGGATTTCACAATATACACCGATGACAAACCTCTGACCCGAGCAATTCAGTCTAAAACTGAACGTAATCCGAGGCAATCTCGCCACCTGGATTACATAAGTCAATTTACCACGGACATTCAGCATGTTCACGGACATGACAATGTTGTCGCAGACACACTATCACGAACTTCCGACAACGAAACGGCCTCAGTCGAGACACATATCGACTTGCAAAAAATAGCAAACGCACAAAAAGCAGACCTAGAACTTCAGAATTTACTTTCTCGTTCCGAATGTCACACTAGTTCCTCAATGAAACTATAGCTTTTCAAACTACCTGGCCTCGAATTATTCTGGGAAATCGCAAATGGAAGAATCGCCCATACATCGCAGAATCATTACGTCGTACAATCTTCGAAACAGTACACAACATTTCACATCCTGGAGTCCGTGCAACTCGTAAATTGATTTCCGCTCGCTACTTTTGGCCCAGTATAAACAAAGACGTAGGCAATTGGGCTCAGTCTTGTTTATCCTGCCAACGTGCTAAAGTTCAACGGCACACAAAATCACCCCATGGACAATTCGAAATTCCGCCTGGTCGATTTGAGCATATCCATATAGATATCGTAGGACCACTTCCGCCATCTAATGGATACTCATATTTACTTACTTGTGTCGATCGTTTCACTCGCTGGCCCGAAGCACACTGCATGACCAATATGTCAGCTACAACCATAGCCAGTACCTTTGTCAACAACTACGTATCACGATTCGGCGTACCCCTTAACATCACAACCGATCAAGGAACGCAATTTGAGTCCAAGCTTTTTAGTGAGTTAACAAAACTCCTGGGCTCACATCGAATACGGACAACGGCTTATCATCCACAAGCCAACGGCATGGTCGAACGCTTCCATCGACAGCTCAAAGCCGCATTAATGGCCAGAAGCAACACAATCAATTGGAGTTCGGAAATACCAATGATATTACTTGGTATCCGAGCAACAGTGAAGGAAGATCTTAAGTGCTCACCGGCAGAATTAGTTTACGGTCAAACCATCAAACTACCCGGTGAGTTCTTTATCGAAAATCCTACTTCACTACTCCCAACTACCGACACAGTCATCGACCAACTGCGACAAACCATGCGCAACCTTATACCTAAAACACCACGTCAATCCAAACAACATGACGTATTTGTTCCGAAATCGCTCAGCAACTGCGATTTTGTTTTCATAAGATCAGATAAGGTTCGCACGGGATTAACTCCTCCCTATGAAGGTCCGTATAAAGTTATACGCAGACTTAGGAAACATTTCATCGTATCGGTTAATGGAAAGAATTCCAACGTTTCAATCGATCGACTTAAACCAGCTTACGGAATACTTAGTTCGGCTGAGCAAACATCAAGCCATCGGGTTCACAAACCGTCCGCATGGCTTCCACTCCCAAAATTATTTCCTAGGGAGGGGGAAATCACTCGCGGGGGAGTCCTGTAGCGACTCAATCATTTTTAAAAAAATTCAAAATATATTCAATCATACTATTCAATTCATAAATTCACCTAAATATTCATCACTCGTTCATCGCCACAATTTGCGCATCCATGAACACACCTCCATTCATTCACAGGAACGCACCTTGTTCACCAACGCAACACACTTCATTATATAAAATATACGGCTGTCAAATATAAAATCTCGCGCGCAGTAAAACAAACAAAAAAATGGAACTTCGTTTTTACATACCGAATAACTAACATCGTTTAAATTTTTTTATAGATATATCGCTTAATAACAAATTATAACATTCACGTGTGGTGAAAAATAGTAATCAAGTTCAAAATAAAAAAACATAAAAATTGTGATCAAAAATTGTACGCGTGAACTTTGTAAAAAGGATAAACACAAAATATAAAACATACGCGCTTTGTGCGCGTCAATGATAAAAAATCTATTTAGTTTATATACTAATCTATATATATATATAACTTGCAAAAGGTTGTATATATTCTTATGCTGGTGTAGGTTATCCGGTTCGAAAGAACAATTTACGTTACGTAACAGCGGACTTGATGATTGAATCAGCAAAACAGTCTAAATAATATATCTTAATCGAATTTTTGACCATGTTTAACGATTGCCTACAGATTTGTACTCAACTAAATCTCTAAAATCTGAGTCAATATTTTATTGGATAGAATCTAGAAATTTCATTAAACAATACATTTTACGGTAAGTTTGAATTCTAGTTAAGATTCTTCATTTAATCATTTAGTTGAACTTACTACTCGAACAGGTGTTTATCGTTCGCAATAAGCGCAATTCATTCGGTTTTCATTAAGTGGTAATATGATTGATTATTATAAAACTCGATGATCTATTTCAATGTGGCTTTGTGATAGTAAATATGACATTTAAAACAAAGTAATAATCCATAACTTAACCTAGGATTACCGACAAAGATGACTTATTGTACAAACTTTATACAAACAATTTATAAACTTTAAGAACGTTACAGAAAAAACGAGTTAAGATGGGATATTTCACTTATTATACAATCGATTAACGAATCGACCAATTTTACAAATTGGAATGATAACTAACACTTAACCTTAGCTTTAACAAAAAAAGGTTCAACAGAATTCTGATTAATGTATAGATTAAACTTTTAAAAATTCTATGATCTTATAACGTTTTTGAACAATCAATGTATGTCATAGTCAATTCATCACGAACAACCTTTAAACGTTTTAATTCACAGAATGTATCACGATTAGCTATACGTCATTAAAGTCAAAAGATTGACATAATATATATACCTGATCATTCACAATGATGTATTATTAATTATGTATAATACATGCGATAGCAAAAATTTTGCATATCACTATGTCAATTAAATGTGAACTCGTTCGTTATGAGAACTGTGCGCATTGTATAAACATATTTCAATTAAATCATGATATATCATATAAAATATAAATTTAAAACAAACAAATCATTGCAGAATCATGATGTTCTTATAACGTATTATTATTTCATACAGAGATTACAAAATATGAATGCTGAATTAACATAAAAATGACATAATCATATATATTTATTTGTATTTAAGCTTTGAGATTATTAATCATTCATTAAATACATTTTTTATTAATGAAAGACGATATTGATTCGAGTGCCTATATACCTCGTGACGAACTTTATGTGTATACAGCTACCTAACCCTACCTAGATTTTTAATTTTTAATGAGTTTTTCTATTTTTATTTTCGTAACTACTATTTACATACATATATACATACAATAAACTAAAAAAAGGCAAAGTTCATCTCGATACGTATTTCAATCAGAAATCTACAAATAAATCCGTTTGTGTATGTCACAAAAATCACATGGACTATAACGTGGAAATGGTTTGTAGTCTAATATTTATGGATTTTATAAAAACGTTAAAACAAGGCATATCCACTTGTCGATAGGTTACCAACTAATATCGTATTATTTCATTATGAAATAAATTTGTTATGCAATGATTTAAAACCTCAATCTCTCTCTCAAAAAATATTTATGTACCCTACTTAGAGACAGTTTTCCAATAATATTTTTTGATAATAATATTAATTTTAAAACCATATTTGGTAATAATAAAATGATAAACAAATTTTACCGACTCTATGTATAATATTTAAATATTTGAAGTGGTGAGTTTCAACATTTTTTTCATAAGTGGTAAATAAAATACCAAAATTGCATAAATACATATTAATTACAATTAAAAATAGAATCATAATATTTAATATATAAAATACTTTTATTAATAATAATAATTTTTGGTTTTTTACTTTCATGTTTTGGAGAATAGGTTGAGGCAACATGAGTTTTTAATTAAAGGGGTTTCTTTGTGGGGTTATTAAAGGATGAAAATGGAAAAAAAAAATCTTTATTTCATTTTTATTTGTAGGTGAGTAATTACTCGTATTTCGTATATGGCCTGTATGTAGTTTATGTGTTATGGTTTCGCCAGAGGAAATTCGAGGTATCTTCATTTATAGTTTCCTAATCGTTCGGCTACTTTCGGCTGAAAACTTTTTTGAATTTTCCGAGATTTCCTTCGGGAAACTTCAACTGAATTTTTTTCCTGCGATAGCTATTGACAAATCACATCAATGCAATCCATCTCCATACATAACGCTCTAGAGGCTGATTATACTACAGGGTGGCTGAGACCAAGTGTTACCAAATGAAAACGCTGTAATTTTTTTAATTTTGATTATTTTTTATTGAAATTTCGTGGAATATGTTGAAAACATATTACATTTTATGAAAAACATGTTACTGCTCGATATGACCTCCTTTGGCTTTGATTATTTGATTCAGTCTTCCATAGAAAGCATTGCATGCTGACCGAACGTGGGCTTGCGGAATTTTATTCCATTCTCGAACAAGAGCTGACTTCAATGCATCAACACTTTCGTATTTTTTAGTGGACACCTTACTCTCCAAAATGGACCATATGGAGAAATCCATGGGATTCAAGTCTGGTGAATATGGTGGCCATTCTTTCGACGAAATCAGCCGCGGAACGCAATTTTGTAAAAATTGCTGTGTCGCTCGAGCTTTGTGTGACGGTGCCGAGTCCTGTTGGAATGTCCAACGGTTCGTACCAAAGTGTTTACGTGCCCAAGGTAGCAAAGCATCGTTTAGGATCTTTTGGCGGTACATCTCTTGGTTTACCTTGACTCCATGTTCGATGAAAACCAGAGGAGTGCGTCCATCTGCAGTAACTGCAGCCCAAACCATAACATAAGCTGGTGATTGCTTGCGCATGGCAACTCTTGTGTCCAAATTATCGTTGGACTTGTCCTCTAACCAAACACGATCATTTTGTTTATTCACATGCTGTTGAATGGTGAAAATTTTCTCATCAGAAAAGACAATTTTTGGAATCTCATCACGTTCGGCCAAGGCCTTCAATGCTCGTGTTCTTTCAAGCCTAACTTTTTTTTGTGCCTCCGTAAGATCTTGAACTTTTTGTATCTTGTAGGGCTTCAAGTGTAGTTCATTTTTCAATATGGTTTGAATGCTGTATCGTGAAACATGTAGACGTGCGGCTAATTGATTGGCACTTTGACGAGGATTTCGTTGGATTCGTTTCTTCACCTGTCGTATCATTTCTTTTGATGTTGCTGTCTTTTTAGGACCGCCTCTGTTGCGTTTAGCGATGCTACCAGTTTCGTTGTATCGAGTTATGGTTCGATACACAAACATTTTATTCACATTCAAATGCTGGAGCTGACGAACTATTGCTGTTTGTGAATTTCCACCCAAATACAGTGCAATTACACTATTACGTTTGAATTCCATTACGATTTTTTTATTAAGATATTAATTTAGAACAATTATTTATTGACCACATATAAACAACTAACCAAACTTCAATCTGTCAAAAAATTAATGCGCGAAAATGACAACTACACAAATGACAGCAGAGTGAAGTTAGTAACATTTGGTCTCAGCCACCCGTATATACAAATTTTCTAATAATTTTTGGAAAATCGAATTTTCCGGGATTTCCCACGGGAAACTTGAACTGAATTTTTTTCCTGCAATAGCTGTTGACAAATCACATCAATACAATCCATCTCCAGGCATAACACTCTAGAGGCTGATTTTATTCATCCATTTCATACTTTCGGCTGAAGACTTTTTTGAATTTTCCGAGATTTCCTACGGGAAAGTTGAACTGAATTTTTGTCCTGCGATAGCTATTGACAAATCATATTAATGAAATCCATCTCCAGACATATCACTCTAGAGGCTGATTTTATACAAATTTTTTAATGATTTTTGGAAAATCGAATTTTCCGAGATTTCCCACGGGAAACTTGAACAGAATTTTTTCATTCGATAGCTATTGGCAAATCTCATTATATCGATTTCTATGTTTTATTTAAATTTATGTATCCTATTTAGATTCGGCTGATACTCGTAACTACTAAATTTTGTAGTTTCGGCTGGAATGTTAATATTAAATCTGCATTATCGACTCTTAACTTTCGGCTCGAGACCTTAGGCAATCTGCATTGCCATTTTTTACTTTCGGCGGGACTAGCGCAATCAGAATTATCGACTTTTCACTTTTGGTTGGCAACTCTCGGCTACCTTTAACAGTATCTAAATGTATGGGGCAGTATAATAGGAAACCATATGATTGAATTCTTTAGACTACCTGCGACACTAAAAAGTGCTTATTATTTCAAGTTCCAAGAAAGAAATAAAGTTTCAAATATTTTTGGAGGATGTATACCGTTGCGGCAGAGGAGAAGGATTATTTATCAACACCAATGTCAATGTGCTGAATAAAAACAAAATTATGTCGTCTCTACCATTACAAATCACTTCGAGGAGCAAACCATTTCTTGACAGCGATTGTCTTCTGAATTGGGGACAACAATTCAAGGGATTCACCAACTATACCACCTACTGAAATCGTCAAGTATTATAGGAGTCTATTTTCAACTGAGATAGACTCATACCTGGGAAACCCAATTTCTCTGCAATTTGATCCAAGCGAGGTTTTAATTCCAATATAGGAACACAATGTTTCCAGATATTGCAGACAAAGAATTTATTGAAAAATATTTTTCGAAGCTTGATTTAGCAGTGGATCATATGGAGTCATTCAAAGTAAAACGTTTACAGTTAGGAATATCGTCCGCAGTTGGCATATCTCAAAATTTTTTCGAATAGCTGTTAAAAGAAATCGAAGGCATTCTTTGATGACTTCTTCGTAATTAGATGTTCCGAAAAGGAACACATGGACCGCTCACACCAAGTTTTCAAAAGTTTAGATGAAGCTGAAAACAATTGATGCGATTGTAGATAAATGAATTTTTTTTAATTTTTTAAACCACAGTTAAAAGAAAAAGGTAAGTATACTTGAATTATCTTTATTTTTATAGACCTTCAATTTGAATCAATAATATCTCCATTTTATGCGTAGTCACCACAATATTTTTGGTCACTCTGGTAATATGGTGTTTGTTGGATTCTATCCCGGACTCCCACAATCCACGAAAATGCGGACCACTAGCTGGATTGAATGAAAATTTGATTTCTTGCTGTGAAAGAAAATCAGAAATAAGTTGTGAGTTTCGTGAATTATTTTGTCATTCAAAATATGTGTCTTCGGCAGAGTTATTGGGTGTTCCACACTGAACGAAGTATGTAAGTATCTCAATCTGCCCTCCTTCTCTTAGGATACCGTCTTGATCAATGAAGGGGGACAATGATAGGATTTTACTTCGCCTGCCAACTGTTTTACTTTGGTTTAGAGAATTCATTTTGTCGTAAAATGCTTCAGGATGGGCCCACCTCACACAAACTAATTCAGCTTTCCTGATTTTGGTTAACGTTGAGCAACCCATTAATGATACAGGTCGTTCTTCCAGATTGGTCAATTTAATTTTTGTTGTGATTGGCCGCTCAACTGTTGCCTTGAGCAACCAGGTAGGTCCATTCCACCAAAGCTCACTCTCTGCCAGCTGCTTAGGAGTCACACCTCGTGATGCTAGATCTGCTGGGTTATACTTTGACGCGACGTGATTCCATTTGACTCCCGGACCATTCGCTGAGATTTCCGATATCCTATTTCCAATGCAGCATTTCCATCGTCTTGGAACATCTGATAACCAAGCTAAGACGACCTTCGAATCAGTCCAGGCATAGCACTTTATATTTTCGAATTCTAAGGCTCGTACCGTGTATTTGATTAATCTGCTAAGTAGTACGGCTCCGCATAACTCCAGTCTTGGTAAGGAGACTTGCATTAAAGGTGCTACTTTAGTTTTAGATACCACAATTAAAGTTGTCTCAATTCTGTAGCTATCTGTGGTACGGAGATAAATGACTGCTGCGTAAGCCAGTTTCGATGCGTTATAAAACCCGTGTATTTGTATGTTAGTTGTTGATTGTTGAGTTCACGTAGCCCTTGCAATGCTTATTTGCCTGCCATTCGTTTTCGATCTGTGTCCGCAAGGAATGGATCATCCCAACCTATTTTATGCAACCATAGCTTTTGTAAGCTTATATTGAAAACGATAATTACAGGCGACACCCATCCTAACGGATCAAAAACTCGTGATATTTGAAATAACGCTGCCGTCTCAGAGATTGATTTGTGGGATCGCGTTCAATGGGATTGCGTTCAATAATTATGATGAGTTGGATTTTCACTTTCGGAGATTAAAGCCACCTTTGCTAAGCATTTGTGAAATTTCTCGCAATACTAGCTTCGCTTCATTGGTTGAATCAGCACCTGATAGGCAGTCGTCCATGTAAAAATCCATTTGAGCAATCTGGGAACCTAAAGGATGAGTAGCCTCATGAGCATCGGCGATTTGATGCAGCGTGCGGACTGCTAGAAATCTGATGAGAATGCGATGGCATGTTTCCTAAACAGCATTAGTATTGGCACAAAATCCTTCTGTATTGTAGGACCGACCAACAATATATCGTTTAGTGATAGTCCGGATGTTGACTTGCAGGAGCCGTCGAACACGACGCGCAATTTCGTCGTACTGCTGTCGCTCTTGAGGACAGCATGATGCGGTAAATAAAAGGAATCTCTCTCTTGGTTAGTTGGATCACTGGGTTTCGTCTCGGTCATGTGTCCTAGGCTCGGGTACTCATTCATAAACTAATGATACTGCTCGTGAAGGACTGTCGATTAAATGCCGCAGATTTTGACTGACCAAATTCTCCGAAATCCTTTTTGAAGGGTAGCCGCACGACGTACCTGCCTTCAGATTTTCGTAGATGAGTCTCCGTGAAGTAACGTTCACATACTAATTCTGCTTCTAATAAAAATGATGCGGTTGGAGCTTCTTCCAAAGTCCAGAATCTTTTCAAGGATTTGTTTGTATTGTCTTCCTCTATCGTTGTTGTGAATGATGTTGAAGTAATTGGTCCCCAGGTACTGCTCCAGAAATAACCCATCCGAACTTAGATGATTGAGCAATTAGTTGAATTTTGAATTTTAATTTATCAGATCTAAGTACTTCAAAGAATATGTCTGCTCCAAGGAGGATGTCAATCTTATTTGGGACGTGGTATGCGGGATCTGCTAACTGAAGATTTTGTTCAGTGATCTCCTCTATCTATTGAGGTTCAATTTTTGGATTGAGGAATACTGGATGTTAATTTACTTAAAATTAGAGCTTCGATTTTAAAGCACTCACTAGTCTCATACCTTGATTGAATAGTTAGTTGGGCGCTACCCCTTGATGTTTCAGCCTTTGTCTCTGATATACCCGAAACTTGAACATTTGAAAAGATTCGTGTAATCTTCAATTTTTGAACGAGAGTTTTGCTGACGAATGTGGCCTTGGATCCTGAATCCAATAATGCACGAGCTAGATGAGAATTTCCAGCGGCGTCATAAACGTATATTAACGCAGTCGGTAAAATAGCGAGACGCGAAAGGCGGACATTGAGCACGGTAGTGGTTATGTTTGAACTGGACGATGGATGACTTTCTGCTTCTAATTGTTGCGATTCTGATGTCGATGTGCCAGTTTTGATAACAGTACTAACTAATGATAACTTCTTAATAAGCAAAGTACTGTGTTTTTCGTTGCAAATGCGGCACGAAAAATCTACTGGCAATTCGCTGACATCGTGACATGCTCTTAGGCAATTACAGCACACCGGCACAATTTACGATGCGTTGTCGATTTTCAATTGTCATTCGTTTGAATTGCAGACATCTCCACAAGTGATGCTCACGGTTACAACACGGACACTTTTTTGCCTTTAATGCAGTTACAGCAGATATTTTCGTTGCTCTTTTCTTGGTGTCACCTATGGCACTCGCCTTGGCATAGCATCGATTGCTTAAGAATTCTAGGAACTCTTTAATTCTTGGAAATTCCTGATTTAGAGTTTCTTCGTCCACTTTGTTCAATAGAATGCGCATGAGCAATGGATCTCTGCTTTCGGCTTCTTGACCTATTGCTTTAATGCCCCTGATTATCTCATCTGAAGTATCGCTGAGTTGGCGAGGCGCATGGAAGGACCCGTTACTAGCGGATGGCTGATCAAAAAATCGGCTGATATGTTTCTTCTCGTACCGCTTGAGTAACTTGTCCCAAGCTTCTATATAGTTAGCGTCGGTTACTAAAAAGTTCCGAATTATGTTAAGTGGTGGACTCCTAAGCAACCCTTTTAATATCTGGAATTTATGAACCTGGGAGAGGTACCTATGTATATTGTGCATCGAAGTAGTGTATAGACCATAAAATGACGGCCAGGCTTCGAACTCCCCACTGAATTCCCCAATTGACACGTGAGGTAATTTAAACTTGATGAGTGAATCATTGATCGCTCAATTGAAGATTCTTTGTGTCCCTAATAATTGATTAAAGAATGTTCCTTGACTACTTGCGGATTTTGTGGTTATCTCTGGCGATAAAATTCTAATAATTTAGATTTTGTGTTGAAAAATTTGGTCTCAAAATCTTCCTGTTTGAGTTCAACAGTTGTATTTGGGTTACCTGCAAGTATAGCGGCTATTTGTGTTTCGTGTTCTTGAAACTCTTTCCACAGATCATCAAGTTTGTTTAGTCTAACCTCAATGTCACAACATGTGGTTTCTGATGTTACTGCTAACAAAAATTTGTTAATAACGGTTGGCTGTCGCCATGTTTATTAATCTAATTGTTCACGAAACTCGATATACACCCAACAGAAAACAAACAAAAAGTTGGCAAAAAACAAACAAATATGTATGTAATTTAAGTAGAATTTGATACATATCGTTTCTCTTTCTTGATGCACTTCTCAATGATGGACAACGTTCCAATAAATTGTAGCGTGCTTTATGCGAACTGATATCTGCGTCTTGGTTGAGCATTAATTATTTAAGGTTATAATTTACAGCGTACTTTATGAGCATTAATATCGGCTGCGTTGTAAAACGGCAAAACGTAGGCTGGATTGTTATATGTATATGGCTAGATTACTATTAACTAGCGGTGTGGTGGCTGCAACCTTATTTGTGAATGTCTATTCAGTTAATTACAACTTGGTTTTACGCACCAAATCGGCGGCGTCACTTTTTACAGAAATGTTCACTTGATGCTTGATACTTTTTGTTTGTGTTTATTTAACCTTTTTTTTTGTTTGTTTTCAGATCAGCTGGTTGACATCACCTATTCTAAACAGAAGCTGGTCTTTGATTGAGACATGATTAATGCCGATTTTATGTAAATCCTCGGTAAATTTCCTGGGATTTCGCATCGATTCCCATGAAATTCATGTTTCTGAGGAAAAATACTAATTATTAGCAAAACTCCGGCAACTCAGGCAAAAAGCAACTTAAACATTTTTTTATCGTCCATCGTCGGCATTGTCGTCATGGTGGCGCGTAGCTGGTGGCCAAAATATGATTTTGACATCGAAAGCAGTTAACATTGTCAAGTTATTTTTTGTCCAGAAAATTTTAAACTAATGTTAGTAAAGTAATAATTATCCTGTGCGACAAAAATCTTACTCTCATCAGATTTCTTGTATAGCTAAAAGTGTTAAGCTATAATTAATTTAATTTTTAACAAAATTCTCTCCACATTACAATTTTCCGTAAATTACATAGAACTGTATTCAATTTTGTGTCTACACATCATGTAGGTTTAACACTTTAATGGGCAATAATTTTTTAAAATTTGTAAATTCATTGGCCATAAAATGCATCCAACACTTAATATGTCATATACATTGTAAGTGTTAATTTACATACATTATAAATATCTATACAAGTATATTGTCTTATGTGTATACGTATTATATTACAGAATAATAAAATTTTTAATCTCCATTAGAACCAAACAGAAAATTAGAAAATTACTTAAACAATTCTGTGTTATTGTTGTTTTGAATGTATTATTTGCTTATGTGTATATGTGTTAAATTTATTATTATTTTTGATCTTTAATTAAATTATTTTCTTAGGATAGAGATGTGACTATACATATACATATTGTTATAATTATAATAAGAGAACATAAGATGCTGTGTATTTACGTTAGAATACAATATAGATTACAGCATTTAAGTCTTTTATATTTATTTTGTATTTGTTGAAATGGTATAAAGATTACTCGCATTTTGATGTCATAAGAAATTATCCCATCCTAATAGTGCCAACAAATGTGTATACATATAACATGTTTATTGAGAGTAGTTGTTTTAAAATAATAGTATTGTATTATATAAGCTCTTGTATATTCTTATACAGGAAAGGAAGCAAGAATTATTGTATATTTTTATATTAATTAAAAATTTTAAAAATACATGAAATGTTACATTTTTGTTGTGTACGTACATATTTGGTATACGCTTGAGATGAGAATTCAACTCGTTTTTGTTTCTATTCAAATTTTATGTTTTATTATAATTACAATGTAATTAAAAAAATGTTAAAATTTAATTATAATTATACGATGTTTTTATAATTATGTATCAAACTGTTGTAAAAGAAATATGATTCTAAATATTGTATTTCAAAAGAGTGGCGCTTCTCTACTGCGGATGTAGTTTACTGAATATCTTATGATGAAAGGATATTTAATTAAACCGTATAACAAGCTCTCCTCTATACATAAGCAAATTATTTTATCATTTCTAAATTGTGACAGGCTACCTGACATGATATTCTGGAGACTATCTAAAATGTAACTGCTTTTAAATCGGTAGCATTTTAGATATTTTGAATATGGTTAAAGGTATCCGAAAGTTGTCAGACGATAGTAAAAAGTCGATACTGCAGAACCCTGCTAATGGCAGCCAAAAGTAAAATATCGGTAATGCAGATTGTGTTATCCAGGCCAAAAATAAAAAATTAATTCGTGATCAGTTGATAGTGTTTAGCCGAAAATACCTATGGATGTATGGATCGCTTTGAAGACTTTTGCCAATATACTTTAATGGCAAAACCTACCTGCAGTTCTTCGTGGACAAATGTGGAAAATTCACTAAATCCAAAAAATATTTAAAATTTGCTATTAAATGAACCTCCAGAGTGTTATATCAATAGCTATTGCAAAGAAAAAAATCAGTAAAAATTTCCCTTAGGAATTCTGGGGAAATTCGGTTTTCCAAAAATAACTAAAAAATTTATATAAAATCAGCCTTTATTGTTATGTCTGGAGATAGGTTACATTGATGTGACTTGTCAGTATAGCTATCGTAGAAAAAAAAATTCAGTTCAAGTTTCCTTTGGAAAATCGGAATTTTCCCAGATTTCCCACGGAAAACGTGAACTACAGTTATTTTCTGCGATAGCTAACATTTGAAGATCTAACACTCTAGAGCCTGATTTTTTAAAGTTTCGAATGATTTTTGGCAAATCGAAATTTTTCAGATTTCTAATGGGAAACTTGAATTGATATTTTTTCAAGCGACAGCTATTGAAAAATCACATAAAAACTTTTGATCTCCAGATATACGCTCTAGAAGCTAGTTTTATACCAATTTTTTGGATTAATCTGCTTTTCCGATATTTTTCATGAGTAGGTGGAATAAAATTTTCCACCTAATACTTATTTACAAAAGTTGTTATTGCAATCCATGTATCCTGTTTATTTTCGGCTGATAACCACAAAATTTTTTCGGGTGCAATATTAATAACGTAATCTGCATTATCGACTTGTTACTTTCGGCTGAAAAATTTAGGTGGTACAGGGTATATTATGCTAGAATAATTCAGTATCTAAATTATATCCAATGGACAAACGAATCATATATGGTCCATACAACGAAGGAAGTTCTAAAGAATATCGTAGGTACTATCGCCATTTCTGTTAAATCAACTCATGACACACCATCGCAAACCACTGGAAAGTTACCTGCTTGGTTACAGTTTAACCGGAAAATTGTAACATAATTCGATAATATCACTGCTTCATATTTATTCGGATGATGTGAATAGAACGATGTAAATTCCCAACGATTTGTAATAGTAATGAGTCGAGAAGCCAGGAGAAAATTTTTCCTTGGAATAGTCCAGCCAAACCCACATGCATACTCGACCAAAAGTCCAGTTTATTATTCTCCATTAGTGAATCGATGCTTTAGGATCTTCTAGGCAAATAACTTGATAATATGAACAGCCTTGTAAGGTTGATTTGAGTCAGAATCTAATTTTGCCCACCAGAAATAGTTAAGTGGCAATGCCTTTGTCATGACAATACCAACAATGGACGATAAAATTGGTTGTTGATCAGCTTCCGGAATAATTATTCTTTGACCCCACATTAGATAGCTTTTTTCGTCGATATGACTGGTTTGAATTCGTCGTTTATTTTCCCATTAGGCCAAGCCATAATCGCTCCACTAAAACTCAAGTGAACATTTTTACTTTCGCTGTTACCCTTGCGATATCGACAGTGCTTAAACTTCTTGGGCCAGAGGCATTGCAGTTGGGAGAATTTTGATGTTTGTGTCCCGAAACCGAAGTAAATAATATAATTTATCGATAAATTGGAATCCCGAAATGTAACGTCCTTCGTGACAGGATTGGTGGTGTCGATTTTTTCGGATTAAAGAGACCCAGTAATGGTTGATGATCATATAATTGTACTTTGCGACCACGAATAATTGGAAAAGCCTTCTTGTCGATCAAGGCATAATTTCGCTCTGTAACTTCCATTCAATGTGAGAATATAATTCCAATTTCGTGAGGAGATATATCACAGCTAACTAAAAAATTGTCGTTGGAGGAAACAATTTTAATTCCTCGAATGACCGTAACGGCTCAACAATGGTAGCATTGCCTTCTAAGAGGCATGATACAAATTAAGAAGCCCTAAAAAATGGTTGAATTTTATTTTGAATATTAATGGTTGAGTATTTGTTCCTCAGTAGAGCGAATTCCATTGGAACAGATATGAAAGCCCAGGAAATTTACTGAGGAAATATACATTTGGCATTCACCATTTCTCAATCGAGGATAACCTTCATCTAGTCTTTTGAAATCCTGATGTGGGAAGTCAATGGGATGTTCAATTAGAAAGATATCCTAAAAATACAGATGAACGCCTTCGATTCCTTTGAGCAACTATTTGATCAATTTTTGAAATATGACGAGTTTTACTTTGTATGCCTCCTTATAAGGATTAGATGAAGCTTTGGAATGTGGCCAACTACAATGGAACTTGGCTATTCCTAACCGATTCTGATGCAATTCGACATGTCCGATTGAAAAAGAATTCTAAAATGATATTTGGATATATTTCTGGAATATGGCCTGTTAGAAAGGAACTCGGTTAGTTCTGAACCGATATTTATAGGAAAGTGGGATTCTAAAATGATTTTTGGATAAAGTTCTGGAATATGGCCAACCAGGGTGGAACATTGGCACGCGCGATGCAAAAGGAATTCTAGAATATGGTCCTTATTATGGAACTTGGCTATTTCTTAAACGATTTTAGTGACATTTGGCATGCGCGATGGAAATGGGATTCTAAAATGATTTTTGATGGAGTTGGAGTACCGCTGGAAAACGTTGGTTAGAATATGGACAACTAGGAAGGAACTTGCCTATTCCTTAACCGATTTTAGTGAAATTTGGCATGTGCGAAGGAAGTGGTATTCTAAAATGATTTTCAGATGCGAAGTTCTGGAATATGGCCCACTTGAATGGATCTTGGCTACTCCTCAACCGATTTTAGTGAAATTTGTCATGCGAGATGGAAATGGGATTATGAAATGATTTTTAGATGAAGTTCTGGAATAAAAACAACTAGGATAGAACATGGCAAATTCGTTAACCGATATTAGTGAAATTTGGCAAGCGTGATGAAAATGGGATTCTAAATTCATTTTTAAATGAAGTTCTGGAATATGGCCGTTTGGGATAGAAGTTGGCTATTCCTCAACCGGTTTTAGTAAAATTAGGCATGCGAGCTGTAAATGAGATTATAAAATGATTTTTCGATGAAGTTCTGAAATATGGCCAACTTAGATGGATCTTGGCTATTCGTTAACCGATATTAGTGAAATTTGGCATGAGCGATGGAAGTAGGATTATAAATTGATTTTTAGAAGACGTTCTGGAATATGGCCTTTTGGGGAAGAACTTGGCTATTCCTCAACCAGTTTTAGAGAAATTAGGCAATTTAAGGAATAGCCAAGTTCCATCTTACACGGCCATATTCCAGAACTTCATTTAAAAATCATTTTATAATCCCATTTCCATCTCGCATCCCAGATTTCACTGAAATCGGTTAAGAGATAGCCACGTCCCATCTAAATGGTTTAAGGAATAATTGGCCATATTCCAAAAATTTATATAAAAATCAATTTAGGATCCTTGTTCCAAGACGTAAGTCAAATTGTATATTCAGTTTATTTGGAAACCGGTTTATCTCCAAGCCCTACTTCCCATTTCCTCTTATAGAGGCATTTCGTTTTCTATTGCATAATTGTTTTGTCCTCAGCGAATCCTTTCATTCGTTAAGGGTTAACTGGAACGATAGATGTCGCTCAATCGCTGAATTCAAACGGTTTAAATATCCTGATTTGTTAGCCTTTCCAATCGATATTCAACAACACGATCAATAGCGAGATGAATATTCATGGCAGGCAGATGAATTGGAACCTCGTTCGGATCAGGTTTCAGAGAAATTGGTTTTCTCAAGAATGACTCTATCTCAGTAAAACAATCAACTCATATAATTCCTGATGATTTCAGTGATGGCTGATAGTTGGTGAACTCGTTGAATTGTTATTCCTATAGCTGGAGACCCATCGCATTAAATAAAAACATTGGTTTTGCTCCCCAAAGTGATTTGTAATGGCAAAGACAATATAATTTTGTTATTATACCAAACATTGATATCTATCGCACCCAAAAATTATGTTGAAAATCCACAAAAGATTGATTCTAAATTTGAAGAAGTAAAACAGCGTTATTTGCGGTCACATTTCATCAAAACATTTCTCGGAAATGATTCTGTGCTATTCACAACCCGAATCAACTATGTATAAAAACACAATCTATTGCGTTAATGATGACGGTTGTGGAGGAAATCTGGGAAAATTTGATAAAGTTTCCAGCGGAAAGTAAAAAATTGATAATGAAAATTTCGTTATTCAGCCGCACGTTAAAAATCCGTCGTTTTGGAAACTTGTGAAAAATCCGTGGAACCTAAGAAATATTTAAAATTGGAAAAAGTCAGCATCTTGTGTGTTATGTCTGGAGATGGATTGCATTGATATGATTTGTCAATAACAATCCTTAAGAAAATATTAAATTCAAGTTTCCCGTGTCAAATCTGAGGAAACATATCCAATAATCATTAGATTGTTATATGTGAAGATGGTTTGCGTTTAGGTGATCGGCTGGGATAATACAATCTGCATTACCGATTTTTATTAACTTTATCTTATAAGTTTTACAGTAATTAATATATGTATATGTATATTATTGTGATCTCCACAAACGTTATAAATCTTCAGAAAAGAAGTTTTGAACAATATGAAAGCTGTTAGAATTGTCTGAATGGAGTAGTCTTAAGGATTTTCAATAGTATTAAACATGAAAACCGCGGCGAATGCGATTTTTATTGTTGTTCAATACATATTAGTCCTAAAGAATCTAGCATTATTTTTCTGTCTGTGATTTGAGAGCTTATGGTAGCGGATTAAAATTGTCATGACCTATTATGGTATTGGGGTAGGGGACTCAAAATTTAATAAGCTCATGATATCTGTTAATGACTGTCCTGCTCAAAATAACAGAAAATGTTTGTAAACTGTGAACGGTTGGTTTGGTGACTTTTAATGGGGGTTGTGTGGGAAAAGCGTCGTTTGATGATGAGATTTTTATAATGGCTTCCTCGGGTGCCATCAGAATATTTCAAAGTTGTTTGAAACCTATTTACTTTCAAGCAACTTCTAGGGCTACTGAACAAATCAACCGCTTATTATATCTCTCACTAATAAAAGAACTCATCTAGTTTAAACTCAAGCCCGTCAATTTTGTTTTGTAATGCCAACGAACTAATTTATTTCAATTTCTCGGTTCTCGAATAAAATAAGCAGTTAAAGAAAATGCAGTTTAAATACCTTTTTGTAATGTAGTTTTAATAGTTTGCGATGTCCCGTAGAGACACAAAATTAGTTACTCAGTTTTTCCACGATGCGGTACACCGCAATCTCGATACTCTACACGCTCATTACAAAATCCGGTAATTGCCTACTTGATTATCTGGTTTTACAAATTCTAGTGAAAATCCAGTGAATTTCTAGTTAAAAATCAAGAAAAATGAATTTTCTAGTTAAATTTAAAAATAGATTTAACCGATTTCCAGTGAAATTGCAATCAAAACCAGATTTTGACTATTTTGTAGTTAATTTCCAGTAATATTTTTAATTATACTGGAATTCTAGTGATTATCTTGCACAAAAAATTACTAGAAAAATACTAGATGGTTAGTTTTACTCTATAAAATGGAATATGTATCTAGGAAATTTAACGAATATCTCGTGAATTTTATTACCAGAATTCTAGTAAAAATAAAAATTACTTGAATTCCAGTTGCATTTTTGCAGCGATTTATTTTTTAATGTGGTTACCTGAAATCTACTAAAATTCTAGTTTAATTAAATTAAATACAAGATAATTCCTGTTCGCAAGTGCAAGGAATTTCTAGTAAATTAAACAGATTCTAGTTCAATCGCAGCGTATACTGAGCGCGTTTTGTATCGAGTGCTCCAACAAACTGCGCAAACTACGTGAAATTTTCACAACTCAGTCATACTTATTTGAAGCTTAAGCCAGGTGTAAAATAATTAATGATTTGCCCCTTAAGTTTGGAGTTACGAGCCGCCAGGCTCCTTCCGGCTGAAGGTTTCCAACATTTTATGGGCAAATAAAAGCGCTATTATGAAAGGAAATCATTGTTCTTGACTAATTGGTGTACAGATTTGAAGTCGAAAAAATTCAATTTTTTATAAAAATCACGAGGATTCACACACCCTTGACCATTTTTTAAGGAACATATTGTTACGTTTTTATCTTGTCAATTAAGGTTCGTATCACTGGATTGTGAATTAAACAAAACCAATTTAATTTATCAGCAACGAATTTATTTATATACACGGTAAATAATAATTCACTAGATGTGAGCATACTACACGATCTAGTTGAATCAAGTAAAATTAATAATACTAGAATTTTGGTTGTAACAAAATCTGGTAATTTTACTTGAAATACAAATATGTAGTACTGGAAATCAAGTAAACAATACTATGTGTTTTTGCGACTGGACTTCTGGTAAAATTATGAGAAATACAATTTTTTAATTAGATTTCAAGTAAAATCGAATACTAGATTTTCTTGTAAAACTATTAGATTTCTTGCATTTATTCTACTAAAGTTCTAGTAAAATAACCGGAAAAAAACTATATTCTTTAACAGAATTCCAGTTAATTCAACGTCATCATTTTTTACTAGATTATCCCTTGATTATACTAGATTGCCGTCTAAATAAATTTCAAATAATAAAAAAACCTTTTTGAATTTTGTTTTAATTAAATATTTTTTATTTCAACATTTACAAAAATAACAAAGCTTTAAAATAGTTGTTCTGAATATTTCGCACACAATTTAGAACATAATTTCGACACACGAGGCGTCGGAATCACATCTTTAATTAAAAAGTAAAGAATTTCCATGAAATTGTAGAAGTATTAACAATTTTGGGAAAATTTCAATCCAAAAACATAAAAAATTTTAAAGAGTTTGTCGAAGGTGCATAAAACGTTTTGTAGCCCAACGAAATTGATTATGCATCTATTTTTACGTGGAAGATTTCTTCGTGCCTCAAACCATTCTCCGAAAAACACACCAGATACGGCTGCGACAGCTTACTTTTTTGGGTGATATCTTTTATTGATTCATCTACCTGCAAAAATTAAAAGTTTTGGTTTAATATCAAGAGTAATAATATGAACTATATTATATCAAAATTTCAAAGTTGGCTTTCTTACAGATAACCATGTGGATTCTATTCATCATTTTCCTCAATTTTGTAGTTTTATGGTAATCATCAGGGTAGCAACTTTATTTTAAATATTAAGTTATGTTAAATATGGACGTTACAATAAAAAATACTTAGTACGTTTCTTTCGTTACCTGTCAACTAACAAACATAAAAATACATTTGAATTTTATAATTTGTATATTGTCGTACTCTGTATGGATTGGTATCTATATTTTATAGAGTATTATTAGTATTGTAGAGTAGTATTAATAGAGTTCGATAATGTACAAGTTATAAAATTCAAATGTACTCCTACGAGTATGTTCATTAGCTGATAGGTAATGAAAGTTACGTACTAAGTATTTTTTATTGTAACGTCCATATTTAAAGTAACGTAATTTTATATTAAAATTGTTCGCTCGTGGAATTCTAGTCAAAAACATTTCAGTCAAAAATTAAAAGGCAACTCAGTGAAAATAATTTTATATGAAATGCCTTTTTAGAAGGAAGTTCAATCAAAAAACTAGAAAAGGCATTCAAGTTAAAATATTTTGACTGTAATTCTTTTTGGAGTTAGTTAGTTTATTTTACTGAAATGCCTTGTTAGACCTGTACGCCGGCTCCGCGGCCGGGAAAAAAATAATGAATATAATCTACATGCAATAATATGTTGTTTATATAATGGCTAATATTGTATTTATGTAATAGTTAAATAAAAATTCAATATGGAATTTAGCCTTTTTTAACAAAATTATAAATCACAATTTATTTTTCACAAATTAATATTTAAACTTTATTATTATTTAATATTTCGGCATTCATGCCATTTTCAAAAAATACACTGAAAACAATTAAAATTATATTAATAATAATAATAATAACGGAAATAATAATATTAACAATAACAGTAATAATAATAATAACAATAATAGTAATATTCCACAAACAAACATTATATTTGCTCCGCTCACATATATACCAGATGTATCTGACAGAATACTTAAAATCATATCTAGAAATAATAACAACATAATAAGAATAGGTAATAAAGTCCCTAATAAATTAAATAATCAATTTTCTAAACTTAAAGACAAAATACCGATACAACAGCAGCATAATGTAGTTTATGAAATACCGTGTGAATGTCGTAAAACCTACGTGGGCCAAACAAAACAAATCCTAAAACAACGCATTCAAAAACATAAAAGTGACGTAAAGTTAAAAAATAAATCCACAGCTTTAAGCACACACTCTATTGACAACAATCATAAATTTAATTTTGAAGGTACAAAAATAATTTACCACGAGAAATGGGAAAAATCTAGGCTAATCTTGGAATCTGCTCATATTAGCTTAAACACAGTGAAAACCATTAATTTTAAAACTGACACCAACAACCTCTGCAGAGAATATAAATTTATTATACAAGCTTATAAAAATAAAAAAATATAAGAAATAGACAGTAGTGTATAGTTAAAAAGTGTTGGTAAATAATAAATTAGCGCGAATTTAACAATATAAATATTTTTCAATTTCACGCATACAAAAATAGGATTTTAAGTAGTCTTAGTTAAAAATAATTATATGTATATAGGCAATTCTGGGCTTATTGAGGATGGAATTCTAATAATAATATTTCAAACAAGACCAGATTTTTAATATGTTAAGTTGTATCTTAAATCATTTTTATTTATTTATTTATTTATTTATTTAATGTACTATTGTATAATGTATCAAATCTAAAGTATAGTGTAAAGATTTTATAATGTTTTTTTTTAAAAATTAAACTTTTATGTAAGTTGATTATAATATACAAGAGAATTTGTGCATTATATAAAATTAAATTAACGATGTATATAAAATAATTAATTTTAACTTGTTAATTGTTTTCAGTGTATTTTTTGAAAATGGCATGAATGCCGAAATATTAAATAATAATAAAGTTTAAATGTTAATTTGTGAAAAATAAATTGTGATTTATAATTTTGTTAAAAAAGGCTAAATTCCATATTGAATTTTTATTTAACTATTACATATAATCTACATGGTTTAATTTAATTTAGTTAAATATTCTATAAGAAAGCCAACGTCGAAATTTTTAAACGTAACAAGACTATTAAAAATCATATAATAATTAGAATCATATCAATAAATAATTAAGTACCTTAGCCCAAATGCACTCGCTCGATATGCAGGTTAAAACAAATTGATTATCCGACAAAACAGCAGTCGCTCTAAGTGTAGTGTTACTCAATGTCTGGTGTTTTGAACTTTTTCTTTATATACTCTTTATATACTCTGCACACTATATTGAAATTTAAGGAAACGTTTCTACAAGGAACCCCCTTAAAAATTTCCAATTTCCAAACCTTTTCCCGAAAATGACGATTTTGACTTATCGTTTTTTTGCAAGCAAGGAGCGAATAAATATTTACATATATACATATATGTAAATTCTTCTTTATTTCATTCCCGTGTTTCTACAAGAGACCGAATTCAAAATTTATCTGAAATGTTAATAATTGAAAGTTAATCTGAAAATCATTTAATTGTATATATTTGTCAAAACTTACACATTCATTGTCAAAATCCTTCACATTGGGATAATTTTGAATGAGTTCCGTCGCGGAGGTCAAATTTAATCGCAAAACCTGGCGCCGACCAAATGTTAAAATATTTACGGCAGTACCTATTGCATAAAATATTAAAACCACGTGTATATAAATCCGCATTTGCTTGATGCATCTCATCAATAATTATGTGTAATATTTGACCATACTTATTTTATGTTAGCACTCACACTTTATATACTGAAACTTTTATTTTCTCACCTGTTCTTCATTTCACTATACCACAGCAAGAAATTCAACGTATTTCTGATACTGACTATGATGACGAAATTGAAATTAATATGCGAGCGAAAGTCTAAATTTACTAGAATTATAGTAAATTCTAATAGAAGTTTTAAATTAACCAGAATATTACTAGAATCTGTTTAATTTACTAGAAATTCCTTGCTCTTGCGAACAGGAATTATCTTGTATTTAATTTGATTTAACTAGAATTTTAGTAGATTTCAGGTTACTACATTAAAAAGTAAACCGTTGCAAAAATGCAACTGGAATTCAAGTAATTTTTATTTTTACTAGAATTCTGGTAATAAAATTTACGAGATTTTCGTTAAATTTACTTGATACATATTCCATTTTATAGAGTAAAACTAACCATCTAGTATTTTTCTAGTAATTTTTTGTGCTAGATAATCACTAGAATTCCAGTATAATTAAAAATATTACTGGAAATTAACTAGAAAATAGTCAAAATCTGGTTTTGATTGCAATTTCACTGGAAATCGGTTAAATTTATTTGAAAATTTAACTAGAAAATTAATTTTTCTTGATTTTTAACTAGAAATTCACTGGATTTTCACTAGAATTTGTAAAACCAGATATCAAGTAGGCAATTACTGGATTTTGTAATGAGCGTGTAGGACAAAAAATATTACAACACAATTTATTAATGATAATTCACAAAATCACTGTATATAAATTATTCGCACAATTTTTCTGATCACTTTTACTTTTTATTTCGCACAAAAACACTTTTTAAATCACTTTTTAATTCCTTTTCAATTTTTACACTATCGCTTACCAAATACTAATAATCCAATTCGACTGTATTCGATATATGTACACAAACCAAACTTCTATAAAGTTCATGACTTTTCCAGTTAGAATAGTGTAGAAAGCACACAGCATTACAAGTTCCAATCAACAGTGGATCGCAGTGGTACAATTATAAGCGTACGTTTAGCGTTGTACTTATGGCGCAAATGGATGCAAACTATTGCTTTGTTTATGCGGATGTAGGAACGCCGAGAAGTGTAAGCGATGGTGGAGTGTTCAGAAATACCACATTATATCAAGAGCTACAAAATGAGAAACTAAACGAAACTGTTGCCCTCCGACCAGACACTTTCAGTAACAAAAAAGCTCATGCCATATGTCTTTGTATCAGATGATGCATTTCCGCTCGGCAGCTGAATAATGAAGCCAAGAAGATGGTTTTTTATCAGGAACATGGCGGAAAGAAAATAATAATTTAGATTCTTTTGTTCCATTAAAAAAAATGGGAAGAAGATCCAATTTAGAATCAAAACTGATTCGTGAAGAATTTACCAAATATGTATTTTATGTAGTCTGGAGCGATTGAATGGCAAAACAAATCATGCTGAATCAATTTTATATACATATAATATTAAAATGAATAAACTTTTTTATAATTTCATCAATACAAAGTAGTGTTGTACTATTGTGTTATATTTTCAATATATTTCACTAAACTTCAAAATATTCCATAACACTTATGTACTTATAATAAAAAGAATAATTAATAGAACGCCTTTGCTTTTAAAAGAAGGAGATGATTTGACCATCGATAATCATTTTTCGTTTTTTGATAGTTTCGGATTCATCCATCATCTCCTAAAAAATTATTTGGTGAAAAGGTATAGGGCTGTAGCTATCTCGACTTATACTGTAGAATAAGGAATGGGATGAGGATGGCCTTGGATTGTTTCTATAATTTTTATTATAGAGTGTTTGGAAAATGGGCCGGAAAGTATAATTTTTGGATTCCATATTCACCGTCATATTATTACTTGTTGATGTCTCGTCTGAATGTATGTTAAAGTGTTGAGAAGAATTAGAGAGGGAATGGGATGAGGACGGTCTTGAATGGTGATGTTTTTTATTATAGCTTAATTGAGCTGTGGGCTGGTAGGAAAATTTTTGGGGGTCAGTAGTCTTCTTCATGTTATTATTTGTCGCTGTTTCGCCTGAAAATACGAAAATGTGATGAGATGAATTGGATATGGAATCGGATGGGGATGGTCTTGAATGTTGATGATTTTTATTATAGTGTAATTGAGCTGTAGGCTGATAGGAAGGATTTTTGGAGTCAGTAATCGTCGTCATATTACTAATTGTCGATGCCTTGGCTAAAAATCGATTGTAGATAGATGGATTGGAGAACGAATTGGAGGTGGATGGCATATGGAATGTTGAATTACTGTCCAACTTATTCGTCAATATTATACGTCTTCTTAAGCTTAGTTCCCTCAGTTTATTCACCAATAAATTCGCTTATTTATATTTTCTAAGGTACTAGATGCCAGTTTCAAGTGTTTTCATAGTTCTTCGTCATTTGAATTTCCTTTTGTCTTACATTTCTTACGAGGCCCGGCTAAACACAAATAATAAAACAAGATTATTTGAAAACAAAATCGCAAAAATAAATGATTTACCAATCGATAATAAATTTGAGTCACGAGAAGTGTTCTTCTCCGGAAAGACAAATACTCTTATTATCCGTATTTAAAGTTCTATTATTGCAATAACTCAGCGTATTGCGCAAAAATGTATCCATCGCCTCGAACGCGAATTTTTATGTTTTGGATTTTTTAAATCCCAGACTTCCGGATATTTCTCGTATATGGAAATAAATTCCAAAATTAAATTGCCTGACCAATCGCAATTGAGTATTATAAACAAAGAGATTAACATATAGAGCAGAAACAAATTTTTTTGAGTCAGATGAGTGTATATGGTTGGTTACAAATAATACATGGTTGGTCTTTCTTTTATGTAAACAAACCATTTAGTTTTTATTCTTGCTATAAAGTGGTTGTGCGTATAGTTTCTTAAAATTTAAAAATTATCAAATAAAACAAAATAATTAAAACAAAAAAAAATATATATAATTAATTATAATATTACACAACATATTATTGTAACCATACATATTTTTATTTATTTCTACTCTATTGTATTTTAAAGTCTTTGATAATACATATTTATTTGTGACACCTATTACTAATAACTAAAATTAATAATAATTGTAGTGATGCCTGTCCGTAGAAAATATAATATACACATTTTATTTACAAATCGCGTGGACGATACCACCATGTTCTACCAATGTTGGTGAGATATTTTATTTTTGTCGCCTGTAGAGCGAATGGGTACGATTGCAATCTTGATTGCTTATTCGTCATTTGATTTGTGTCTTCACGATTTGTTATTTTACAAATCTCGAACATTTGTTGAATAATTGCAATCGTCTCGCTGCGGCTTTAGACTTGTAAAGTTAATTTTATTTAGTTTATAATCTCGCCGGTAATTAATGGATCAATACACACTTCTTTCTTTTGTTAAATTAATTTATATGTTCCCGCCTATCGGGTCTAGGAATTTTAGCTTATTGAAAACTATTACTCCAAAAATTAATATTGGGCTAACATCGTCATGCTATCGGTTATTGATGAATCGTAACACATACTTTGGTGATGATAGTATTAATATCTTTAACTTATCTGTATATAAATTTAGAAACTCTCTTTATATTCTATTAACAAATATTTAATATCTTAATTCGAGTTCTTGAGATCGACAATAATCTGTTTAATTAATGCTTTATTTAATTATTTTGGTTTATATGCTTGATTTATAAAGCACTGTATATACTTATATTTTGTGAGGCAGAATTTAAATAGAATTTCTCTGTATTTTATCCTAATTATATAAAAAAAATACCGAATTCATGCTATTAAAAAATGTTCACACACCAAAATTGTTTAATAACGTAACGATCTAACTCATATCTGGACCAGTGAAGCACCCGAGCATGCATGCATTAAACGATTACAGTTTGTTGACCGAGAATTAGCGAAATAATCGGCTGTATGCCCTGGGATGAATTTTTATTTTATATTAAATATTGCACGTTGGCAAATTACTGCGCACTCTATTGTGAATGAGCTTATTCTCAATATAGCGTGTGCCAAAATTATAATAATAAATAAATAAATAAATGAAATTAAATAAAAAAAAAAAAAAAAGAATTAAAAGTTTGAACCAGATCTTGGCAGGTTAAGCAACAACCAACTCAAGCTAATGAAGACCTGTTATTTGAAAATCTAGTGATGTAAAATTTTGAGATCATTATTACTACATTCACACCTGTTCGACATGCTGCTGTTTATACAAGAAATAACTAAATTCTTAGACAAATAGAATTTAATATCAAAACTGTTACAAAAATAGTAAAAGTCATAACGAATAACAATATTTCGAAATCATATTAAGTTGTTGCACACCTAAAACATGGAATTGTGTGCACCTACATACTAAACGTATCTGCATAATAAATTGTGTATCTACAATTCGATGTAAGTAATAATAATAATTTCATGTACTTATTCATAAATCGAATTGATTAAATCAATAGACCAAAAAATCAAAGAAAATAAAAACAGAAATAAAATAATAAATGGTTTTCAATTAATTAAAATATAACATGTTGGTCCAATTAATAAATAAAAATATTTAAATTATTTGTGTTTAACAAACTTTTCGTACAGGTACATTTTTTTATGTAATAAAAAAAATCAAATAAAAATAAAAAAGGAAAATCGTTTTTAATGAAAATTGTAATGTGAAATGAATAATAATTTTCAGGTGTGTTCAATAAATAAATTAAATTAGTACATGAATTATTATTTAGAATTGATTAGCTGTTTACAATATAATTTGTTATAATACACAAATTAATTTAATGTTTGTTGCTTATATAATATTTATATGTTTAATGAGCTGTTGAACTTTGTTACTGAAGCGTTAATTCAAATATTATTAATTATAGTGATTAAATGTTAAATATTGCAAATGGCGCATTTTAGGTTCAAATCCGATAATACTATATGTCTAAATTTCTTTCATTTCAACGTAGCTAGCTATAGATAGATACCTTTTAAAAATATTTCATTTTAATTAACACACATTCATCTATCCTCATTAAATGTTAATAATTGTACATATTCATACTCATTACTCCCTCATCTTAATTTAACCCTTTTTTTATTTTCTCGAATTATTTCCCTTATCTTGTAAGAAATTTATTAACATAAAACATACACACGCCAACAACTAAATAGAAAAGGAATCAGAACAAAAGAATCATACATATGCTAAGTTTATTAAATTAAAAAAAAAAAATACGAGAAAAGGATTTTCTAAAGGATCAAAAGTAAATGTATTCAATTGATTATAAATAAATGTATGTTCATCTAAGAATGTAAAGATACTATGTGTTGTATTACTATTTGTAAAGCAAGTAAAATATACAAAATATAAACAAAAAGAACAAAAAAAAAGGATTATTTATAGAAATTACAAATGAGTAAAGGATTATGTAAATGGGAATTTATGTATAGGGAAATAATTGGTATGTATTTGTTTTGTAAATAAAACAACTTTGTTTTTCAAAAGTTTCAAAAGCTTTAGTCAATGCTTCGATAATGTAGCTACCGATAGAAAAATCTGATTTATAATTCAAATATTCAACATATGAATAAAACAAATTAGGGTATCAATCTGATCGTCACTTTAATGATTTCTAGTGAAAATGAAATTAGCCCTAAATATCAGCCAAACATAGCTATGCAGAAAGGGCGTAAGTTTTGTATATAAAGTGTAAGACCATTCGTAAAAAAATATTATAACAGTTCAACGAAAGTAACACGAGAAAAAATAAAAATAACAAAACAAATTACCGTTTTCTACTTCTTAAATCCAGCCTTGAAGAATGATGATTAATATTATACCTAATAATTTATTTAATTAATGCAATATAATAAATATTATATTGCAAAATGGAGTAGTAATATTTTCGGTGACATCAACCAATTTAAAACTACCAAATTTAATCGTGCGAATTTTTTTTTAATTTTAATTTCAACGAATGTCGTTTATTTCCGATTAAATCTCGCCTTCTAGATTGATGGATCCTATTGGTATGTAAAATATTTTGCAAAATGGCGTCATAGTAATTTCGGTGACACCTATCAATGAAAAACTACCAAATATGATCGTGTGAGTGTTTTTCTTTCCATTTTTTTATTTTGATTTTTTAAACCCAATGATTATCGTTTATTCTCGAATACATTACAATGACAAAAAATAACGAAACAAGTTACCGTTTTCAACTTTTTAAATCCCGCCTTGTAGACTGATGATTCCTATTGGTATGTGAAATATTATATTGCAAAATGGCATCCTAATAATTTCGGTGACACCAACCAATTAAAAACGAATCGTGATCGAGTGATTGTGATCGTGTGATTTTTTTCATTTTTATTTCTTTTATTTTGATTTTTTGAACCCAATGGTTTATTCTCGAATAAACAAAAAATAACCAAACAAATTACCGTTTTCAACTTTCCTAATCCCAATTGAAAGAAAAAATATTGGTTCAGGTCAATAATATCGGAATAAGGGACAATCACTTGGATGGCGAAGCAAAAATAAAGCTAAGGTCAATTATCAGGAGTTTTTTACCTTTATTTGGCCCAATTCAAGACGAACAAATTATAGATACAAACATTAGAGCGGAAATCAAAACAACACCGGAGGAGCCAATTTACACAAAAACCTACCCATACCCTGTTAACATGAGGGGCGTAGTAAATGAGCAGAAAAAAAAACTATTTAAAGATGGCATTATTAGACCTTCAAAAAGTCCCTACAATTCGCCAATATGGATTGTAGAAAAAAAATTGGATGCATATGGAATTAAAAAATACCGAATGGTAATCGACTTCAAGAGGCTAAATACAGTAACTATATCAGATAAATACCCGATACATAATATAACAAACACAATCACAAGCCTGGGAAATTCAAAATACTACACAACGATCGATTTAACATCAGGTTTTCATAATATCAAAATGAAAGAAAGTGATATCCCAAAAATAGCATTTTCCACTATGAATGGGAAATATGAATTCAAAAGACTACCGTTTGGATTAAAGAATGCGCCTGCAATCTTTCAGCGCATGATTGACGATGTCCTTAAGGAATATATTGGCAAGATTTGTTACGTCTACATTGACGATATCATCGTTTTTGGGGGAAAAACTAAAGAAGAGCATCTAGATAACGTATAAATAAAATATTCCAGAAGTTACTGAAAGTCAATCTTAGGGTTAACCTAGATAAAACGGAATTTTTAAAAGAAGAAACAGAATTCCTTGGCTATGTAATTACAAATGAAGGAATAAAGGCAGACCCAAGAAAAATATCTGCAATGAAAAAACTCAAACCACCTAAAAATCTAAAAGAAATAAAAGGATTTCTCGAGTTAACATCATATTATCGTCGAGGCATCAAGGCTTTCGCAAAAATCGCGAAACCCTTAGCAAATTGAACAAGAGGTGAAAACGCGCAGATAAAAGCAAACCAATCCAAGAAAGTAAAGATTGAGTTGAATAAGGAAGAATCGAAAGCTTTTGAACAACTAAAGGAATTGCTAACGTCATCAGATTTACTCATATTTCCTGACTTCAACAAGCCGTACATACTGACAACGGATGCCTCAAACTCCAGCATTGGAGCTGTTCTCTCGCAAGGAGAAATTGGTAAAGATCGCCCGATAACGTACATATCGAGGTCATTGAACAAAACAGAGGAAAACTACGCGACTAACGAAATGGAAATGTTAGCGATAGTTTGGGCTTTGGACAACCTTCGGAATTATCTCTACGGTGCGGGGAAAATAAAAATAGGCACCGATCATCAACCGTTAACGTTTGCCCTAAGCAACCGGAATAACAACTGTAAACTTAAAAGATGGAAAGCCCGTATCGAAGAATATAATTATGAATTAGTGTACAAACCAGGGATAACGAATAAAGTAGCATATGCATTATCAAGGTTGAAATTAGAGGTGAACACCCTGACGTCCTCAAGTAAGGATACAATACACAGTGCAGAAGAGGACAGCACTCAACTTATTCGTCATTGCGAATCACCAATTAATGTTTTTAAAAATCAATTGATAATCACAAAGGGAAATGGAACTTACTGTTATGAAGAACCTCACAATAATTACCATCGTCATTACATCTCACTATTGAAATAAACAAGGAACTTTTATTGAAGCAATTAAAGGAAAGATTACATCCAACTTTACTTAATGGTATAGCAATCGCTGAATAACATATACAACTTTTACAGGAAATTTATCAGGAACATTTCTTCAAATTTAAAATACGACTAACACAACTAGTAGTAGAAGACATCTGTAACGAAGAAAACTAATTCAAAATTATCCAAGATGAACATAAAAGAGCACATCGTAATTGGAAGGAGAATGAGGAACAAATCCTTGAAAAATATTACTTTCCACAGATAACAAGTCAAATAAAGAAGTTTATCAAAGGATGTGAAACTTGCAATGAGAACAAATAAGATCTTCATCCAAATAAACCCGAACTGCAAGAAACACCAATTCCAACCTACCCGTCAGAAATCCTGCATTTCGACATAATGGAGATAAAAAAGGAAAAATTTATTACTTGTATAGATAAATTTTCAAAATTTGTAAAATTTTTTCGGATCAAAGACAGATCAGTGTACACCTTAGAGACAAAATTATAAAGATCTTGCATTATTTTACAACACCGAAGATGATAGTAATGGATAATGAGACAAGTTTTATCAGCCCAATTATAACTAATTACATCAAAACACTTGGGATTCAAATAAAATTAACACCATCGCAAAAAAAGTGAAGTCAATAGAACTATCGAAAGAGTACATTCAACTATTATCGAAATAACGAGGTGCTTACAAACGGAATACACCGATTTTACACTAAAAGAATTGGTCAACATCGCAGTTGACAGATACAACAACTCGGTACACTCGGTTATAGGGAAAAAACCAAGTAACATATTCCTTGGAAGAACATAACGTATCAATTACCAGAATTTGCTGAATTATAAGGAAAAAATAAATGAAGATCTGATCGAACGGATAAGAAATAACCAAAACTTAAGTTGCAAAGAGAGCATATGAAGAAAAATATACCAAGAACATATGAAGTTGGAGACACAATATTTACCAGCAGTAAAACAAATACAAGGAAAAGATAAACCGAAATTCAAAAAAGAAATCGTGACAAAAAATAGTAAAGTCACAGTGAACACCGCCTCTGGTAAGAGGATACATAAAACCCAAATCAAAAACATAACCTATTGAAGAATCTTATTTCTTTCCAGTCCATGCCTTTGGACAATAGCAACGTCCTTAAATGTCTATGAATTCAATACCCTAATAGTATCAATAAAACAAGGAAATGGAAATATTATTTGTGGGAATTTTAAGATAATTCACCACATTGAGCTCAGCTGCTATGAAGATATCTTAACCAAAATACAATCCGAAATCAAGGAGATCATCCCAGCCAGTATTTTCAAGCCTCAGTTAACCTATCAGATTCGGGAAATAACAAAATTATTGGGAGAACTCAAGAGTCAACCAACAAAAGCCAAACGATCAATCAATTTGATTGGCTTAGCTTGAAAGTGGATTGCCGGTACGCCAGACGTAACCGACTGGGACAACATTCTTAGCAGTCAAAACCGAATAATAGAGAACAAACGAGTAGTATAAAATGAACACGGCCATCACCCAAAAAATGCAACAAATCAAACAACATAACGAGATCCAGTTACACCTAGATGATGAGACCAATGAATTATTTCAGCAATCAATATACAATCGCCTTCAATTATTAAAAGAAGAGATTAAAGAAGTAGTAAGAGCCGCACAACTGGCAAAAGGAGGAATAATTAATTCTAACCTTTTGGACAAGGCAGAAATCAGCCGATTGTTAACTGAGATTGAAACATTACCATACTCGAACGAGATAGAAGCTAAAGAACATGCGGAACCAGCCATGCTGATCAAGAACATGTCTTTCCTATACATCATCTCACTACCAAAAACAAACAAAGAAGAGTTTCATCATGTTAAATTGAGATCGACAATCAAGTTCAACAAGCAAATTTATCTGGAATTTAGTGACATTCTAATAAACCAAAATAAAATGTATGGAATTATAAATAAATGCAAGGAGGGAAGAGAAATCACAATATGTGAACCCAACCAGGTGCAAGAACTAAAGGAAACACACTGTATTAGCCAAATGATGAAAGGACTAAATGCGGGATGCGAATTTTTATTCAATTAAAATGAAATAATTGAACCAGTTAACGAACACACTATTTTTTTAAATAACTTCAACGGAATTATAAAACATAATAATTCAGAAAAACACCTAAACGGAAATTACTTACTTCAGTATCAGAACGAGGCGTTGGAAATTAAAGGTTGGACGTTTACCAACAGGGAAATAAGGACTTCTCAAATTCTACCTCCATTACTTCAAGCAAACATCACTCAACGAGGAATTAAGCTAAATCTAGAATACCTACAAGATCTACATAATCGGAACATTGGGGAATTGCAGAAACTCACAACAGCTCATCAGATCAATAACATAACTGACATTGGAATTATTACTACAATCGCAATATTAATTCTTATCTTGTTAGTTCGAATAGGATACAGAAACCATAAAAAAATAGCCTGGCTTCCAACGAAAGATGCAACAGGTCAAAACAACGTGCCATTGGAAATACAACCGATTCATTTAAATTTCTAATCCACGAGACGCGAATTTTTTAAAGGGGGAAAAGTTAAGATATTGACCAAGCCATATCAGCAACATACCCAACAACAACATCGTTGTATCACCTATGATAATTCCACGTATCAGCAAAAGGCATCCGGCATCATATTATATTCAAATAAATTTAATTATGTGAAACTCACGTGTAACAACATGTTACACTTGCATATTTTATCTTTGAGATAAAATTAAATTAGTTAATCAGCATAATGTAAAATGTGCGTGTAACAAAATGCTACACTTGCATATTTTGTCTTCAGAAATATAAAATGTAATTAAGTTAGATTTAAGTTGATCATTGAAAAAAGTGGACGTGATCCAAAATATATTTTTTTGATTTAATGTTATTTTAAATCTTAACTTATATACATATACATATAATTATATTGCAAAATGGCGTGATAATAATTTCGGTGACACCAACCAATTAAAAAGTACCAAAGGTGATCGTGTGATTTTTTTTTTTTTTTAATTTTTTTAAATTTTGATTTTTTAAACCCTCATGTCATTTATTCTCGAATACATAACAATAACAAAAAATAACAAAATAAAATACCGTATTCAGCTTTTTAGATCCCTTCTTGAAGATTGATGATTGCTTTGCTAAAATATTTTATAGCAAAATGGCGTCATAATGATTTCGGTGACACCAACCAATTACAAACTACCAAATGTGATCGTATGAATTTTTTCCATTTTCATTTTTTTTATTTTGATTCTTTAAACCCAACGAATATCGTTTAAGAAAAAATAAGAAAACCACCTACCGTTTTCAATTTTTTAGATCCCGCCTTCAAGAATGATGATTAATATTAGTATGTAAAATATTATATTGCAAAATGGAGTAGTAATTTTTTCTGTGACACCAACTAATTAAAAACTACAAAAGGTGATCGTGTGAATTTTTTTTTTATTTTTATTTTTTTTATTTTGATTTTTTTAACCGAATGAATGTCATTTATTCTCGGATACATAACAATAACACAAAATAACAAAATAAGTTACCGTGTTTAACTTATTAAATCCCGCCTTGACGACTGATGATTCCTATTGGTAGCACCAACCAATTAAAAACTTCCAAATGTGATCGTGTGATTTTAGTCATTTTCATTTGTTTTATTTTGATTTTTTTAACAAAATGGATCTCGTTTATTCTTGAATAAATAACAATAACAAAACATAACAATACAAATTACCGTTTTCAACTTTTTTAATCCCGCCTTCTAGATTGATGTATCCTATTGGTACATAAAATATTTTGCAAAATGGCGTCATAATAATTTTGGTCACACCAACCAATTAAAAACTACCAAAGGTGATCCTGTGAATTTTTTCATTTTCATTTTTTTGTATTTTGATTTTTTCAACCCAATGAATGTCGTTTATTATGGAATACTTAACAATAACAAAAAATAACAAAACAAACTACCGTTTTCAGCTTTTCAGATCCCGCTTTGAAGAATGATGATTTCTATTTAAATGTAAAATATTTTAATTTTATATTTTATTCAAATATTGGTATTAGTATATTTCGTACACGGTAATTAGAGTGGTATGTAGGAATATCGGTTTTGTTTCCTGCACTGCTTTTTACAGATAAGGCAGCGGCATTTCATAAAGGCGTAAAACAGAGTTTGTTCTTATGCTAATTTACCATGCAGACGAAAAAATAGGTTTTTGGTGAAAAATAATTGAATATTTATAGTTAATATGAGTTTACCTAATAACTTTCATAATTAATAAACAAATGTAACTACAGTTTGACCACCAGAGGGCTGTAAGGTCGAAATTTATGAATTTTTTCGTAATTATAATAATTGCCAAATTGTAGAAGTTTATATTTATTATACACTAATATTAAAAAAAAAATGTAAATCCCGAAACGTCCGGCTCGCAGTTTGGCCACCAGAGGGCTACACAATTGTAAATAACGGATTTTTCTAACTAAAAATTGTCCAAAATTGGAAGACACATGTTTTGAAATCGTTAAACCGCCCAAGGTCTAGGTTGGAAAGGGTTTTCGTATATTCATACCAATTCAATAAATTTAAAAGATACATTTTTTAGTTAACTAACATTCAAAATTAGTTCTGTTAACGAAAAGAATCTGCCTCACTCAGGCAACAAAAACTGTTATCAACAGAAGAAGAGCTGTGGCGCAAAAGTTGTTATCCTCTTTAGAAGATAAATTACCTGGGGTCGGTCACATAAATAACAAGAGACTTTTACATACAATGTTGTTCGAAGTTCCGCCAACGAAATATTTTCTACACAAATGAAAAGTGCCGAAGTCAAATCATTTTTCTCGAATGTCCGTAAAATGCATTTCATGTAAAAATTAACAATTAATCGGTCCCTGGGAAACTTTGTACAACGATTAATTTAGAATTTGATTAGTATTTAAATAACTGACTCCACGAACCCGCCATCTAGTGCACAACTTCGTACAACGTTTGATGCAAATATTGGTTGATATTTATGTGACCGGCCATTTTATCATTTTTAAATTTGTATATTTTGAGTGTCGGTTGGTAACAAGATCTCTGATGTTTTAGCTAAATCAACTTTAAAATAATTGAGGCCTAATTGTCTTTTTTCTGCAAGTTTTTCTTATCTTGAAAAAATTACCTGTTGAATTTTAATTCGATGTACAGTCCCTTACTAAATGATAGCCGCACCCCTAATTTAAGATTTATTTCATTTCAAATAAATTCATTGAAACTTCTACCTATGCAGAAATAATACTCTTCACTTTACCAATGCGCACATAAATAGAAATCATTATTTTCTGGGGCGTCATGGAAAATTTAAGGAAAATCCTTATTTGGTATGGTAATAAAAGATAGCCGCAGGTATACTTTCAAATTCTTTTGAACACTGTATCATTATCTATTCGAGCTTGTTGGCATGCAATCATCTTCTTGTGTCTTAAAATATTATTGTGTTAAATATTATTCTGATTTCTGTTGTTGTTTTAAATATGGGTAGAAAAAATCGTTTGAACGAGTTTGAAAACGGACAAATTGCCGCTTTTAAGAAAAATAATATGAGTAACCGTTTGAAAAATATGCAGAAATATGCAAAAATATATGAGTCAGAGTGAGAAGGTAGTGCGAAATTATTTCAAAAATCCGCAATTATATGGTTCGCGTAAAAGTACGGCCGGCCGGCGGCACTTACTGATAGAGAAAACGGTCAGTTTTACTAAGCGCCTCTAATTTTATTGGCACCGCACGACAAATTGCATTAAAAGCTGGTGTTAATACAAAGATCTGTAATGTGCGGAAAGTGTTAAGAGAGTCAGGTAACATACAAATCAAAAAACTACAGAGAAAACCACAACTGTTACAAAATCATAAAGACGCCAGATTGCGTTTCGCGAAGGTACATATGTCGTGGAAGAAAAAGTGGCAGCGCGTTATATTTAGTGACGAAAAACAATTTAATATGGATGGCCCTGACAGTTGGCAATACTGTTATTACGATCTTCGAAAAGAACCTCTTGTGCTATCGAAGCGTCAACAAGGTGGAGGATCATTGATGGTTTGGGGTGCAATTGGTTATAGAGGAAGAACGGAGCTGTAGTTTATTTCCGGTCGTATTAACAGCAACTTGTATGAATCCATGCTAGCTGAAACATTACTAGTTGTTAGTCTACAAATTGGCGGCCCAAACTTTATTTTCCAGCAAGATAATGCAGTCGTATACACAGCCGGGATAGTAAATGACTGGTTTACGGAGGCTCAGATACCAGTTTTGAAATGGCCAGCAAGGTCACCCGACTTAACATCATCGAAAACATGTGGGGTGAACTTAGCAGAGTTGTGTATGCTGAAGGAAGCCAGTACAGTAGCGTTCATGAACTAAAGGCATCAGTACAACGTGAATGGGCTAATATTTCAAATGGATATGTCCAAAACTTGTAGAAAAGTATGCCAAACGAATTTTTGAAACAATAAAAAACAATGGTGGAAACACAAAATATTAATTGGAATAAAAAATCATTTTTATAACTGTGCGTTTTATATTTATTTTCTATTACAAACAATAAAATATTGTGTGCGGCTATCTTTTATTACCATAACAAATGAGGATTTTCCTTAAATTTTCCGTCACGCCGCAGAAAATAATGATTTCTATTTACGTACGCATTGGTAAAGTGAAGAGTATTATTTCCGCATAGGACGAAGTTTCAATGAATTTATTTGTAATGAAATAAATCTTAAATTAAAGGTGCGGCTATCATTTAGTAAGGGACTGTATTTCTGGTAAAATTGTTGCTTTACGAATGGTTTTCTATATTTAAATGTTATGCATAATTAGAGCTGCTTTATGTTTTATTTGCGTTTTATTTACTTTTAATTCATCATGCTCATGATTTGTTTCTGAATTGTTTCAAATTATTATATATATATATATATATATATATATATATATATATATATATATATATATATATATATATATATATATATATATATATATATATATATATATATATATATATATATATATATATATATATATATATATATATATATATATATATATATATATATATATATATATATATATATATATATATATATATATATAGATCAGGGGCGTCGCGTCTTTGGAAGCAAGGGAAGCACTAATTCCCTATAATTCTAATTCAAATTGCTAATATGCTTCATAATATGATCTTAAAAATTTTCGTATTGGCAGGAGAGCGAACAAAATCGTTTTCTAAAACAAAAAACAATAAAAAACTAATTGAAACGAAATTCCAAAAGGAACTAAAACAATGTTTGATTATTTCTCTAAGAAATATTACACTGCATAAAATTATCTTCAGTTACATTAGCTTCTATTTCTTGGTTTTCTCGATTGCTTAACTTTCTACAACCATACAATTGTTCCTTAACATAAAAATATCAGACAAACCTAAATGTCTGAAAACGTATACGAGTTAGTTTTTCACAACCCAGGCTACGGACAAATAGCCGAGTAAATCATTTAGCACAGTAAATGTTAATTTTAGCACAAATTTACCTTAATTGGTACGCCATTCTCTAGAAGTAAAAATGGTTTGGTGGGCACAAATTATGATTTTGAGGGTTGAAATCGCTGGCTATTAGGTGTTAAGAAAAAACGTCAAATATTTTTATTGCTTTGTATTTGTTTATTAAAGCGTGATTTCCATTATGAAATATTTACTGACAGTATAAACAAAATTGGATAAAAATATATATTCGCGTGCTGTGTGAGAGAAAAAAAAAACTTTTTCAGTTTTACAGTACTGCAAAAATTATTATAGCATACTGACATTTTTATAGTATTTCCGTACTGAAAAAATATTTCAATTAAGTCAGTGAAAAATAAAAAAGTTAAAAACAATGGTTTTTTTTAATATTTTACCCAACATTTTAGTACAATATTTGAATTTACCCTGTACACTGTTAAAAAGTAGGTAAAATAACAATTAACCCGACTATTGTTCCGTAGCCCTAGAAAGACATGTCGTGTATGTGTTGTATTTATATGTGAACGTTTTTATTATAAATCACTGTTGAAGCCACTGTTGGTTTTGAAATTCATTCAAGTTTTTCTGTTTTTAACATCAATCACATGAGCGACCCAGTCACTTTAGTACGTTCCCGCAGCCTTCAGGGTTTTAGTTAGGTCATCCGGGTATGTATTTTGGTTTAGTATGGCTAGTTCCTTTATAACCCTTGTTGCTATGAACGGGGAAGAAGCGGTACCATTAGTGACCAAGTTCTGTACGAACATTGGTTTTTCTAATCTTCAACATTCACTGAAATTTGCCTGTACATCTTGAGAGAAAGGCATGTTCCAGAAACCGTAAAATTATTTCAAAGATACTTGAATGTATTGTTGGTTTAACTAGGAGTTCATCATTGAGCGAAGCGGTCGATCTGGTTTTGGCTGGTGTATCGAATACTAATATTAACATTGTGTTGATGCTATCTTCTTTTAAAACACCATGATGTGGTAAAAATACACAAGTATCTTGGGTCACCCTTTTGTGCTAATTTTCACGAAATGTCCGAGTTCAATATATTCCTGCATGAACGATTAATATATCTTTTGATATTCCTCGCTTTTGACAAATTTTCACTCCCTGGCGTGCAACCTGCTAATTGTTAAATTGAGCGATGTTCCTAGGGTCGGTTTAGGTTTGTCAACCGGCAACCTCACAACGATTCCCTTACAACAAAATAGACTTAATTTTCCTCTTCGTCATTTAGCTATTTGGATGGCTCTGGAATCTGTTTCAATTCCCCCAAAAGGCTCTCAACTTTTTGTCAATATTCAAATCAGCTGAATATTTTGATATTGTAGACAATGAAGAGCGGTGGTTCGAATATCACCTTGGCGTCCAACCAAACCCATCCAAATAAGTTTTATTGCGTCTATTGTGTTTGATTTATTTGTTTCGAGATTTGTTACTAGTTCAATACCAGTCAATAGGCTTAAGTCGTTTTGGTGTGTTATTGGTGGCGGAAGTGCAGCAGTTACTTCGACGTGAAATTATGAGTTGTACTTGTTTAGGCTGGTCATGTGTATTGATGTAATCCCCATTGTGGATTCTGTCCGACTTTCTCCGATACCATTCAGGTTTGGAAATTTTAAGCGATTCATACAGGCTTCAGAGATAAACAAAAGTTAGGGTCCAGTATCCAACAGCACCTTGTATGTAACCCTATTTCCACACCACTCCTTTACCTTAACCAAGGCCATTGGTGGCGTTGATTGCACTAATAAATTTGTCTTCAGATTTCCTTCGATAACACGTCCGATGCCTGGTGCGGTTAACTTAGACTCTGTTGGATTTAAAACAATGTATGATGCTTTTTTGTACATATTTGACACCTTATTTTTGATTTATATTGGTATACTGAGCGAGTGTCCAAGAGGCAACTAAAGCAACGCTTTGAGTCGTAAGAATCGCAAACATCACATTTTACCGAAATGATTGAAACCGATCGTAAAAGTTTTCCACTAGAATCTAGACAAGTCCTTCTACTTTTTGATTTACGGTATTCCAGTGCATCTATTTGCCCTTTTGCCTAAGAATTTCAAAAAATCGTCAATAGTTGGAAAATCTACATCGCACGTCTTTCGTACATCGCATGACTTTGTTGAGTAGCATAATAATGAGTCAAGAATCCCGTTGCTCAGTTTCCTCCCAATGCTCGCAACTATCTGGTAATTTCGTTTGAACTATTTAGTAGTTTCCGAAGATTAGTTCAGAAACCGTAATAAACCGTTGAGATATTGATACTTTTGGTGACGTATTTTCGTGGATAGTGCCCATATAAAGGTCATAGAATAACTGATCAAATAATGATGAACCTGTATCATTCATGCTTGCCTTTCGACTATGTTTATTTAAACTCATATTAAATGTATTCGAATATATGGATTCCCGAAGCATCATCATGTCTTATAAAAAATATTTCCCATTCCACTTTACCAACATTTTTTTAACAATTTATTAGTATGCTTTTGACGAACAGATATACCAAAAATGTTTGAACTAGGCTGTAACTGCCGAAAATATTTTGCTAATCTAGAAATTTTCTTAGTAATGACGCTGTGTTCCGTCTGAAACGCCTCTAATTTTTGTTGACTGGTAGTCATTACTTTTCTATTTTTTAAGATTTAGATAAAGATAGTCACAAATATAAACAAAATGGAGGCACTAGCAGAAGTTTGCAATTATAGATTTCCACAAGGTGCAGTGATGGTAATTTCCAAGGTTGGCGTCGGATGGCTTGAAATTTTACTTGTTCACTTATGACCACCCAAACTTAATGGATTTAACTTTATATTAGAGTTAAAATTCGCCTCGAAGGAAGACTCCATCTTTTCTTGCTCATTTGGTTAGTACAAAGGGCATTTCCTTATAATAAAACTCCCAGTTTAGCGAATGAATATTCGTTGCGAAACTAAATTCGCTACACTTAAAGTTTCGTTAAACTGGTAGGTCGAACACTTACATAAAAACAAAGTTGATTGTATTTGTTTTTCCGAGTGGCATATATATTGTGTGTATGTGTATGTAATTTATCGAAAGTACAAAGTTGCAAAACGATTTTCGCAAAAGGTTTTTCACATATAGACATTGTTTGTTTTTTCAGCATGCATCAACTTGTTTGCGGAGAAGACAATTTTTCCGATGATATTTTAGATGAATTTGCGGCTTCATTTAAATTTTTATTTTTATTTTATCTTTTAATGGTTATTAGTTGTATAATTTTATAGAAATAAAAAAAAAAAGTCAATAGAACTGCACACAACAGTTTTAATCTGCGAGGGTATTTGTGAATTCGATTCGAACTTAATCGACTGAAGATTCGATGTATTCGAAGTACAAAGTTCTTCTATAAATAAGAAACGAGCGAAACTGATTCATTTCAAATAAGAATCCAATACAAAATATCGAATCCAATTAACAAGTAGCCCCCGTGGCAATATTCTGACACTTTTAGACTGTTTAGGTATTATTTTTCCAAAGCACATTGTGTCGATTGCTACAGTATGCTCTTGAAAAACTATTACCAAAATAGTATTAAAATGTCATAATAAATCAATTCTCAATTCCCACGGAAAACAAGAATAGTGCTCTGGTCTGTGATTCTAATTGTTGTTGCGAATGGGATCAAGCTCGGAACTACCTAACGTCTAGTGCTTCCCTACCTCCAAAAACCAAACTACGCAAAATATTATTTTAAATATTCCAGAATAACCCATTTTTGCTTAATTTAATGCCATTAAGTATTACACGAGACTGTTGGCTAATTATACAAAAATACACATAAGATATAGAAGATCGGTTAATTGTAAATATTTGAAGTCGCAGGCCACGTGGTCAAACGGATTCATTCTGAGTTTTTTTACAATTCCCGTATTCAAACGCAAAATTCTTGTCTGATCCTTTATTCTAAATCACAATGAAGCGATGGCTATATGAGTCTGTAATTGAGTATTGCACCTTGTGATTACATTTTCTTACTCCTTAGGCATCCGCCCTCCTTTCTTCAGTGACACGGTGAGAAAACAGTCCTTTATAGCAAATCGCATTTAAAACGCTTCCATACTTGGCGATACTTATTATTTCACATTAATATTGTATATAAACGTTAATATCAATCGTTGATCTAGGAAATGAATATAAAAGATATTAAATCAACAGATCAAATCGTTTAAAAAAAAAAAATTATAAACAATAAAACTTAATTATTTTCCCATAGGTATACATAAATTATTGTATAAAGACATTCACGTTCCATCAACGACAATCAAGCGTCAATAATCCACAAAGCTTTTGTGCTGTCTTTTATAAAATATATACCGCTCACCTTGATATTCATAAATATTTTACCTACGATTTATTATATGCACATTAATTAAATTCTATTGATATACAAACGAATTGTTGGTGTCTTACAAGTAATGTTGAGACAATACCAAACACAAGTTTTTGTCTTCTGGAATGCATATCACGCATTAAATACACTTTAAAACGTTCAACCATAAATAGAAAAATTAGATTGACGTCTTAATTTCATTCAACTTTAAATGTTATGTGTTGTTACCTTTATATAGAGATATTCAGTGTACCGAAATGTATATGTACAAAGCCACACCTTCAAATACAAATTTTTAATCTCTATCTTATTGGAATAGTATTCAATCATAAATATATTCAGTCTTAGGTATATACACAGTACTAACAAACCTCAATTGTTGAACGAATCGTGAGATATCTATTGATGATAAATAATGTATGTGATCTTACATAAACATATGGTTACATTTTTTGTTCATACATTCAGATTGATTATATCTAATTTTTTATTTCTCTACGTATGTACAATAATTGTTATATCTTTGATCTTGATCTTAATAATCAAGATTAATTAATTATTAAAAGATATTAATGAGGTATATAGATTCCGTTTCTTTTTCCTATTCTAATTTCTAAATTTATATAATTTCAGTGTCAAAATTTAAAGCGCTTTCAAAAATTGTACACTATACGAATCAAGGATTTTAATTGATTCCTATAAGTAAATACACAGATTGGCGCTAATTTAAACTAATGATTCATTAGTGAGCGCGTGACACTCAAGTTAAAGTTATTTCCTGAATTTTTAAATCAAACTCTAATAAAAAAAGTAAAAGTGATAGTGTTTCTATATTTATGTGTATGATGACGACGGTCTAAATCGTATTAGAGGAACTCATAAATTATACAGATTTTCTTATACCGATTTGAATAAATTATTTATACAGATCGAGGTAATTAATTAATTGCTCGATTTAATTATGCCATTCGCACAAATTTATACATTTAATCCTTGTTTAATGAGCTTCTGATTAAGATATTGTTAGAAAAGTTATTGTAAATCATATATCATGTCTCATAAATTATTTGTTACACTTTTGCATCTAGTTCGTGGTGAGTTATACATATATAGAAATAAATCATTTAGTTGTTTCATGGAGGTGATAGTAAAATGTAACAATATACAGTGCTGTGCAAAATAATTGGTCAAACATATTTTATTACAAATTGGGGTCTTGGTTGCTACAATTACAAAATATTCGAAGGGAATTGGCTTATTGTTTCATTTTGAATACATTTATGAAAAACCAATTTTACCTGGAATTTAGAAATGTCAACTTATTCAAAGTACCCTATTTGGGACTCAAAGGCTTGGAGTCAGTGGAATTAAGTAAATACTGTATTTAAAATTTTTTTGTCCTTTATTGGTTGATGTAAATTAGTAATATTTTGTTGGACCGCCTTTTGCTTTTATTACGGCGGTGAAACCCCGTAAGTGCTGTGCAAAAATATTGGTCAAACAATTAGTTTACTTTTACACCTACCGTTATAGGACATAAGAGAATTTCAGGAACGAATTTCATCGAAATTCATTTCAATTAAAAATAATTTGCTGCGGGCCCGGCCCAGGAGCACGTTTCTTTGACTCAAGAGATGTGGAATAACGTGATTTTCTCCGATTTATCCAAATTTAAGCTGGAGAATCATCGGAACGAAGAGAACCTCGAGAGAAGCTTAGCAACGAAAGTCTATTAAGACTTCCACCGAAAATTGGAGGAGTTGTGGTCTGAGGAGTTTTTACCGAGAATAAACCGATCGAAAATGCTTTCAACGTTACACCAGCTGTTTTTCGGCAAGTCCTACATAAGGAATTTGAGCCTTCTGTATTGGAGCTTTTCGGCGAGACTTGCAAATTTATTTTTGAATTCCATGCCAAACTGCAAGAGTTGTGAGTAACACTCTGTTAAAGTTATCAGAAAGATTCCAGCCGAAATCAAACGTCGGTAATGTAGATTACTTTCGGTAGGGATGGAGGGAGGTGGGGTAATCTGCATTATCGACCTTATTCAGTTCGGCTGACAATTTTTGATTATTTCAATAGTTTGTAGGTAGCTACCATTAAATGTCGTGAAGAAGAAAAATTGTAAGAGAATTTATCTGTGTTAGTACGATTCGCTAGCACATAAAGCACAGCACATTCTGTATATATAGAATGTAAATTGTGGTATAATCAGTCCAGTCGCCGCGGCCTGATGAGAAGATTGATTTTTTCATAATCATGAGCTCATCAGTTCGAAACTGGATTGAATTCTTTTACAATCTTCGAAACGTATTAAAAATCATATAAATTAAAAAAATTAAATAAATAGAATTTGGTCTATTATTCAATTTTGTTGAATGATTGTTCGTAAATACTAATATACTTTTCGTGTTAATAAAAAAAACACAATTAAAATAGTCTAATCACCGGTAGCATATTAGAAATTACATGGATTAATTAAGATTCAACAAAAATTAGTAAAGTAAAGCTACCATTTATTAATTTTGACTTGTACAGAATAAAATTGACATTCAGATAAACAACAATAATTTATTTAAATCCTATTTTTTTATCATTTCATTTAAACGTAAAATATTACTCATATTGGTGTTCGATCGAAGCTTCAATTATATATTTGGCAAGAATAGTTACTTATTGAATCTGACAATTTCTATTATGATAAATATATCGAGTGATTGATCCAGCAGAAACTGAACGAATAGGAGTTAATAAAGTAAATAATGTATTATAGGAGACTGAATCCATTTAATTAGATGCCTATGCATTAGTTGAAAAACAGCTAAGCGTAGCATAAAGTTTACAACAAAGGTGATTCTCTTGTTAAATATTAACCCAAAATTGCTAGTCTTATCAGCGATGAAATTAAAAATAGCCAAGCTGGATTTATTAGGAGTAATGAACATTGCTTTCGATTTAATTGGGTTAATTTTGATTTGGTTTCCCTGGTTTTCTAAGAAATTATTCTATCAAGAGTAAGATTAACATTCTCAACAAATAAGTTAACCTTACTGTAAATTGCTGAATCTTAGATTTACAAATAATATTTAATGGAATATCAACTGGGCAGCAGAATGTAAAACATGAACTGAGTTTAAATGAAACGACTTGAATAACTCACAAATCTTGAATAATCTCACAAATTCGTTTTAGCGAAACCGATCAAACCTAACAACGAGATTTTTTCTTTAGAAACCGTCTTACTTAAATCTGTTCTGTGCCAAGAGGTTGGGTTCCACAAATATGTAGGGCACAAATATGTAGTGTTGTAATATTAAATCAGGTAAGTAATTAAATATTAATTTGTAATTCTAATTGGGTAAGGTAGGATCAGAAACCAATTCTATGTGCACAGCTTTAGTTGATAGATATACAAATATGCAGATGTAAACCTTGCGTGTTTTCTGACCTCTTCCTCTGACCAAATGAATTGGGAACGGCCCTGCATAATCTACCCCAAATTTGTGAAATGGTCTGATCAGCTCTACACATTTTACGCAGCTACGTACTGTTTTTTTTGATCAGATTTCGCCCTCCTAAAATCCAATATTTTGTACGAAGTGTTGCCATCATTAGCGTTGGTCCGGCATGCAGGTAACGTACATGATAATCTCGGATAATTAATTCGGTTAATTTGTCTCTTGATTGCAATATCAGTGGGTGCTTGATACTGCAGGTTATTGATGCGTTTTCATTTCTGCCACCAACTCGAAGTAAGCCCGATTCGTCGATAAATGGATTAAGGTAGATGAGCTTACTTGAAAACAGAAGTTGTTTATTGAATGCAAGGGATTTCAATTCTAGATCAAAGTGCTTTGATTGGATATGCTTGAATAGTGAATTCTAGGCTTTTTGTAATTCTAAACTGGTAAGGTATGGTAATACTGGGGTTCTCGAACTTGATCTTATATTGATAAACCGAAATACATAGGCTAGGATTCGGATTATTTTGTTATAGCTAGGTATTCGTTTTATTAGATTGTCTATCACATGAGGTTGATGAATTTGAATATTCAGTGTTTGTGAACGCATTTCTTTGGTTGTGCTTGTTTCCCATTTGTAATTTGGCCATTCACTTGTATCTCCTAGCTACTCTGGACCTTTCCACCATAAATTTAAGTTTCGTAGTTGATCTGGTTCTATTCCCCTAGATGCGCAGTCAGCAGGATTATCTTCGGAGTTTACGCGTCTCCATTGAGATCTGTTCGTGGTGGTAAGTATTTCACCGGTTTGATTTCCGACGAAAATGTTCCATTTTGATGGATTTGCAGAAAACCAGTCTATAGGACAATTGTGGAGTCTGTTCATGCAGTTATTTTTGGTATCTTTATTTTCAGTCCTTCTTTTACCTTTACTAGCAATTTTGATAAGAGCATTGCGCCACACAACTCCAGCCGTGGAATTGAAACCTATTTCACTGGTTCTACTTTGGTTTTAGACGACAGCAAACAAATTTTGGAACGACCATTCCCCTTTGTAATTTCGCCATATACTACCACTGAATAAGCGTGCTTTGAGGCATCTGAGAAGCCATAAAGAGCAACCATTCACTTTTGAGTGATGGTTATGTATCTGGCTATCTTGATTTCCTTTATATTATGTAGAGCATTACGTATGTTGAGCCACTCTGCCGATAAATAATCACGTAGTTGGTCATCCTAATTTAGGTTCTCAATCCACATTCTTTGAAAGAATATTTTTATTCTGATATGGTTACTGGGCCAAGCAATCCTAGAGAGTCAAAGAGTCGACTTGCGTCAGAGAGAATTCCTCGCTTTGTTATGGTTGGCACGTTACTGAGATTAATTTGAAACTGGAAGCAATCCTTTTATGGATTCCAATGTAACCCTAAAACTTTAACAGCAGTGGATGGTTCTATTTCAAGTATGTTGTTTGAATCATTTGGCTTTTGGTTGGTAAGTATCCTTTCATTGTTGGTTAACCATTTTCTAAGGTTGAATCCGGAATTTGATAAGATGGTGATGATTTCGTCTTTGAGTTTTGCTGCTTCTTCTACTGTGTCGGCTCCAGTCATTAGATCGTCCACGTACATATTATTTCTGATCTGATCTACTGCGGTATTGAAAGTTTCTTCAAATTTGGTTGTTGCTTCGTTGAGTGCACGGGTTGCTAGGTAAGTAGCACTTGTTGTGCCATAGGTGACGGTTTGCAGTTCATAGGTAGTGAATGGTGTATCTGATGAATTCCTCCACAATATTTTTTGATATTGGGTATCTTCTTTGGCAACTAAACCTTGTCGAAACATCTTTTCGACATCTGCTGTAAACGCTATTTTAAATTTTCTGAAGCGTAGTAAATTTCATATAATGTTGATTGTACTGTTTGCCCGACTGCAAGACAATCATTCAACGATTTTCCTGTGAAACTTTTTGTGGAACCATCAAAGTCCACTCTTAGTTTGGTCGTACTGCTCGAATTTTTGATTACGCCGTGATGAGGTAGGTAGTAACCTTTAGACCTTTCATCAGCTTCGCTTAGTGGTTTGATATGGTTGAGTTGAATATATTCTGCCATAAAGTCTTTATACATTTTTTTTAATTCTTTATCCTTGTAGAATCTTCTCTCCATTGAATGCATCCATTGAACAGCTGCTTTATATGAATCGCCTAAAAATGATTGCGGAAACAGTTTAATTGGTAAACGTACCTTAATAGACCAGTGATATCTGTTTCAGTGGTTTCTGTGAAATAATTTTCACAAAACATTTCTTCTTGTGAGAGTTTTTAGTTTGGGGACTCTATTGATTCAATTTCCCAAAATTGCCGTAATTGGCGGTCTAAGTTTTCTTCGGAGTTGCTTATTGTAACAGTCACTGATTGATTGTATTGCTGGGCTGCTCTCATTTCTTCCTGCCATGATCCATTTCAATTTAGTTCTTTGCAAAACTAATTGGCTTGTGGTTACAATTTTTCCTTCTGAGAGTAATTCGAAGAATCTGTCGGCACCAATGATGGTATCAATTTCTAACCCCTTAATAGATTGGATTATGGATGGTTTTGCGGTCAACTTGGGATATATAAATGCTTCGATTTGTATTTTTGGTTCGGGTGTGTTCGATGGTGAAAATGTCAGCGATACTAATCCTCTTGTGTATCCAGACAATACTCCTCCAATACCGGCTATGGCAAGTTTAGCACATCTCCTTTTTAACTGAAGTCTTTGTGCACAGCTCTCTGTTACGAATGAGCACTGTGATCCGGAATCCAGTAATACGCGGAACTGTTGGAGTCGGTTTTGTCCATCATGTACGTATACTAAAGGCGTTGCCACATGCACAAACAGCAAACCTGCATTTGAAACCGCCAAATCCATTTTTTGACAAAAAGAGAAAACTTACAACATAATAATTTTTAGAAAAAATGTTTGAATTGATGATAACTATTACATTCAGGAAAATTTTTAGTAAAATTAATACAATTTCATTCATAAAAACCTAAAGATATATTTTGCCGGCCGATAAAATAAAATCCGTCCGTCAAAATTTTGAATGGTATAATTTTTGTCGGCTAAAGAACGCATTTTTGCTCTTTTACGAATCCATCATTTCACACCGGATTTTTTTGTCGGCTTTGATTTTGGTTTCAGTGTCAAATAAATGGCGTTTTCCTTTATATGTTGTGCTGTAGTAACAATAATAATTTAAAATGATTACTGTAAGAACATTATATATGTAAACTATATTTTACTAAACTTTTGTTTAAATAATTTGTTTGGGTGGTGACGTCATTTTGCAGTCCGACAATTCTTTTGAATGTGGCGATGTAAACTGATAATCCGACCGAATTGTCCGGTTTGTCATTTGTATGTGGCATGCTCTTAAGGCTGTGGGTAATACCGAACTTCCGATTTTATGGCTTGTGGTACAGCTTGTGACGCTGGACTCAGTCTCTTGTACGTTGTGCACAGTGACTTCTGATGTTGGTTTTGTCTGCAAATCATTATAGAGTAGGGTGTGGTGTTTCCTGTTGCACTGCTTGCACTTAAATCTGGATTTACATAAGTATATATTATGGTTGTTGTTTAGGCAGTTGAAACAACGATTTTCCTTTATTAATAAACATTTCTATCTTCTACTGATATTTCTTTAAATTTTGGACATTCGAACAATCTTTGTTGCTCTTTTGGACACAATGAACATAATAGGTTTTGGATATCTGAAACAACGTGGCTTTTTATGGAAGGTTTAGTCGAAAACTGGGAACGTCTAATAGCACCACCTTTGAATGACTCAAGCGCATCAATTCTTTTTGTAAGAAAATCAAAGAATTGCTTAATGGTTTTTAACTCGTAATCTGCTGAAGCTTTGGCCCATAGGCTGTTCGTTTCCTCGTCTATTTTGCTGATCAATATATGAATTAACCAATGATCCCTGGATTCAGCACTTTCTCCTAATGCTTTAAGTCCCCGTATGAATTCATCGGTGGTGTCGTGTAATCGTCCGACATTTGCACTATTTGGTATTGTTATAGACGGCTGGATCATACAATTTTTAATAAATGCCTGGATCGTGTGTTTCTTACGGTCATACCGGCTTCGTAAATTTTTGTAGTGCTTCAATATAGTTGGCATCGGTTAAACTAAAGTGCTTGAGTAACCCAGCAGCTTCACCTCGTAGGATTCCTTTCAGGTACCGTAACTTTTGCGACGGCGTTAATCGGATGTTATCATGAATTGTTGAACAGAATAAGTCGAAATAAGACTGCCATTCTGTGTATTCTCCAGAAAATAGTGGTATGGTGATATTGGGCAATTTTACTTTAGTGTGGGTTCCATTCATAGAAGCATCTCCGATGGTTTCGTTTAGTGCAATTGCTGATTCCATATTCATTCGTATATTGCTGAATTTAAGCCTGATACTGCCTTGTAGTAGTTTTCTTCAAACTCTTCATCTAGTTCCTCGTTGTTTCGAGCGCAACAATTTGGTCTTCTATACTCATAAAGTCAGTGCGGTAGCGTTATACGTTGAACAATCTTGCCATAATATCTCCAATATTGGTTGTACCTTTTATTTCGTTGATGTATTTCAGTAGCTTTGTCATGTTTTCTTTTATATACGAGCGGCGTTTTTTTAAAGATACTAAGTTCCTCATTTGCCCCGGATCAAATTATACCAGCTGAACGTCAAAACAAATCAGTAATTATTCTTCCCTACCTTGAAGCTATATTCAAAGGGTGTTTGAAACTGGGTTATATTCCTAGGTACTGGACGGAGGTCAATGTGGTGTTTATACCGAAAGCGGGGAAAAGCTCACATGTCTATCCTAAGGACCTAAGGCCAATAACTCTATCATCCTTTCTTTTGAAAACCTTGGAAAGGCTGCTGGATGTATACATCAGAGATTAAATAGGTGCCAGGAAGTGGGCATCGTCTCAGCATGCGTGTACAAAAGGTAGATCTGTGGACACTGCTCTGCACGCCTTGGTGTGTACGATTGAGAAATCGATTAGTTCGAAGGAATTCTGTTTGGTGGCCTTCCTGGATATAGAAGGCGCCTTTAATAATATGAAAGCGGAGGCAATCAATGAGGGATTGTCATTTTTGGAGGTGGACGTTCCTCTGATAGGGGTTAATCAATTATATGCTGGGAAGCAGGATTGTTAGCTCGAAGTTGGGGGACTCCACCATCAAGAGGCGAGTAACTAGGGGAACCCCGCAGGGGTGGGGGGTTCTATCCCCTCTTATCTGTAACATAGTGGTAAACGGGTTACTGCTAGAATTGGAGAGAGAGGGTATTGAAGTTATCGCTTACGCCGACGACCTAGGTTTAGCTGTTACCGGCAAATTCCTGGGCACGATTGTAGACGTAATGCGGAATGCGCTTACCATCGTTACGAAATGGGCTGGCAAATGTGGACTTGGTATTAACCCGTCCAAGACAGAGCTGGTACTCTTCACTAAGAAATACAAAATCCCGGTAGTTGTCCCTACTACCTTAAATGGCACGAGACTTGCTTTTACTGATGGAGCTAGATATCTGGCCATTATCTTAGACAGTAAGCTTAGTTGCAGGCCCAATATGTTGGAGAGAGTAAACAAAGCTACTATTGCTTTGTACTCCTGTAGGAACGCCATTGGTCATAGATGGGGTCTGAAGCCGGAGCTGGTACACTGGCTCTACATCGCTTTAGTGAGACCTGTACTCATGTACGGGGTGGGTGTCTGGTGGCCAGCTCTGGAAAAGGTAACTTATAAAAGAAGAATTGAGAGGGTGCAAAGAACGGCCTGTATGCTTGTTAGCGGGGCATTGAGGTCGACTCCGACAAGTGCTTTAGAGGTTATATTGCACCTTCTTCCGGTCGACATTTTTGGCAAACAGATGGCGGCAAATACGGCTGTACGAATTGCAGCCGTCTCTCAGTGGAGGTGTCTTAGTACAGGACACTCTACTATCGTTAGATCGTTAAAGGATGAGCTGGCGAATCTTGACTACATTAAACCTACTCTACGCTTCGAGAAGCGATTTCGGACCTCCTTCCCTTCAAGGGAATCCTGGAGGGATAGACCGTTATAAGAAACCGAAGCGTTGCAAGCCTTCACAGATGGCTCCAAGCTAGACGGCAAAGTGGGAGCTGGAGTATTCTATGACAAATTAAATGTAAATATTTCTATTCGTCTCCCTGATTACTGCAGCGTATACCAAGCTGAAGTCGTAGCGATTGAGGAGGTCATGACGTGGTTGAAGCATAATGTGTTATCCTCAGACGATATCACAATCTATGTGGACAGTCAAGCAGCGATCCGGCTGTTAGAATCGGTGTCTTTGGCGTCACGGGTGGCTTTGGGTTATCACTCATCTCTAAATGAGATGGGTGAGCATTTCAATATCCAGGTAGTCTGGGTCCCAGGTCACTCGGGCGTCATGGGGAACTGCAGGGCAGATGAACTTGCTAGGCATGGTACGACTCTCCAGCTGCAACCGGAAAGGGCAAGTCTGGGGAGGCCTATCACAGCGCTTAGACAAGCACTTGGGAAGCAGGCGCTATCCTCAGCGGGGGAAAGGTGGTCTAACACCCTCACCTGTAGAGTTGCAAGACAAGTTTGGCCAAAGCTGGACTTGGGGCGCACTAGGGCATTAATAGCCTTACGCAGACGTGAATTAAGAACGGTCGTAGGAATTCTCACGGGACACTGCTTTTTTGGAGTACATGCAAGAAGGCTGGGTCTGGAGTCAAATGACTTCTGCAGAAGCTGCTTGGACGAAGAGGAGGAAGAGACGTTGGTCCACTGCCTTTGCTCCTGTCCAGCATTGGCACTCAGAAGGCATAAACACTTGGGTAACGAAAACGTTAAAGTGCGGGACGTCTTACACTACATAAGTAGCTCGAAATGGTTCCTAATACTACAACCTAACCTAACCTAACCTATTTGAAATTCTGAGTTAAAGTCGAATTTAAACTCTAGTTTGGATCGAAAGGTTTGTTAAATTTGTATCACAATTTTGAGCAGAAATCTGCCGTAATTTGAATAGTAATTTGGACTTGAGCAAAAACATAACTGTAATTTAGTTTTTAGTTTAAAAGTTTAGTTTATATTTCAAATTTGACTGGCAAGAGAAAAATTGAAGATTAAGTTACAATTATAAAATAGACATGAGCAACATTTTATGTTTAGTGAGAGTAAAATTCTGAGAAAAAGGTGTTCTTGAATTCCAAAATTTTGGTTGCAATTATGTAGACATTTTGTGATATTTTTAATACAAGTATAGGCTAAGTTCCAAACTCGATTTGACAAAATTGAAGTAGGAATTGAATCATTATTTTGAGTGAAATTTAAAATACAAAATTTACAGTTCAATTTCAGCTTTCATTTCAAAATGATTCTAGATGATTAAGTTTGATATTTGCAATTAATAAAAATTGCAATAAAATAAATTATTTAGTGTAATTGAATATAATCTTGATCAACTTAGATTTAAAATTCATTTTGAGTTACAATTTGGTTTGAGAAGAAATATTAGCGTAATTTAGTTTTTCTTAGTTTAAAACTTGCTTTAGTAGCGTGAATCGTTTAGCCTGAACCGTTAAAGTGTTCTTTTGAAGTAAGTATCGCCTAACAGTCCAAATTTTTAACTAATTGGATGTAGAACTATTTTTGGACTACTTTTCCAGCACTTTGTAGCCCAGGAGAGCTATAGTTTATCTAACTTGATACTTTTTTGTTAATGAGTGAATTGAAATCCTTTTAAGATATAAGGTCTAGTTTTGGTTTTCTTTTCAAAACATAAAGACATATTTTTCATTTTAACCACACATTTTACCACATATTTTGCAATTTTAGTTACGTGTTTTAGGAACATATTTTTTTAGAACCTAAAAATCCTAAGCCTAGTAATGTGGAAAGCATTAAAATCCATTTCAACGTTCAATAACGATTTTCTATTCAATACCAATTTTAAGTATGATCACCCAAATTTTTCTTTTGTTTTGAAAATGGTCAGGATTATTGACAAGGGTCTAGTCCAATAAAAATTCATCATTAGACCAATGGTCATTGACGTTATCACCATTTAGGAATGGTGTATTTATTTCTGTATTCAACGTTCGACAATAAATTTTCATTCAATCTAAATTAGATGCATGAACGCCCCGTTGAAACGCATAAGACTGATGGTCATAGATTTCCAGTATTTAGGAAATCGTCAATTTTCAAATGAAACGTTCAGCAATCACCTTATTGATAGTGTACAATATTTAGAACGTTTTTGGAAAAGCTTCATAAATATCTCAAATCAATGATCGTATGATCAATCCAGTTTGTTAACTATTTATTACTAATTAAGTTAAATTTTTTTACGGATTTTGTCAAAGTTTGACTTTAGTCAAAAAGTTTACTTTTCTCCTTTATACGAAATCAATTCGATTTCATTCAATTTCTATAAGAGAATTTAATTTTATAGTTACTCCATATGCTTAACTTGTTAAAGACAACCAGATGACGCCATTTTGATTCCTACGTTGAAATGCTTTGTTTGTTAACCTGCAAGTAAACAAAATATTTTTCAAATGTAATCATGTCATCGTATCTGACATTCATCAAGAAAATAAAATAAAAAAGTAAAGCTTAACTGGAAAAAAATTACATAAAAATCGAATGGACCCACCCGCATTCTATTCGCTCGAATGATTGCTTGTTAACTAATCAATTTCTGCCTACGAGAATATTTCTGAGAAATTAGAATATTTTCCAACAACATAATTTGGATTTTCGGCTTATTTATCTAAAATTCCAAAATGTTAACTATTTACATATAGCCATACGTAGGTTTAACGTTTGAATATATTTGCATATTTCTATGTATGTACATAAATTCGTATTTATTTTCCCTTGAACGAAATTACGATAAACCAAATAAAGAGCAAAATTTTCAATTACACAAATTAATCCAAATCAAAGAGGCAAAAAATCAATTCTTGCATACACACTACCAAATAATACATTATTTTCGATTTAGGAGTTGGGTTCATTTTCTTAATAGTAGTGTATACATATAGTATGAATTGAAAATTAACATTAAATACATCATTACAGTCCTATTGAATTACAAAATCCCACAACCACAAATTATTTTTATTTTTGGTTCATCGTATTCACAGAGATATACTATATGAACATACATACATACCATACATAAACTCTACATACACCCACTCATGTAATTTATTTGTCGGTCGTATTTGTATCATGCCTTTTATCCAAATTCAAAACAAAGAAAAACTAAAAAAACCAAAGAACAAAAAGGGGATCCTAATGTGAAAGTAACATACAAATTAAATCAGATAGTATTTTATTCAAATTACTTTGAATTTAATATAAATACAAATTTTAGCATACATAGTTACTAAGTACTATATTTTGTTAAAAATGCACTAAGCCACATAGTATACAATAAAAACTATCCATGTACTAAATAAAATCCAACAAGTAAATAAAATCTACATATGAGATTTAATCATGACAAGTAAAAAAAAAAAAAAGCGAAATATTTTACCAAGCCATGACACAACATATAACCGGGAACACAACCGAACACAAAAAAGGTTTCATTTTCGATCTTTACATTTATATGTTGATTATTATGTTCCGAAAGAAAATGTATACATAAATATGTATGAATATAGGAAAATTAAGTCTTCTTTGAAGCGAAATAAGGGTAAAATATAATTTTAGTTTTGTGTCGAATCATCCTATCGTCACATTGTGACATACAAGACAAAATATAACTAAGATAGTTAATCTTTTATCAAACCATTTCTGATTTGCATACACAAAAGATGTAAATAGAGAAACAAAATTTGAATACACTTTGTCAATTATCCATTTACATGGAAATATTTCAAATTTGTATAAATTTTCAAGGAAGTTATAATTAAAAATTCTCTTGCGCGTTTTTATATCAAATATGTAATTAAAGAAACGGCGAGGGTTATATATCTGCTTCCCTAGAATGGCTGTTGAATTGAGCTTCTCTGAAAAACCCAAGATAGGATAGCAAAATTTACACAGAATATTTCTTACATTTAAGACAGTAGTAAAATTTAAATAATTCTCATAGCAGTTGCCTACTCTTAGAGCATTATCCACTGCATCATTTTAGAAATTGATAAATATCGGTGGCCTTGGATTCCGAGCAGCCAATATTCCGAGCAGTGGAGTGTTATCATGAAAATATGAAGTATGAAAGTAGCACAACTCAGATCTGCTCGTTTTTCTATGGACTGAAGATTCAATAAAGCACATCTGTCTTTGTAAGGAGGGAAACGTATATAGTCCATTATATTTCGGGAAGTGGTGGCTTTTGAACACTTTATATATTGATTAAATATACGGATCATGCAGATATAAAGAAAATTTCATTTCAAACATTCTAAAACTAAATTAACTATGGCGCTAACATCCTAATATTAAATTTTAAATCGGTTGAGAACTGAACTCCAGTGTTAGATTGCCATAAACAACAACCACCATTACCTGTAGTGGCAAACACAAGACAATGAAAGACACATGACAACAGCGATAAATTATATTCCTCTGGTCGGATGCCATCAATACGTCGGCATAATCTATACTATAATTCTTAAAGTTTTTCCAGATTTCCGTCCCTAAAACTCCTCCTAGACGGAGCGTGCTAGGAAGGTGGTCTTGGACATTTTGGAAAGGTCTCTAGATTTCTAGGCTACATATGTTCATGATGGTTATTTACTCTATTGCAACGTAGATGTCTCTGTATCTTAGTATGAAGTAAGTTTTGTTATTTTATAAATGTCAAATACATCAAAATAAATAAATTTGGTTGTCAAAATGGTAAGTTTTTATATAATGCAAATTGAATTAATTAAATGAATATTAAATAGGGATTTATATAATTACAATTTTAGATAATTAACAAGGATATACAGTTTAAATGTACAGCTGTGACATGGAAGACGGAACGGAAACTAATATCTTCCTCTACGGTGATGGCAATACAATGACCCGAGTATGCTGATCAGCTGTTGGCTCAGATAAGTACAGTGTAAATTTATGGTTATTTAAGTGATGATTCTTTGTGTTGTTTTCTTCTGTTTCTTTTAGGTATTGGATTTGACGATAATTGGCGAGACGTTGGTGAAAAGTATGTGTTGTGAAAGGTAATGTGTGATGTGTATTGTGTGTCAACAAACTCTCGCAAACATAATCCCGCACCTTAAGGAATTTTATTGCTTAAGAGGCAACCCTACTAATTTGTTGACTGGACGTTTTACTTCGGTCTTTGATGTTTTTAATGTGACTACTCTTGTGATTCCGTCGCTTCCAGGGTGAACATTTATCACCCTCCCAAGTAGCCATTGACTTGGATATAAGTTGTCTTCTCTGATGAGGACTACGTCATCGACCTCAAGTTGTTCTGTTTTGTGCTTCCATTTAAAACGTTGCTGCAATGTTGTCAAATAATCTTGATGCCATCTTCGCCAAAACCCTTGAATACGATGTTGTATATTTTGCCATCTGGATAATTTGTTGGGTGGTACTTCGTCTAACCAAGGTTCAGGAACGATTGTTAATGATTCTCCGACTAGGAAATGTGCAGGCGTTAATATTTGTAAATCATCTGGATCATCGTTCATTCGGCATAATCATCTCGAGTTAAGTAGTGATTCGATCTGTGTTACTAATGTCGTCAACTCCTCAAAGGTGAGATTAATATTGGTTACTCTTTTTAGGTGGTACTTGAATGACTTCACAGCTGATTCCCACAAACCTCCAAAATGAGGAGCGTGGGGAGGATTAAACTGGAAATGAATGCCCTTCTGCAACAGAAAATTAGAGATTAATGGATTGCTTGATTGTTGTATAATCTGTAATTTCAATTTTTGCAATTCTCTGTTAGCGCCAATAAAATTTGACCCGTTGTCACACCAAATCTCCTTGGGATTTCCTCGTCGGGACGTAAAGCATCTGAGTGCTGCTAGAAATGACTCAGTGTCGAGACTGCTTACAACTTCC